>OV743334.1:8523023-9123023 GCA_928268935.1 Lasiommata megera
GCGTATGATTGTGTGGTAGGTGGTACGAGTGTGTTGTCAGTAGTCATCTGATCGTCAGGGTCGTGAAGGATATGTTTAGGTCTCCTCTTTCGGAGAGGAGCGCTTAGGTCGGGGGAGTAGCATGCTAAGGTTTGCCTCTCGGCTACTAAGCCCTTCACCAGTGCAAGAGAGAGAGAGTGTGATATCAAACCTCTCCCTCTCCCACAACACTCACGTGGTCTCCATATGAACACTCACTTGGCCTTCTGAAGTGACTTCGCCCTCTCCAATATTTCCACCGGCGTCAAAGCTGTCTGCTATAACAAAGGGTTATATGACAATGAAGGAAATTGAATACCATTTTACATATTAACTATCAAATTATAGTAACAAGTAAACAACATTTATAATTTACTTATAGGATGAACGGGGTGGGGGCACGTCTTCGTCAGTAATGCGAGTAGTTTCGGACAAAATACTCTGGGTAGAACAGAATTACAATTATAAGTATCGTAATTTATAAGGAGCATACTGTATGCTCCACCAAGTACGACTATGCACTACCGCGTCTCGACCACCAATGAATGCAATGCGCCGTCCCGCACCGGTGAGTCTTATAAGAACCTGCATACGCTACTTAGTGTTGCGCAAAGAGAGGGGGCGATCCAACTCTCTTGTCTGTCGTACATGATTCTAAAACTAGATGGCGCTGCTCTCTGATTGCCGTCATACATATTTAAGTATACAAAACACACACAAACACACGTGTGGTTATTTATATTTATAAATATAAAAATATTTATCTATATTATACGGAAAGCGGGACATCCTGGCACAGGTAAAAAATAATTACTTGAAAGGATGTCCCAATAATGGATAAATGTTGTGTTACACTTTGTGAATAAATCATTTTTTTCATTTTCATTCATTCGTAATTTAGTTTGTTTATGAATACATTCATAAACAAACTGTTTCTTGTGACGTTTTCCTTGTTCCTATTTTTTAAATGCTAACTATTTATTTTATTTTAATAACAAATATATGTTTATAATTTACTTTACTAAGTAAACAAGACATTGGTCCATATTGGGGAATAATTTTAAACCCAGATAACCTTATAATGGAATTGTAACAAACTCTTACCTCTGTGGATTTTACCGGTTCGGGTTGTTGGGGTTGCGGTAGGGAAGATTGTAAGAACACGACCGGGCCGTCGCTGCCTTCCATCACCACGTAGGAATCCGGGTCATGTTCTGGGTAAAGGGTTAAATTATAAAATACATAATATGAAATGATTAAAATACGATACTAAAGGAATAGTATGATACATATAAGAGACGTGGCTCACGCGTCACCTGACAACGAGCGGGTAAGGCAGAGTATTTGTTGCTTGGTGTATGTATATGTGTGCATCCGTCTATGTATCAATCTATGTATCAGTCTAAGTAACAATCTATATATAACTCTTTGTATCAGTATATGACCCAGACTGTATCCGTCTATGTATCAATCTATATGTAACTCTTTGTATCAGTATATGAATCAGTCTGTATCAGTCTAAGTAATAATCTATATATAACTCTTTGTATCAGTATATGACCCAGACTGTATCCGTCTATGTATCAATCTATATGTAACTCTTTGTATCAGTATATGAATCAGTCTGTATCAGTCTAAGTAATAATCTATATATAACTCTTTGTATCAGTATATGACCCAGACTGTATCCGTCTATGTATCAATCTATATGTAACTCTTTGTATCAGTATATGAATCAGTCTGTATCAGTCTAAGTAATAATCTATATATAACTCTTTGTATCAGTATATGACCCAGACTGTATCCGTCTATGTATCAATCTATATGTAACTCTTTGTATCAGTATATGAATCAGTCTGTATCAGTCTAAGTAATAATCTATATATAACTCTTTGTATCAGTATATGACCCAGACTGTATCCGTCTATGTATCAATCTATATGTAACTCTTTGTATCAGTATATGAATCAGTCTGTATCAGTCTAAGTAATAATCTATATATAACTCTTTGTATCAGTATATGACCCAGACTGTATCCGTCTATGTATCAATCTATATGTAACTCTTTGTATCAGTATATGAATCAGTCTGTATCAGTCTAAGTAATAATCTATATATAACTCTTTGTATCAGTATATGACCCAGACTGTATCCGTCTATGTATCAATCTATATGTAACTCTTTGTATCAGTATATGAATCAGTCTGTATCAGTCTAAGTAATAATCTATATATAACTCTTTGTATCAGTATATGACCCAGACTGTATCCGTCTATGTATCAATCTATATGTAACTCTTTGTATCAGTATATGAATCAGTCTGTATCAATCTATTTAACATTCTATGTGCCACTCTATGAATTACTATGAATCCGCCTATATGAGTGTAAGATGCAGCTTACCTTCGCCATCATCATTCGAGAGCACGCATGTGACTGTCTCTTCACCACCGCTCTCCGTATCATCGTTGCTGACGAGGCGGTACGAGTCTTGCCCGTCATCACACCTGGATGATGAACACACACACAAATGAAAGAACGGAATTCATATATGTATTTCAATTATATACATTTTTTGCCCGAACAGGATTTGAACCCGCATCACTCCGGCAACGCTTTGTCATGCAAAATGCAGATTTTTTATTTTTATTTTGTGCTCATCTAGATTGTTGGCATAAGCGAAGCCTCAATCGAGGGTACTTCTAGAGTGAGGAGTGCTGAGTGCGTATCCTCTTATTCTTGCCATCTCACCTGGTGGTAACTGATGGTGCACTATTTGGTTGTAGCAGGCTAACTGAAGGGGTTAAATCGCTATCGCTTGGCGGCACGTTTTTAATGCTCTTTCAGTGGAAACTAGACACAACCAAAGCCTCCAGAGAAAATTCAGAAATTATAAAATTAAGAATTCCCCCTGCCGAAAATCAAACCTGAGACCTAACAGACTTTGTTTGGCTAACTTATAAAGTTCGCCAACGAATCCAGTTATCACCATCACTAATTAAAATAATGACTAATGAAATTACATTAAATATGAACGTTTCTTAGATAAAAAGGTTTACAGGAAAAAAAATATTTTAATATAATTTGATTTGAATATCACAAGGTCATAGACTAAAAAGAGGTCTATATTTATAGATACTTAATGCACTATACATACAATTTTAATTTATTCCTTTTGGTATAGTAGAGAGAGAGAAGAATATAATTAGTAATTCATTCAAAGGAAATTATGATGTCTATCAATAAGTTCAAGTTTTTATGAAACAACAGCTTATAAAAAATCATATTACAATATTAAGGATTATATAAACGATAAAAAAGCTTGGGTATGAATTGCTATCTCCATAGGTTCTATAATTTATTATTGATAATGTGAGATGGTGATAACAAAAAAAAAACCGGCTAACTTTGTTGTGGGCTTCTTCTTAGACCAGGGAGCGTTTGAACCCACAACCCTCATAACCCTCTCAGAACCCTCATAGCTTTAGTTTTAAGTTCACGAATGTAGTTATCACCATCAAATCACTACTATGTAAATTATTGACGCGTCAAAAGTGCTTTTTAAAGGACTATTTGAATAAAGATTATTTGAATTTGAAAATTTGACATTAAATATGAACACTTTAAAGATGCTCGTACAAGGTTTATATGAAAAAAACTATTTTGATAGATTTAGAATTTAGTCATAGACTAAAAAAAGGTCTTGCGGTATACATGCAATTTGAATTTATTCCTTTTTGTATAGTAGGCAGAGCGGAGAAGTGAATGATTTATTGTATGTAAAAGTGGTATAGCCTAGCGAAGCGGTGATTGCCTAGTGGTTAGGGCGTCAGCCTCCTAATCAGAGGTCGGCGGTTCGAATCCGGGCACGCACTTCTAACTTTTCGTAGATATGTGCGCTTTTAAAAAAAAAAAAATAATATCACTTGCTTCAACGGTGAAGGAAAACATCGTGAGGAAACCTGCACGCCTGAGAGTTCTCCATAATGTTCTCAAAGGCGTGTGAAGTCTGCCAATCCGCACACGGCCAGCGTGGTGGACTATGGCCGAACCCTTCTCATATTGAGAGGAGACCCGTGCTCTGTAGTAGTGAGCCGGTAATGGGATGATGATGATGATGATGAAAAGTGGTATATAAATTGATTGGTACTTACTTCACCAAGGTCAAGTTGAGTAAATCGACTACAACATTTTTGTCCAAGTCCAGAACCTGTACATATTTGAACTCGTCAAAGTCGCTTGTACTGTCATTTTCTGGTAATATCGAGTTGCTTTTCACCATTTGGAACTGAAAAAAAATTGTTCCGTCTTTATAATGATTACAGATTCCATTGAGAACACATTCTCAATGTAGGTGTTGGCCGTACCGCGTCACCGACATGCGACATGCTGCCGGACTGGTACTTTGGTTACTGGTGGCTTTTACATACACTGAATACAGTTTACACTTCTGTTGTTTTAAGAGTAAGTAATCACACGTGATGGCAAGTGTTGTTGCATCCATAGTTGAGCGTCCTAGCCTATTTATTTATTTGCTTTCATATCTCACAGACATGAAACCCGGTCAGGGCATTACAAACACTACAATTGTTATTTTTTTTTTTGATAAATATTGCTCTAATAAGATAGCTCTTAATATAATTTTAAGTGGCATGTGAGATGGTGATAACAAAAAGAAAATTTACTTGGCTAAGTTTGTTGTGGGCTTCTTCTTAGACCGGGACGCGTTTGGAACCCTCATAGCTTTAGTTTTAAGTTTACGAATGTAGTTATCACCATCAAATCACTACTTTGTAAATTATTGACGTGTCAAAAGCGCCTTTTAAAGGACTATTTGAATAAAGATTATTTGAATTTGAATTTACACATTATAATATTCTAATATTATACAATTCAATAACAAAATAATTAAAAATAATAACAATAAAATAATATATAGGATGACTACGGGGCGGGTGCGTATCTTCGTCGGTAATTTAGGTAGACGTGGGTAGTTTCGGGCAAAGAGACCAAATACTTTTGGTAGAACAGAATTACAGTTATAAGTATGGTAATTTATAAGGAGCAGACTATACGCTCCACCAAGTACGACTATGCACTACCGCGACTCGACCACCGGTGCGGTCGGAACCGGCCGAATGCAATGCGCCTGTGAGTTTTATAAGAACCTGCATACGTCACTTAGTGTTGCATAAAGAGAGGGGGCGATGCCACTCCCTTGTCGGTCGTACATGATTCTAAAACTAGATGGCGCTGCTCTCTGATTGCCGTCAAATAATAATTATTATAATAATTTAATTAGTCAATATTATGAAAGTTATTTAAAATTATTACAATTATTATAAATCAAATTAAAATTATTGTATTTGAGCTAGTAAGCTAAGCAATGTAAACAAGAAAAATGCAAGGATGTGATTGCCTAATCACTCTTAATGCGAAGGAGCACATATCTAGTAAGCAGGGAATATTGAAGCTTGAAGCCATGAAGGAACACCCTTCTGTGTTCCTTCATGGCGTTTAGTGGAAAAACCAAAAGCTTTGTGCGTCTCGATAAGATATCAAATACCTAGCAGTGAGTGAATCACTTTTAAAATTGTCTCTGGCAAGTGTTTTTGCATCCAGGGTAGAGCTTCCTTGGCTATTCACTCAATTCATGTGAAGAGCACATATCTAGTAAGCAGGGAAGATTGAAGCTTGAAGCGTGTTCCTTCATGGTGTTTAGTGGTAAAATTATAAGCTTTGTAGATACATTGGACCACTTTTATAATGGTCTCTCCATGGTCAAACGGACCTAATGGAACAGTTCCT
Organism: Lasiommata megera; assembly: GCA_928268935.1. Taxonomy (NCBI): domain Eukaryota; kingdom Metazoa; phylum Arthropoda; class Insecta; order Lepidoptera; family Nymphalidae; genus Lasiommata; species Lasiommata megera. The sequence continues at coordinate 8,528,849 of OV743334.1, forward strand.
GAACACCATTGAACAAATTGTATCAATCTATTGTGATGTAGCTGTGTTTTATTATTAATTAGAGATGATCAGGAAACCATATTGTACTTAAATAGATTAGAGTATTTTGTGTCATCATGATCAACCCATTGCCGGTTCACTACAGAGCACGGGTCTCCTATCAATATGAGAAGGGTTCGGTCATAGTCCACCACGCTGGCCGTGTGCGGATTGGCAGACTTCACACGCCTTTGACAACATTATGGAGAACTCTGAGGTGTGCAGGTTTCCTCACGATGTTTTCCCTCACCATTAATTTTTAAAAACTCACATAACTCCGAAAAGTTAGAGGTGCGTGCCCGGATTCGAACCGCCGACCTCTGATTAGGAGGCTGACGCCCTAACCACTAGGCTATCACCACTTCATAATAAATAAGAGTATTTCGTATATTTCATTCGTATTCTCAAAGCAAACAAGATGAATACTCATCACATACAGGACTTCCTTACAATTTTTATTTTTTTGTGTTCATCCTGTTTAAAAAGTTAATGTCAACTGTCAAGAGTCTATGGTTGAGTTAGAGCTAAATTTAAACAAACAATGATGGTAAAGATACTTACTTTACTTCTCTTTGCAGGTGGCATATCCACTATTTCTAAATGGCCTGAAATATTAATTTAAATTATAAGCAACATATATTATTATCTCTATTAGAATAGTAAAGATTTGTTTTCCTGAGGATGATGGTATTTAGTATTGCATACAACAGCTATGAATGAATGTCCAGGTCTAATAATATTATGTCTATTAGAATAATCAAGATTTGTTTTCCTTTTATTAGGATGATGGTAGTAAGTATTGCATACTCTTCAGCTATGAATGAAGGTCCAGGTCACATCTTATAAGAGACAAGGAGATCTCTCCTATAGAAGGGAGAGATTAACAGCTCAGTCCCACTGTACTGTTTTCATACAGATTGGCTTTAGGATGTTAGTGATATTCGTATGGGTTAACAAGTTCTGCGGGGCATGGAGGAAAAAAATCTGATATTTTGCTGACATATCTTTAGCATATTCTGCTTTTCTAACCATAAGTTGTGATACCATGTTTTGACTGTAGATATATATTTTTTGTAATTTGTAAATATATTGTTTTCCGAGACACCGTAGTTTGGAACAGAAAACAGGTGCATAAGGCTAGTGTACAAATAGACAACCATAATTTTACTACTTCTATTGTATATATATGTGTGTTGCTGAAATAAAGTTTTTTGTTTTTTTTATTGGTATTTGATAAGAAATAAAGAAAGTGTTTACCATCTTTATATTCAGCCCTCAGCAATGTAGCCCCCGATTCCAATGACTGCTCATCCTCTGACATGATTTATCTAAAAACAATACCAGAAACTTTAAGCTCTCGTAATTATTTTGTGTCTTTAAATGTTATCACTTTTTAATAAATTAGCAACTGTCAAGCAGACTTTTTAATTGATATTGAGTGACTATCTCTACCCTAGAATATGAAAAACACCAGAGAAACTTCCAAACTGTGTTGCTAATATTTAACGAAGCACAGATCCAGCATTCAAGTTGGGTCGGTATTAAAATATAGGTAAAATCAGGCTGTCTACAATGTGTTTAACAAAGCCCTTGTATTCAAACATATCTGCTGGCAATTGATAGTCTCAGATGGTAGCAGTCTTATTTCTAGGAGTTTTGCTATTATATAAAATCTAATTGGGTTATACGGGACCATGATGTTCCTTAACCTACTACTACATCTGTATATAATCCTATATTGAAACTTAATGGAAACACCATTGATGGCAGTTGGTTAAGCATTTTGTATGTACTTGAAAAAGATATTCTAAGAAACCTCACGACATATAATTAATTTAGTTTTGATTCTATATTCTAAGGTATACATATAAATACCTTAGAATATTTAATTAGCTAGGTACTTTAGGTAAAGATTACATAAAGTATGAGTACTAGAATTAACAAAATACAATTTGTAAATGGATATGTTGGGAAGAGAAGTTTACCTTTGTGGATACCTCAAAACTTTACAATAGTAAATGAGATTTATAGCTTTAGCATGTATTTCTTTGAGTAAATTGCTTACACTCATTGATATTGTACCCATAGAAGAAAAAAAAAAAATCTACCTTTCTACCTAAGTATGTTAAAAGAAAGAAGAAATGAAAATATCACTCAAAATAAATGATATTGTGAAGTTACGTAGATATGTATAAACAAGCGAAATCTAAATATTTCAATCAATGAGTACGTATTAAAATCTATGATAATCATTGCATAAACCGTTTCGGCATAAGATAACTAATAAGAATAGTTTTGAAATAAATTGTATTTTGTAAATAAATAAAAACGAATGTCAAAATGTCTAATTTATACAAAAATTAATAAAAAAATCAAATTGCAACACTACCATACGTGTTATAATTTATTGATTGCAACAATTTATTACTCACGGTTAATGGCAACAATTGATTGGAAATTCGTTAATCCAATAATTATGCTATTGGATACACTTTATTTCGCATAAATTTAAACTCAATAGCTTCAACACGATCTAATACGTGAGTTTATCACATAATTTATATTTATTTTCACAGCGCCATTTTATTTTCCACAGGCGATCATCAAATATTCAGTACAATGTTGCCAGTGATATAATACTTGTTAGGTCCTTTCAATAGTTTTTTGATTTCTGTAAGGAAACCAGCATTTAACATAGATTATTTATTACATTTCTAATTTATATTACATTTTAAATCACACTCGGTTTTTCAGTTTAATTCTTATTCACAAATATTTACTTTGGTATTTTACAGTGAATATAATATATATATTTAGTATATAATTTAAATAAATTTTCTTTTTTAATGCTTTTATTAATATACCTCTAATAGTGGGGTAAATAAAAATCACGAACCAAGGAATCCATTCCATCCAGTCAATCTTGTTCATGTCAATTGTTGTTCATTCAACTCAGTAAAATAGAAGCTTACTAAATATAGCTATCTCTTTTTTTGCTATAACCCTATCTTAGTCTAAACTTCAACGTCTGGTAGAGTCGATGTAGAGCCAAACTGCAAATAGAACAGTATCGAGCTAATGTTATTGAAGTATGCAACTCGACTTTCTCTCTCACTCTCACGGTAACTCCCATAACAAAATGTTTCAATCTTAAATTACGAAATTGCAATTGTTTCGTACATTTAACATTTTTTAAATATATTGAAATGGTTATGTACGAATGGTTAGTTTAGATAAAACATTTGGATAGTTGGAAGTAGGCGGTATAAGGGAGATATTTGATATGGAATTTAGATTCCTAACTCGCGCTATCGAAGTTTTTAACGCCGTTGGGTATATATAGTGGATAATTTTAGTAACCGTCGGAAGGTCCGTAGCTACTAAGGAAGCCGGTACTGGCTGGGGGCCGGTCTACTTCCCAGCCATTTGATGAATCGCTATAGAAAGCAATCATGAACCGATGGATTATTTACAATAATTGTCTAATATGTCAAGAAAAATGATAAAGAGAGGCTTCGGCCTCACCTACACTTAATAGCTGATTTGACCTTCTTTTGCTATTTTTTTTTAATTCACAAAACAGTAGTTGTCATTATTCCGTGTAAAAAATTTAAAAATTTAAAATTAGTAAAAAATAAAAAAGTATATTCTTTTCCAGCCTGGCATACCAACTCCCTTAAGAACTTTTCTCTACTTTTTTGTATGTTAAGTACAGTTATTTTATCATTTGATCAATTTAATCGTCCACATCCAGTAGACTCAATTGACGACCAGTATTTTTGTACATCTACTACAATTGTAGTCAGTTTTGTGGCCTAAATAGAAAGAAAAAAAAAAAAAGAAATGACATTATGATAATTTTTTTTTACTCTCTGTATGGTTCATTATGCTTGGGCAAGTATAGACTAAAAATAAATAGAAATTTTATGACGGCTGTTGGTAAACTACCTACTTCTTGACATTGGCTCATCTGTGTAAAGCCATAAAACGAGAAGAAAAAAACTACCTACTATTAATCGTATATACTAGTTGAAAATAACCTTCAAACTTTTCATTATATTACAGCCTTTTGATTAGTTCGTAATTAATTTTCCGTCCTGTTTTATATTCCAGTTTTATTATTATTTAAATACATATATATAAAAATGATAAATACGTACCTTATTTTGAAACTATTTGCGAATGTTGGGAAAACTTGAAAAAGTGAAGCACTCAGTAATAGCTCACAACGTTAAAAAGTGGTTAGGAAAAAAATTATAAAGGTAAGACAAAAAAAAAGTATATAGGTACCTACACCAGTTACATGTGTAATTGTTGTAAATTTCAAGGTTATCAATATTTTGGTTACTTTTTTAAAATACCATAAAAACGTGAGTTATTTTATAATACTAATAATAATATTCATTTATTTCAGGTGACTTGATACCCATAGTTGATACATAATATTTAATTTAACCTAATATAAAAATGTACAATACAGTACCTTATTATTTCTTATTTATACCTGTACGTGTCTGTCGCTCTTTATAACGCCGGTATTTCAGGCCCGCAGGCCAAAACGCGGTATCTAAAAACGCATTAATTATACTAGCATGTATCGTTACCTTAAAGGAGCATTCCTTGTTATAAATTCCATAAATACATTACTTATTATAACTGCAACAGATTTGACGTAGTCGCGCTTTCGAGCCTTGTCTGTCTATCGACAATAGAAGGTTTTAAATCTGTTGTTGAGATATTTCTGCATAAGTACCTAGGTTAGTCTGTTACATTCCTCGTACCTATTAATATTTTTATTTGTTATATTTTTATAAGGTTGATTTAGTTATAAGTTTTTTATAGGTATTTAATTAGGAGATGATGGGGCTGGCATATTCGTTTCGGCCAAAAATCCCTAATAAACTGGATAAAAAAAATAAAGTACTTTATTGATGCTTTTTACAGTTGGTTTCTTCATATTCACTTTCCAGCTAGCCTTGGATGGAGAATAAAATCGCTTATTTTGCGGTCATTTAGTGACTCTACCTGTCTCTACTATATAAAATAATTATAATCAGTCAGAACAGGTCGAAAAGTATTTTTCAAAAGATTTTTTAGATTAGAATAATAAAATTTATTTTTTTATTATTCAAAGGTTTTCAATGAACCCAAAATTGCCCTATTTGGGATTTTCCATCGATTTTCCATTTCATTGAAGTTTCATTAGATCGCCTCACGGATCCCAACTTTGTGACAAAAAGACGGAGAAATCGACGATTATATATAATAATCATAAAATTAAATATCAAGAAAAATCTGCCGTCTTAAACTTAATTACCTTTCTAAACAAATGCAATTGATATATTGTCTTAAAATTAAGTATAACGTAGTGACGAATTTGGCTATAGAATAAAGAATTTTAGAATATTTGTTTTATACACGACAAGTTAGCCCTTGATCAATCACACCTGATGTTAAGTGATTATGCAGTCTAAGATGGTAGCGGGCTAATCGGTTAGGGGTATTGTAAACCCACACTCTGAATTGGTTTATACGCGACATCGTGCCGGAACGCTAAATCGCTTGGAAACACGTCTTTGTCGGTAGGGTGGTAATCTCCCACCAGAGCAGATTCGAGCCTGGAATCGAACCCAGGGCCTCCTACTTTATAATGCACCACGGAGGTGGTCAAACATGATTTTAATGCAAAAAAGGAAGTAATTTTTTTTCCCCCGCTGGGAAATGCGTTTACGCATCCCCTCCGGAAGCGACGCGGGGTATGTGGGACTCCCCGTCGGCCAGACTGGCGACCAGAATATCCACTAAAACCCAGCGATGCTCCTACGCGTTGCCTGGTGCCTGGGTCACGGGAACACACTTGTGCACTCGACCGCAGCCCAGCCAGCGGCGTCCGCTGAGGCAGACCCTCCACGGGCGGCCTATGATGGAAGCCCCCTAACTCCGTCCGAGGCGCGCCAGGAACATTGGACGCGCCTCAAAAAAAAGCCTGGAATCGAACCCAGGACCTCCTACTTTATAATGCGCCACAGAGGTCGTAAAACATGATTTTAATGCAAAAAGGAAGTCAAGTGAAAGCCACTTCGGTGATGCTTTTGTGAGAAATCATCATATATTTATTACATTTATAAGAAATCAATGTAGAAATGGTCAATTGAAATTACCCATAAGTCAATAACCGCAAGCTTTCGAAGCAATTGAAATATAGACAGGTGATGATATAGACCGACTCATCACCACTATCGGCTTACCGTGTGGCTAGGACCTCCCGGCCGAAGATTTAGTTGCGGCGTATATATACCGCTAGCTAATAAAAACTTCGATAGCGTGAGTTAGGCCCGCTGCTCTCATTGGTTGGAAATGAGCGCGGGAATGACGTCAAACGATGACACAGGACTGCGAGGGACGTGTCGCGAGGTAATAACCATGTCAGTGCTTTTACATTTTTACTGGTTGTGTTTTTTTTAAAACCGTTTTTTTTTTTTTTTAAAAAAGGTTATAGCTCTTAAGGCTACTTTCGTAATATTACTGGTTGTTTTGTTTTAAAACCGCTTTTTTTTTTCTTGTTTTTTTTTTAAAAAAGGAGATAGCTCTCAATGCTGCTTTCGTAATTTTACTGGTTGTTTTGTTTAAAAACCGCTTTTTTCTTCTTTTTTTTTTCAAAGGAGAAAGCTCTCAACGCTGCGGAATCTTCTCAAAGACCTGAATTAGTCTGTTTTAATATGCCAAGAAAATTATATTCATCACTGTCGTAGGCGAGTTGATGAAAATAAAATGAAATGAAAATATACTTTATATCACACCATACAACAAGAAAAAAAGAAAAGAAATAAACACACACACACACACAGAAAATAAATAGGTGCAATAGGCGGCCTTATCGCTAATGAGCGATCTCTACCAGGCAACCTAGCACAAATCGGGAATAAATTATAAAGTAAGGCGAGGTTGGGGCGTACAATTATAAATAGAAAATATAAAGTTAAATACTGTTCAATCATATGGTCTCCTTGCTATGCTGTACACTCGAGTAGGATTGAAAGCGTTCAAAAAAAATGCCTCAAGATTATAACCTACCGGTGCGGACTCTCTAGGCAAATCCAATCCTATTCTGATCGTCTAAAAAAGTTTAATATGGCTCCGCTCCATATTCGCCGTCAACGGCAAGACTTAATTACCCTTCATAAAATACTGCATTCGAACTTAGACTCCCCCACTTTACTATCTCAAATAAACATTAACACAAGATACGTATGCCGCAAGCCCAAGACATTTATCATTGAGGTTTGTAAAAACAATACTTCCTACTATAATCCCATTGTAAGAATGTGTCGTTTGTACAATGAGATTATCAGTAAAGACTCCAAAATTGATATATTTAACGGTCACTATAGGAAGTTTAGTTTGAGTGTGATGGATTTAATTTAGTATACAGTAGGTATTACACCTAACTTTGGATTTGTTTTTGTGTAATTGGTTGTATTAAGCTTTGTCATGCTGTGCAGTCTGTTAGAATTACAATTAGATATAGAACATGTAACTAAGTTAAGATTTAATTATAAGAATTGTAATTTGTTAAGATTGCCAAATAAAAAAAAAAAAAAAAAAAAAAAAAGTTAAATATATAAACAACTAAGAATATAAATAAGATAATATTTAATACATACATACAAAACAAATCTAGTAAAAAAAAATATATAATAATAAAAGCAAAATATGAGTTGATGATAGAGTACAAGACAACTGGCCAACAATTACGGTATTTGCGATTGTAAAAACACAGCCCGGTTACGCTGTGGCAACCAATAGGGTTTGTACAGCTAATAGACAGTCCGAAAAAAAAAAGATTGTAAAAATAGGTAACTTTAACGGTTATGCGTAATCAGAATATCATATTTCCCAAACATCGCCTAAGCCGAGGTTCGGCCTCACAGGAGGCGCCCTTAGGCAGACGTTCCCTTAGTTCCTTCGAGCCCTAGGCCTCAAAACCGTATCCCTACTAACTATTATATTCACAATAACTTAATCTAAGTTTTTCGGTCTTCATTTAATGGACAAGTTTATCCTTTAAAGAAATCGTATAAATTTCCGATCCATGAATAAACCTTAGACGGTCGCACTGTTTTTTTATACAATTTAGTGACTTTTAGATGTTTTTATTTTCAAGGCATGCATGCATCAGTTTAAATATTCTTCAAACCCGCGTGTCCATATTTTGTTTCGTAGTTAATTCTAACAGTTAATAGTGTATTATCTATGGTTAATTCCTTAAAACAGCGAATAAAAATTGAAAAACTTTTAGCGGAATTTGTACTTAAAGAGAGAGAGGTTTCTTATTTGATTCCTTTAATGATCAAAAAATCGAAATAAATGTGCAAAACGCTTAGCGGAATTTGAACTTAAAGTGAGTGGGATACGGTTTAAAATTGCACGTATTTTTATTATTAATGCTTCAAAATATTTTTATTCGGCGAAATTTGAACTTAATCTGATAGTAATAGGGCTTAAAATTGCACGTATTTTTATTATTAATGCACCAAAATATTTTTATTCAGCGAAATTTGAACTTAAAGTTGTGAGCAATACGGTTTAAAATTGCACGTATAATTTTTTATTATTAATGCATCAAAAAGGAGTCAAATCTACCACATAGGGACTGTGAGCAGTCAGTGGAGTCCAAGCATTCGTCATTCCCGTGTGTCCAGGTACAAAGTACACTCTAGCATGAATCTAGTTCGACTGAATGGCAAATGTTGAAATTGTATCTTATGTCTACAGAGACAAGGTTGAATTTGGTGTGCGACGCATTTGTGTGGAGCGACTGCGCTGTCGCCTTACCTTTTTATTCAACGAAATTTCGAACTTAAAGTTAAAGAAATAGGGCTTAAAATTGCACGTATATATTTTTATTATTAATGCATCAAAATATTTTTTTTCAACGAAATTTGAACTTAAATCGATTGTTATAGGGTTTAAAATTGCACGTATTTTTATTATTAACGCATCAAAAAGGAGTCAAATCTACCACATAGGGACTGTGAGCAGTCAGTGGAGTCCAAGCATTCGTCATTCCCGTGTGTCCAGGTACAAAGTACACTCTAGCATGAATCTAGTTCGACTGAATGGCAAATGTTGAAATTGTATCTTATGTCTACAGAGACAAGGTTGAATTTAGTGTGCGACGCATTTGTGTGAAGCGACTGCGCTGTCGCCTTACCTTTTTATTCAGCGAAATTTCGAACTTATAGTTATAGAAATAGGGTTTAAAATTGCACGTATACATTTTTATTATTAATGCATCTAAATATTTTTATTCAGTGAAATTTGAACTTAAATATGTGAGCAATACGGTTTAAAATTGCACGTATATTTATTATTAAAGCATCAAAAAGGAGTCAAATCTACCACATAGGGACTGTGAGCAGTCATTGGAGTCCAAGCATTCGTCATTCCCGTGTGTCCAGGTACAAAGTACACTCTAGCATGAATCTAGTTCGACTGAATGGCAAATGTTGAAATTGTATCTTATGTCTACAGAGACAAGGTTGAATTTAGTGTGCGACGCATTTGTGTGGAGCGACTGCGCTGTCGCCTTACCTCGTGGTAACGGACTCCCGGAGGTACCAGCTGAACGGTCGCTTATATACCGCTAGAGGTTGAACACTTCGATAGCGCGAGTTAGGATTGCAGAGTAATGCTGCATAGAGGCTACGGCCGCGTGCACGGATTTAAAAAAATACGAATTTTGACGACCTCTGTAACGCAGTATAAAGTCGGGGGTCCTGGTTCGAATCTAGCTCGAGTCTGGTCTGGTGGCAGGCTACGGCCGTGGCTAGTTACCACCCTACCGACAAAGACGTGTCGCTAAGCGATTTTGCGTTCCGGCACGGTGTCGCGTAGAAATCAATTAGGAGTGTGGGATTACCATAACAGGTTAGCCCGCTACCATCATAGACTGAATCATCACTTACCACCAGGTGAGATAGCTGTCAAGGGCCAACTTGTAAGTTTAAAAAAAAAACAAATAAAAACACTGTGTTGTCAAATATGAAACAACAATATAGATTTTTTTTGTTACGCATAATTTTCGTCATATAACAACAGACATACAGAATGCTGTAGTTGCTACAAACCAAAAAAACAACATAGCAATTGATAAAAACGTGTCGCCAAGAGATGTAGCGTGCCGGCATGATGTCGGATAGAAACCAATTGGGAGTGTGGGTTTACCATACCCTTAACAGGTTAGCCCGCTACCATCTCAGACTGCATCATCACTTACCATCAGGTGAGATTGCCGTCAAGGGCTAGCTTGTAGTGGATAAAAAAATGCAACACTACAAGAAATTTTGTAACCAGTACTTGAGAATTTCGCCAAACAAAGTACTGGTCATTAAAAAGCCATAACCCTAATATACGTTCCACATTTCTGCATACCACACTGTTTATGACTTCATCTACATAATTCCGTACTTATACGTACACTTGGGTCCCTTAGGGGCTGTAATTGCGACCCCGAACTAGAAGGCCCACTGATAGTAGAGCCCCAGAATCTTGACAGCTATAAACTGTATCTGAACATTAGAAGTAAATTGGAAGTAAAAGTAAACTTGTAGTGCCGTTTAGTAGGCTGCACGAAATCAGTAACTCGTTCAAAGGATACTGTATTTTCTTCTTCTTCGTGGTTACATTCTTTGCAGAGTGGTCGTGGTCATCACGAAGGTCTTCGAGGCCAGATGTTATGCGCCTCACAAGCATTCGCCACTTACCTCTGCTGGCTGAAAGCCTGGTGCACTCGCGCAAAGGACCGCCCACAGCAGACTTTATCTGATCGGTCCATCGCATGGTGACCTTCCTCGCCTTCTGGTGCCCTCCACCTTGCCCAAATTGTATTTTATTGCCAAGGAAAGCTTGGAGATGTCCATCAATAAGTTCAAAAGTTTTCGAAAAAGCTTATAGAAAAATACGATATTAAGTATTACGTAAATGTTAAGAAAGCTTGGTTGTGAATTACTCTAACTCCATTGATTATGTAAGATTGTAATAACAAAAAAAAATACCGGCTAAGTTCGTTGCGGGTTTCTTATTAGACCTGGGCGCGATTGGAACCCTCTTAGTTTTAGTTTTAAGTTGGCGAGTGTTATTGTCACCATCACTTCATAAATTAAATAATGATAAATATATTATATTATTATTTAAAAACCTGTGATAGCCCAGTGGTTTGGACGTCAGCCTCCTAATCAGAGGTCAGGGGTTTGAACTCAGATACGCACCTAAAACCTTTCGGAATTATGTGCGTTTTTAAGCAATTAAATATCACATGCTTCAACGGTGAAGGAAAACATCGTGAGGAAAACTGTATGCCTGAGAGTTCCCCGCAATGTTCTCAAAGGCGTGTGAAGTCTGCCAATCCGCAAATAGTCAGCGCGGTGGACTATGGCCAAACCCTTCTCATATTGAGAGGAGACCCGTGCTCTGTAGTGAGCCGGCTATGGGTGGATCATGATGATGATATTATATATAAATGCCTGTAATAAATGAATTTTACTTCGAATTTAAGCAGGATGTCATTAAAAAATTGTTTTCAAATACTTATATTACCAAAAAATATTCGTTTCCACATATATCAAAGACTCTATACACTAACTGCTCTACACTTTAATCTATGGAGGGGTTGAAATCAGGTTTCTCTTTGAAGACTTTGTTCTTACACACTTTTACTTCAGAACACTTTTATGTTAGCGGAAACTGAATCTAAATTATATCAGGATACGGTAGAAATTCGCATGGAACGCGGTTAGGTCTTAAAGACTCCTTTACAGTCTTTGATACCAAAAGCGAGTTGGTCGAACGGTCGACTGCGTTTGGCTATCTTTTAGTACCTATAGATGTTCCACTACAGTTACTTCGAGTTATTACTAGCTTTTACCTGCGGCTTCGCTCGCATTGACGCCATTAAATATGTTTTTTTTTTTATATATATAGCGAGCAAACGAACAGTCGGGTCACCTGATGGTAAGTGATTACCGCCGCCCATGAACATTTGCAGCACCAGAGGAACCGCCAATGCGTTGCTGGCTTGTGTCAGAGATTATGACAATAGAAATGAATCAATCATGATTCTCGGCTCACTACAGAGCACGGGTCTCCTCTGAGAATCAATATGAGAAGGGTTCGGCCATAGTCCACCACGCTGGCCGTGTGCGGATTGGCAGACTTCACACGCCTTTGAGAACATTACGGAGAACTCTCAGGCGTGTTGTTTCCTCGCAATGTTTTCCTTCACCGTTGAAGCAAGTGATATTTAATTGCTTAAAAACGCACATAACTCCGAAAAGTTAGAGGTGCGTGGCCGGGACCCAACCGCCGACCTCTGATTAGGAGGCTGACGCCCTAACCACTAGGCTATCACCGCTATTAATTAGCGAGCGCAGTAATGAAATTAAAATGAAAAATATTATTATCGCCGTAATGCTAAGAAGCTATATATTTATATATTACGATGTATTAATTAATTAAGACATATATTTTACAAGTTGTTTGTAAAGGTTAAAATGTTATTAATCTGTATACGTACATAAGAGTATAAAACTTGACTAGAATACTATTATTAATGTATTAAGGAGGTTATGGAAAAAGACGGGAGACTTCGTATATGGCGGACGCTTTTCTTGAATTAATGTTTGTTGGCTAATTTTGAAAAGGACTGGTGTTGGTTGTGTCGTGGACAGTTTTGGTGTCGTTTGTGTAGTGGCTGGTTTTCAGAATGGTAACAGGTATTGATTTGGGAAAGGTTTGAGGGAGCCGCGTCCGCGGAGTGCGAGGTTTCCCGCCATTTCTCCCTAACTTCTACATTGCTATAAACTTGACATTGGCTAATCTGTGTAAAGCCTTAAAAGGAAAAAAAAAAGAACGTTATAAATTCAAAATTCAAAATAATCTTTATTCAAATAGTCCTTAAAAAAGCACTTTTGACGCGTCAATAATTTACATAGTAGTTATTTCATGGTGATAACTATATTCGTAAACTTAAAACTAAAGCTATGAGGGTTCCAAACGCGCCCCGGTCTAAGAAGAAGCCCACAACAAACTTAGCCGGGGTTTTTCTTTTTTTCGTTATCACCATCTCACATAATGAATAAAATTAATAATAAACTATAGTACCTATGGAGATAGAGCAATTCACACCCAAGCTTTTTTATCGTTTATATAATCCTTAATATCGTAATATGATTTTTCTACAAGCTTTCGTTTTATATATAAAAAGTAAAATGTCACTGGGAGAAAATCGGGAGATTTGGCGGGCGCGATTTTTCCACGCATTTTTTGAAATAATGTTTGTTGACTAATTTTGGAAAAGGGTTGGTGATGGTTGTGTCGTGGACATTATAGTTTTGGTGTCGTTTGTGCAGTGGCTATTTTTTTGAATGGTTAACATTTATTTGGAAAGGTTTGAAGGAGCCGCGTCCGCCGTGCGAAGTTTGCCGCCATTTTTCCCTAACCTCAATTCTCCATTGCTGTAAACTTGACATTGGCTAATCTGTGTAAAGCCGTAGAAAGAGAGAAAACAAAAGAAGATTATCATCATTTCGTGCCGCCATGTTTTGGTTCCCGCCAAAACGGTGGTCAGTGATTGGTCCACGCAAAATAGCAATAACAATGGACGCCACGAGGAATTATAATATGAGTGATATTTTTGGAAAAAAAAGTTTCAATTTAAGTGGCGTATTTATCTAAGTTTTTACAGATTCATAGATGATTCAACCTTTTAGGTTAACATGAATTAAACCATTTCTGGTTCTAATTCTAATAAATAAAATGGCGGTCAGTTTTTTTTATGGGATCAAAAGATGCGCTCGCAGCCGAGTTAGCAAAGGTGAGAAAAAAAATGCCAATATCAATAAATAATAAAATTTATTCCTCTGCTAATAAATAATTGTGAATAATTTCATCAAATTACACGTTTAATTTATTCAAGAAAATGTACAAGGTGTCTCAAAAGTAAGTTCACATTTGCTTATCTTATTACGCGAAAGCAACTATTCTGAGGGGCGCGGGGGGTATGTCAGTCGGTAGTCTGGCTCTTGGGAATTTAGTCGCTATGGAGCGTTTCTCTGGTGCGGACCGTGCGTTGTGCGTACGTGAGTTTTACAAAAACGGTAATTCGGCGACTGTAGCGCGTAGAAAATTCTGCAGTATTCGACATATTCGTCACTTAAATGATGCGCCTAGCACTCGTCTCATTGCAAAATGGGTTGAGAAGTTTGAAGAGACTGGGTCAACTCTGGAGAAACCAAAATCTGGGCGACCAAGAACATCAAGAACAGCCGAAAACGTGGACAGTGTTACTCAGTCTATTCGAGATGATCCAAACCTCTCGATTCGTAAGCGTGCTGTTGCTTTAAATGTGCAGATCTTCATTATGCCGCATTTTACACAAAGATTTAAAGCTGCACCCGTACAAAATTCAGTTAGTGCAAGAACTGAAGCCTCAAGATGCTGGTCAGAGGCTTGCCTTTGTAAATCAGATGATTGAGCGCTTTCCAACGTTCACCAACATCTTGTTTTCCGATGAAGCCCATTTTCATCTGAATGGGCATGTAATCAAGCAAAATTGTCGTTACTGGAGTGCAGTCAACCCAAAACAAAAACATCAGAAACCGCTACATTCACCCAAAGTCACCGTATGGGCAGCGATGTCGGCGCGAGGAATTATCGGCCCTTACTTTTTTGAAGATGGAAGGGGACGCACACTCACAGTGAATTCAGAGCGTTATGTGGAGATGTTAGACGAGTTTTTCGTACCCCAACTGCAAAACTTTCCTGGTTACAACCAAAGAACATGGTTCCAGCAGGATGGAGCAACTTCACACACGTCCAACAGATCTCTGCCTCGAGTTCGAGAAATTTTTCCGAACAAATTAATCTCCAGGCGAGGTGACATAAATTGGCCTCCACGGAGTCCCGATTTAACGCCTATGGATTTTTTCCTGTGGGGTTATGTCAAATCAAAAGTTTACGCTAATAAACCGACTTCCCTGGCACAATTAAAAGAAAATATCCGTCATGAAATGGCAGCCATCACGGAGACTACCTGCCGAGCTGTCATAGGCAATTTTAGTGCCCGACTAAATGAATGCCGAGAGTGCAACGGTTTACATTTGGACGATGTTATTTTTAAAAAATAAATTCCCAAACAGTGTACTTCAATATAAAATAAACATTTTTTCAATAAAGCTAAGACTTTTCTTTTAAAAAAAAAAAAAAATGTGAACTTTCTTTTGAGACACCTTGTATATTCAAACTATAGTTATTGGTGGTAAAATCTCTTATTTTTAATAATCTAATGACAACAAAACTACAATAAACAGCAAGTATAATTTGCTATATTCCGCCGACAACCGGGAGATTTGTATAATATAACACCACACAAACGTGCGTAGGGGTTCTTGTGGAAGATTTTGTGTGGTGTTATATTATACAAATCTCCCGGTTGTCGGCGGAATATAGCAAATAATACTTGCTGTTTAATGTTTATCATGGACATCCGCAAAGTAACGCCTGCTTCTATTCATTATTTGACAACAAAACTGTCGTTTTCGTTCAGCCGGTTCATTAAAAAATGATTCTCTCCAAAGAGGTTAAAACATGTATAAAGCTAATAATTTTGTTAGTAATAAACACTTGTTTGTTTTTTTTTTTCAAAAGATGCACAATTGTTATCTTAAATTAATGTCTGGCGGGACATAACAGATTAACAGTTTGTTTGGCGAATAATTTGTGTTAATTGACTCATTCATTATATTCTTTTAAAGGTAATTGTATACAATTTTATAACAAATTGCCAAATGAAATTTCTGGGATGTCTCTCAATAAGTTTATATAAAACGTAAGCTAAAAAACTAAGCTAAGAAAGTCCTACTGTAGTGTAAAGGATTATGTAAATGATAAACAAGCATGGGTATGAAATATTGCTCTAGTAAGATAGCTCTTAATATAATTTTAAGTGGCATGTGAGATGGTGATAACAAAAAGAAAATTTACCTGGCTAAGTTTGTTGTGGGCTTCTTCTTAGACCGGATTTATTAATTTATTCTTGTCCTACTATGAATCGGCATGTTATTTTCTGTTTGTTCCTTTTGACCCCCTTCAACATGTTATCCCAAACGTCGCCTAAGCTGAGGTTCGGCCTCACAGGAAGCGCCCTTAGGCAGACTTTCCCTTAGTGACTTCGAGCCCTAGGGCGCAAAACTTCTTCTGGCAGAGCCTCTTTCCGAACTTCGCCAAACAGCCCGGTTACGCTGTCGCAACCAATAGGTAACCGATAAGTATAAATAAAACACATGTTTTATTTATACTTATCGGTTATCTTTCATTATGAATCTTACGGCCATTTTATAAGACCCATGTTACCAGTAAGTGTGATGCAAGATTCATTGTGTTCAAGCAATTAGAAGTTTTTTTTTATCCACTACAAGTTAGCCCTTGACGGCGATCTCACCTAATGGTAAGTGATGATGCAGTCAAGATGGTAGCGGGCTAACCTGTTAGGGGTAGGAAAACCCATACTCCTAATTAGTTTCTACACGAGATCGTGCTGGAACGCTAAATCGCTTGGCGACACGTCTTTGTCGGTAGGGTGGTGGCCACGGCCGCAGCCTCTTACCAGACCAGACTCGAGCCGGGAATCGAACCCAGGACCTCCGAACTTTTTATTGAGGTCGTCAATAAAAAGTTATAGTGAAAATACAAACATACATATTAACTATGAAAATACTGTACCCTTCTTTTGGGCGGTCTCGTAAAAATGAGGGTCAGGTCATGTCTCTAAAGGCACGCGTTCATTAGCCCGCGGCGAGCGCACCGCACGGAACGGGTGTAACGGAGCGGAGTCGCCGCCGCGCCGGTGGTACAAACGCGTGCCACCGGATTACGACCATTATTTGGATTCATTAACTCTTAAAGAAAACAATAAAGAGCTTGTAGGATTACTTTTTTTTTATTTATAGTTTATTTTATTTATTTATTTAACACATTTGACACATTTTACATTTTCATTTAATCAATCATTAAAGGAATTCATTCATTAAAGGATTTTAATCGGTGATAGCCTAGTGGTTAGGGCGTCAGCCTCCTAATCAGAGGTCGGCGGTTCGAATCCGGACACGCACCTCTAACTTTTCGGAGTTATGTGCGTTTTTACAAAATTAAAATATCACTCGCTTCAATGGTGAACGAAAACATCGTAAGGAAACCTGGTGGTAAGTGATGATACAGTCTATAATGATACTGGGCTAAACTGGTAGGGGTGTGGTAAACCCACACTCCTAATTGGTTGCTACGCGACATCATGCCGGAACGCTAAATCGCTTGGCGACACGTCTTTGTCGGTAGGGTGGTAACTAGCCACGGCCATAGCCTCCAGCCACCAGACTAGACTCGAGCTGGGAATCGAACCCAGATTATTATTATTCGAACTTTATAATGCGACAGCGTGCGCGCTGCGCCACGGAGGTATCTCATGCCTATCAACAAGATGCATAATTAAAATAATTTTGTAAAGATTAAAAAAAAAAAGTGTTCAATGAAGACCAGTGTAAGAGTTCAAGCAAACAAACAGACATTTTTTTTTCGTCAAAGCTAGTTTTAAAATATATAGTTGAAGCACGGTAAGTACCTTGCATTCCCGATAAAGCCTGTCCGTGGGATATCTCCGTTGGGGATGGTGACAAATAGAACTATGAACCGTTGGTTACCTTTTTTTTTCGGACTGACTATTAGCTGTGCTAACGTATTGGTTGCTACAGCGTAACCGGGCCGAGCTTCGGAAAGAAGCTCTGCCAGAAGAAATTTTGAGCCCTAGGGCTCGAAGAAACTAAGGGAACGTCTGCCTAAGGGCTCCTCCTGTGAGGCCGAACCTCGGCTTAGGCGACGTTTGGGATAACGGGGGGGGTCGGTCGGTGACTAGTCCGTACGTCTCCGAGGCCGTGGATGTAGCCCACGTCCGGATGACGTAAGATAGCGGGGACCTCGTCTTCGCCGGCGAAGACGGTGTGTAACGTATGATTGTGTGGGAGGTGGTACGAGTATGTTGTCAGTAGTCATCTGATCGTCAGGGTCGTGAAGGATATGTTTAGGTCTCCTCTTTCGGAGAGGAGCGCTTAGGTCGGGGGAGTAAAAAGAAGACGCAACTAAGAGAGGGTTGGGGTGTCGGATAGATTTTGTTTACCGTGCGTGCGTTGCGACTGGGCTAGACGACGCGTATCTTTATACCTAGAGTCTAATGCGCATGTCCGCAAAACGTCAGTGAAAACTTTATACCAGATGATGTCGCGTGTGTTCAATATAGTATTTAGTCAATAACTTAGTGACGTAACATTAAACAAGGATTAAAGTTGTGTAATTTCAGTCATAGGTGAGTAACCAACATATCTTTTATACTATACGTACTTACCTATTGTTATTATTTAATTTCGTAAACTTTCGGGTCATATTCTAACCTCATTTGAGCGTAGGTATGGAATTTCGGCTATCAATTGTTAATTGCTGACTTGTTACCTAGGTTATTTTTGTTTACAATTACTGGAGAATACGAAAATAATTGTAATAGTAAATAAAAACACACATTAAACAAAATAACTTCGAGTATTTTCAGCCAGTTATTCTTTAAAAGAATTATTAATTTAAAAGTATCGATTCACATTTTTAACGTCCTAATTTATGATTTTTACAAAATGACTTTTAAATCAATGCCTTAACTAAAGCAAGCGAAGTAATTTCCAAGAGTCACTCTTTCTGTTTCCCTCATCGTTACTTCTCGATTCAGTGCAGGTCTCCTATCTTCTAGAAATATAATTTAGACGTTGCTTCAATGCTGGTTAGAGGCTTTATCTTATTCTCCGATGGAGACATCGCGATCTTAACTCTGAGTTGGTTCCTTTATTTGTTTAGTAATATAGCTATAAGCTACATGTAAAAGTATTTAATTCATGGTAGTTATAACTTTATTTTGATAGATACAAAGCGAAAGCTGTCAACATCGAAATAAATAATTAATTGTTATTATTGGTGTCCTTATATTAGCAGAATGCCTAAAACTTAAAATAATCTACATTAAATAAACATCAAATTGTACGGTTGTAAAATGTCGTAGTAGTTTATCTCTATCTATATATATAAAAGCGAAAGGTCACTTACATACTTACATACTGATTAAACACGAGATCTCAAAAACTATTGTATGTATAATAAGCTATAATTTAGCAAGTAGGTAGTTGATAGTTAAGAGATGCCAGCTAAGAAAGGATATTTGGAAATTCCACCCCTAAGGGGGTAAAATAAGGGTTGGAAGTTTGTATGTTGACTTCACAAGCGCGAAAAGTGTCGGTGTCGGCTTCAAAATCCGGTGTCGGGTCGAAACGTGCGTAGAGGTTCTAGTGGAAGATTTTGTGTGGTGTAATATTATACAAATCTCCCGGTTGTCGGCGGAATATAGAAAAATATACTTGCTGTTTGTTATTTTTGAAATTTCTTTGTTTTTAGAGTTAGAGACACAAAAATTTGCATTAAGATTAATAATAATAAATAAAAAACATGTAGGTACCTACATCAATTTTTTGTTAAATAGTACCAGTTAAGGGTAGTAAAAAAGGGGTAATAGTTGTAGTTGGCGTAAGTATTTTTTTCATCCAAATCTACAAATAATAGAAGTTTGAAGTTTGAATGAAAGTCGTATGTTTTTTAATTTAGAACACGAAAATCGGCAATTTGACATTTGCCTGTAGCTTACTTTCTGAAGCAGGGCATTGGCCGTACGGGTAGCCTCAATCTCAAGGGAAATCAGCAATTCTACGCAGACGAAGTCGCGGGCAACAGCTAGTACTAAAATAAATGTAGAAGTAGTGTTGTCTTATTCACCATGGACCCTGCGAAATAGAATACAATTGGTATTTTAGCTTTTCAGATTCGTTTAGTGATTTATGTACTACAGAATTGGCATTATTATTGTACGAAAACATATTTCTGTTTGCTTATTTGTTTTTCGTGTGCGCTGGCTGGCCCGTAATGTATCTAATCTTTTTTTTTTATCCACTACAAGTTAGCC
This sequence comes from Lasiommata megera, assembly GCA_928268935.1. Lineage (NCBI taxonomy): Eukaryota > Metazoa > Arthropoda > Insecta > Lepidoptera > Nymphalidae > Lasiommata > Lasiommata megera. The sequence continues at coordinate 8,548,989 of OV743334.1, forward strand.
CTTGACGGCAATCTCACCTGTTGGTAAGTGATGATGCAGTCCAAGATGGTAGCGGGCTAACCTGTTAGGGGTATGGTAAAGCCATACTCCTAATTGGTTTCTACACGACATCGTGCCGGAACGCTAAATCGCTTGGCGACACGCCTTTGTCGATAGGGTGGTAACTAGCCACGGCCGCAGCCTCCCACCAGACCAGACTCGAGCCGGGAATCGAACCCAGGACCTCCAACTTTATAATGCAACAGCGCGCGCGCTGCGCCACGGAGGTCGTCACCTACATAAAAAACCTAATGAAATATTGTACTAATATACTTTATGAGCGGATCAATATTAGGAAAAATAATAATAAAGTTTGTAAAAGTCTGATGGAAGGTAGAGGTACTTGTTAAATCTCGTTTCTTCGAGCCCTAGAGCTCAAAAATTTTTCTGCCAGAGCTTCGGAAAGAAGCTCGCCAAACAGCCCGGTTACGCTGTGGCAACCAATCATCATCATCATCATGATCAACCCATGACCGGCTCACTACAGATCACGGGTCTCCTCTCAATATGAGAAGGGTTTGGCCGTAGTCCACCACGCTGGCTATGTGCGGATTGGCAGACTTCACACGCCTTTGAGAACATTATGGAGAACCCTTAGGCGTGCAGGTTTCCTCACGATGTTTTCCTTCACCGTTGAAGCAAGTGATATTTTAATTGTTGAAAAACGCACATAACTCCGAAAAGTTAGAGGTGCGTGCCCGGATTCGAACCGCCGACCTCTGGTTAGGAGGCTGACGCCCTAACCACTAGGCTATCACCGCTAGGCAACCAATACAGCATATAAATATACCGCATAATATTATAGCAATAATAGTACAGCTAATGGACGGCCCGTAAAAAAAAATGTTGAGAATCTCGTAGCTGTTTTTCGTGGGTCACAAGGAAGCATTCAAACTCCTAGATATTCCAACTTTTCTGGTGAATATCTCGACCTAACACAACTTAGTTTGTTTCCTGTAAATAGCGGTTGGAAGAGATCACTTGCAGTGATAAGGTCGCCCTTACACCGTTTTTGTCTTTTTTATTTTTGTTTTTGTTTTTATTTTATTTTATTCATTTATTTGTAATTACATACAGTTAAAATACAGTTTAAAACAATTTATTTACATTTCACACTTAATGATAAAATAAGGCCAAATAAGATTACAATGTATATAAAAGAAAATAAATGCCTAAAAACAAAAGTCTTCAACGCTTGCGTCTTACCGGTCATGACATACGGAGCAGAAACGTGGACACTCACGGTAGGCCTTGTCCACAAGTTCAAAATCGCTCAGCGTGCTATGGAAAGGGCTATGTTGGGTGTTTCTCTGAGGGATAGAATCCGTAACGAGGACATACGTAGGTAGAACAAAAGTAACCGACATAGCCCAACGGATTAGCAAGCTGAAGTGGCAGTGGGCGGGTCATATCTGTCGCAGAACCGACGGCCGTTGGGGCAGACGTGTTCTGGAGTGGAGACCGCGTACCGGTAAGCGCAGCGTAGGACGAGCACCTGCTCGCTGGACCGACGACCTGAAAAGGATCGCTGGTGGCGGGTGGATGAGGAAGGCGGAGGACCGTGTGTGGTAGCGCGCTCTCGGAAAGGCCTATGTCCAGCTGTGGGCGTCTATAGGCGGATTGATTGATTGATTGAAAAGAAAATACCAAACAGCATATGCAATCTTCGAAATTTAGCAACAAAAAATAAAATGTTATGATATTACAAAATTGTGTGGGTGTGTGTGTGTGTGTGTTTTGTATGCTTTGTGTTGTGTGTAATAAAGAGTTTTATTATTATTAGTTTGGTTTTAGTGGGAAAATGTCTGCTAGCGGTCCAGGCCCGGTTTTTTTCTTAGGATCTCGGACGCACTATCAAGTAAGTTACGTTCGTGTATGATACCTACTCGCTTGTATGGTCATCATTTTGGTAAACCCATTGCCGGCTCACTACAGAGCACGGGTCTCCTCTCAATATGAGAAGAGTTCGGCCATAGTCCACCACGCTGGCCATGTGCGGATTGGCAGACTTCACACGCCTTTGAGAACATTACGGAGAACTCTCAGGCGTGCAGGTTTCCTCGCGATGTTTTCCTTCACCGTTGAAGCACGTGATATTTAATTGCTTAAAGAACACCCATTACTTCTAGGTACTAATACTGTCATAGCTTATAGGTACTTACGAGTATGTATATAAGTAAATAATTCATAACAAGCAAGCTTGTAGAAAAGTCCTGTTATTATGTAAAGAATCATGTAAATGATAAACAAGCATGGGTATGAAATATTGCTCTAAAGAGATAGCTCTTAAAGCGGAATGTGAGATGGTTGCAACAAAAGTTACCTTGCAAATTTTGTTGAGAGTTCCTTTTTAGAGCAGCGCGTTAGTACCCTCGTAGCTTTACATTTAAGTTCGCGAATGTAGTTATCACCATCATATCACTGCTATGTAAGTTATTGTCGCGTAAAATGTGCCTTTTAAAGGACTAGGTATTTGAATAAAGATTATTTGAATTTGAATTTTTATTTTGAATAGTAGTAGTAATTATTTGAATAAAATTTTTGGTTAATTGTTTTATTCAAGTGCCTACCTACTATTTTATGTCAACTATTTTTTTTTTATTTACCCGCCGCTACACATTGGGTTCCACAAAAAAACGAAAAGACGTCGAGGCTCACCGAGGCGTCGTTGGCGTGACGAACTCGATTCCTATCTGTCGACTCGGCCCCAAATATCCCTAGACAGAGATAAATGGAAGGAAGAAAGCCTTTGCCCAAAATTGGGACAGTACGGGCCGATAATAATAAATAATAATAATAATCTGCTGAAACCATCCCAATCGTAATATCTGCGAATGGGTTGATCCCAGTCAGCCTCGCTCACCATCTGAGGCGGCTGGGGTTCCGTGGCAGTTCGCTCGCAGCCAGGCTGCAAAAGGCGGTCTTGCTGGACTCGGCTAGGATAGTCCGCCGGTTTCTCAACCTGTCGCCCTGACCCCCGGCCGTTTGGTCTCCCCTGCCGGGATGTAATCCTCCGCCCGGTGCAAAAATGTATCTATGTAATGTGTATGTAGGTTTATTTATTTTTATTTATTTAAGTTTATTATATCTCTTTTGGTTTTTATATGTATTTATTTTGCACACCGGCGTGAGAGTTTGAATATATAAAAAATAATAATAATACTCGCCGGTTATTTTTTTTTTTAATACTCCTGTCATTCCAGGCTCTGGAACAACCGAACAACTACGACCTAGAGAACGGTAACACGTCTACTGAGACGATCTATAACACGTCGGTTGAGGAGTTATGGCCGAGCAATCACGCGGACGAACATACAGAACTGGACCCCAACTGCAATGAAGATCTCGCGTGGAATTTAAACGACCAAAATGATACTGGTAACATTTTATCACTACTGTATACATAAGTATATTCTTTGACGCAGATAAAACAATATATATAATATAATAAAACTGTCACACGACGAATTCTGTACATTATATATATTTTGGAAATTTTAATTGGAGGATGCTTTACTATCGATACTGAGCCCAAAACAATTCATTTTAATTTTTTTGTCCGTCTGCCTGCCTGTATCTAGGCCGCGCATCACGCTTACTTTAATGTTTATCTTGTAATTATTTCAAGGTCATCGGTTTAGTAATCCATTGCTTTGTGATTGGAAGGCAAACAAACACACTTTTACACACACTAACTCAACGCAGACGAAGTGGCGGTAGTAAAATATAATTAATAGCTAGTAATAAAATATAATTAAAGGCAAAGTGTGATCTCTTGTCTAAGTTTATCACTGTAGAGTCGAACTTTTAGTATTAGATTGAAACTGCATTGTATACCACTAGATGGCGCCAGCAGTTGCTATAGATTGGTAAAGTGCATACAGATATTTAGCCTAGTGGTTAGAACGTCCATCTCCTAATTAGAGGTCAGGTGTTCGAACCCGGGCACGTAACTTAACTTTTCAAAGTTACGTGTGTTTTTCAGCAATGAAAATATAATAATCTTTATAATAAAATAATATATAGTAATAATTAAAATATCACTCGTTTCAACGTATAGGATACGTCACTTGTAATACCTCCAAAAATATGTGTACAAAGTTTCATGACGATCGGTTGAGTAGTTTTTGCGTTAAAGCATTAAAAACACCTACATTCGCATTTTTTAATATTAGTAAGGATAATGACATAAAAAATATAGCATTTTATGTCGAAAATAAGTAAATAGTTAAAAGATGTTTTTTAATCATCAATAATTACGGTAATTTATTAGTAAGGTATGCAATATTATTATTATTATAAAATAGGTAATTCTGTTGACTTCATTTCAAGTTATAAAATGGGATGTCCTGGGTTTGATTCCCGGCTTAAATGAATGAAGCTATTTTGTTATAAGTGTACGGAACAGTTCGGGCTAAGCTCGCTTACAAGCACGCCAAAAGCTATCGAGTGCAAGGGCGAGAGGTTTGGCCATCGGTAAAGAATCTACCCCTTGTCATCAGTGATATTCGAGCGATCTACGCCTGGTGGCTGCGTCAAGAGACGCGGCAAGCGAAGGTCTTCCGAGGTGCTGCTATGCGATGGCGGAAAGACTTCAGTCTTGGATCAGGAGTGTGACAAGAGGTAGGGTTTTGACACAATCATTACTGTTCTCACCTAATGAATATTAAAAAAACCGAAAATTCCAGTTAAAATATTCAAATTCAAAATAATCTTTATTCAAATAGTCCTTAAAAAGGCACTTTTGACGCGTCAATAATTTACATAGTAGTTATTTCATGGTGATAACTACATTCGTAAAGTTAAAACTAAAGCTATGAGGGTTCCAAACGCGCCCCGGTCTAAGAAGAAGCCCGGTCTAAGATTACTCGCTTCAACGGTGAAGGACAACATCGTGAGGTAACCTGCACGCCTGAGAGTTCTCCATAATGTTCTCAAAGGCGTGTGAAGTCTGCCAATCCGCAAATGGCCAGCGTGGTGGACTATGGCCAAACCCTTCTCATATTGAGAGGAGACCCGTGCTCTGTAGTGAGCCGGTAATGGGTTGATCATGAATGATGAAGTTCCTTTCCACAGTACTGAAAAATCGAAACCGTCCCAGCGTACGTCCATCTTATCGTTCCTGACGTCCCTCGCCCGCCGCAAGCGACGTCTGGAGACAACGCAGGTGTACCTGCATCACCTGGACTCGGTCCTCAACACCTGCACCTACAGGGAGTCCTGCCGATGCCTGGACTGCCAGGTAAGCTGTGACCTAACCATGTACTATCAGGTACTCCGTAAGCGAAACTTGTGACAAATAAGTGATCAAAATGTGATCTCGGGTAATCTATGAGCTAGACGCCTGACTATAATGTAAACTGAGAGCTAGACGCCTGACTATAATGCAAACTGAGAGCTAGACGCCTGACTATAATGTAAACTGAGAGCTAGACGCCTGACTATAATGCAAACTGTGAGCTAGACGCCTGACTATAATGCAAACTGAGAGCTAGACGCCTGACTATAATGTAAACTGAGAGCTGGATGCCTGACTATAATGTAAACTGAGAGCTGGATGCCTGACTATAATGTAAACAGAGCTAGACGCCTGACTATAATGTAAACTGAGAGCTAGACGCCTGACTATAATGTAAACTGAGAGCTAGACGCCTGACTATAATGTAAACTGAGAGCTAGACGCCTGACTATAATGCAAACTGAGAGCTAGACGCCTGACTCTAATGTAAACTGAGAGCTAGACGACTGACTATAATGTAAACTGAGAGCTAGACGACTGACTATAATGTAAACTGAGAGCTGGACGCCTGACTATAATGTAAACTGAGAGCTAGACGCCTGACTATAATGTAAACTGAGATCTAGACGCCTGACTATAATGCAAACTGAGAGCTAGACGCCTGACTCTAATGTAAACTGAGAGCTAGACGCCTGACTATAATGTAAACTGAGAGCTAGACGCCTGACTATAATGCAAACTGAGAGCTAGACGCCTGACTATAATGTAAACTGAGAGCTAGACGCCTGACTATAATGTAAACTGAGAGCTAGACGCCTGACTATAATGCAAACTGAGAGCTAGACGCCTGACTCTAATGTAAACTGAGAGCTAGACGACTGACTATAATGTAAACTGAGAGCTAGACGACTGACTATAATGTAAACTAAGAGGTAGACGACTGACTATAATGTAAACTGAGAGCTAGACGACTGACTATAATGTAAACTGAGAGCTAGACGCCTGACTATAATGTAAACTGAGAGCTAGACGCCTGACTATAATGCAAACTGAGAGCTAGACGCCTGACTATAATGTAAACTGAGAGCTAGACGCCTGACTATAATGCAAACTGAGAGCTAGACGCCTGACTATAATGTAAACTGAGAGCTAGACGCCTGACTATAATGTAAACTGAGAGCTAGACGCCTGACTATAATGCAAACTGAGAGCTAGACGCCTGACTCTAATGTAAACTGAGAGCTAGACGACTGACTATAATGTAAACTGAGAGCTAGACGACTGACTATAATGTAAACTAAGAGGTAGACGACTGACTATAATGTAAACTGAGAGCTAGACGACTGACTATAATGTAAACTGAGAGCTAGACGCCTGACTATAATGTAAACTGAGAGCTAGACGCCTGACTATAATGCAAACTGAGAGCTAGACGCCTGACTATAATGTAAACTGAGAGCTAGACGACTGACTATAATGTAAACTGAGAGCTAGACGACTGACTATAATGTAAACTGAGAGCTAGACGCCTGACTATAATGTAAACTGTGAGCTAGACGCCTGACTATAATGCAAACTGAGAGCTAGACGCCTGACTATAATGTAAACTGAGAGCTAGACGACTGACTATAATGTAAACTGAGAGCTAGACGACTGACTATAATGTAAACTAAGAGGTAGACGACTGACTATAATGTAAACTGAGAGCTAGACGCCTGACTATAATGCAAACTGAGAGCTAGACGCCTGACTATAATGTAAACTGTGAGCTAGACGCCTGACTATAATGCAAACTGAGAGCTAGACGCCTGACTATAATGTAAACTGAGAGCTAGACGCCTGACTATAATGCAAACTGAGAGCTAGACGCCTGACTATAATGTAAACTGAGAGCTAGACGCCTGACTATAATGTAAACTGAGAGCTGGACGCCTGACTATAATGTAAACTGAGAGCTAGACGCCTGACTATAATGTAAACTGTGAGCTAGACGCCTGACTATAATGCAAACTGAGAGCTAGACGCCTGACTATAATGTAAACTGAGAGCTAGACGCCTGACTATAATGTAAACTGAGAGCTAGACGCCTGACTATAATGTAAACTGAGAGCTAGACGCCTGACTATAATGTAAACTGAGAGCTAGACGCCTGACTATAATAACAACTGAGAGCTAGACGCCTGACTATAATAGTGCAAGTGTATAAAGTAAGCTTACCTCTGCCTTAAAATACAGTAAAAATGAGACAAAGTTACGTCTCCGACGTAAATTTAAAGAACGTCGTCGACACCACCGGAACGCTGCATATTCAGTACCCAAGACGCTTTCAGCATTTCCCCTTTGAATTGTCAAATTAATTCTTTCGCCAAGGTAACTGTCGACTGTAGAATCACGGTAGGCTCGATAATTTTGTTTTTTTTTGGTTTTTAAAAGGCACGAACCTTGAGCTTTTTATATTAGAACTATAGATTTCGACGACCTGCATGGCGCAACGCGCGCTGTTGCATCATAAAGTTAGAGGTCCTGGTTTCGATTCCCGGCTCGAGTCTGGTCTGGTGGGAGGCTTCGGACGTGGCTAGTTACCACCCTACCGACAAAGATGTATCGCCAAGCGATTTAGCGTTCCGGCACGATGTTGTGTAGAAACCAATTAGGAGTATCGGTTTACCATTCCGGTAACAGGTTAGCCCGCTACCATCTTAGACTGCATCATCACTTACCATCAGGTGAGATTGCCGTTAAGGGTTAACTTGTAGTGGATAAAAAACACTATCATATAAGTTGTATGAGTAGGCACATCTATCTTCATTCTTAACTATAGAAGGAAAAAGGCGGGAGACTTCGTATATGGCGGGCGCGATTTTTTTCACGCTTTTCTTGAATTAATGTTTGTTGACTAATTTTGTAAAGGACTGGTGTTGGTTGTGTCGTGGACATTATAGTTTTGGTGTCGTTTGTGTAGTGGCTAGTTTTCTGAATGGTTAACATGTATTAATTTGGGAAAGGTTTGAGGGAGCCGCGTCAGTAGAGTGCGAAGTTTCCCGCCATTTTTCCCTGACTTCAATTCTCCATTGCTATAAACTTGTCATTGGCTAATCTTAGTAAAGCCATAAAAAGAGAAAAAAATATATTTTGTCTCGATAACCTATTTAGAAGCGGTGAAAGCCTAGTGGTTAGGGCATCAGCCTCCTAATCAGAGGTCGACGGTTCGAATCCGGGCACCTCTAACTTTTCGGAGTTATGTGCGTTTTTAAAAAATAAATATCACTTGCTTAAACGGTGAAGGAAAACATCGTGAGGAAACCTGCACGCCTGAGAGTTCTCCGTAATGTTCTCAAAGGCGTGTGAAGTCTGCCAATCCGCACACGGCCAGCGTGGTGGACTATGGCCAAAACCTTCTCATATTGAGAGGAGACCCGTGCTCTTTAGTGAACCAACAATGGGTTGATCATGATGATGATGATGAACTAAATAGGTTATAGAGACATTTATTTTGACGTTAGTTGTAACCAAAATAATGACCACAGCAGGTGAGAAAATGGTCAAGAGCTAACTTGTAGTGTGCATTCAAAAAAAATACCCTTACTCTATGGTAAAATAAAAAGCAGTTATTTTTTGTGTAAGTGATAATTTTATTTTCGATTCAGCCAAAAAGCACAAAAAAATAGATCCAACGCTTCTAAATCTATTATGCGTAATATATCTTCCTATTTTTTAATATTGGAGCCTTTTTGATTAAAATCTAATTGTTACTTTTATTAAAGCTTAATTTTATTGAAAACTAGTTAAAAAAAGAGCACCAAAGCGATATTATTTATAATATATACAGAATGTCCTAGAATTAACAAGTCAAGTTTCGTTCAACGAAAATTGAGACAAAACATATGCGTATATTCTGTCTCGACGGGTACAGGATGTATTGGCGAACTTTAAAAGTTCGCCTAAAAAGTACTGTAGTCACTGTTACTAAAAACTTGATTTCTGTCAGTAATTCTTTGTTTTTATGCCATTTAGTTATTTCAGCATTCTGTATTTTATTGCTTTGTCGTCACATTTGACGTCCTACATTTCAAATATATCAACCAACATCACCCAAATTGAGCAAATTTTATCGCCAACCAAAAAAAAAAAATTAAAAAAAATTTATGTTAAGAGCATATTCCCTTGTATCTTATCTGTTTCAATTCAAAAAATACAATATCAGCATTATTGCAAACTATTTTTTAGCATTTTATAACCTGGTATTATATATAGATAATTGAAAAAAATATTTTTCTTATTTATTGGTAAAAGTATAAATTTTGAGTTGAAACAGGGATTAATTATTATAATTAACATTTTTCATTACTACATTGATTGATTGATATATTTATATACTCATTACCAAGGTAAACAGTAACTAACGAAAAAAAGTTTTTGCTTGAAAATATTTTTTTATTAATTATAACGGCTCTAAAAAATCGCCCAAAACCTTATCAACTTTCTAGTGATGTACGAATAATATATTTGTATACAACAAATTAGCTATACAACATATAGCATAGCATAAAACATGTTTGAGTATGTTTTAAAAATGTAAAACATTAATTACTGGACGTTCCACCACCAAACAAATTTTTGTACTTATTGCCAATTTGTAGGCTGAATTTATTATAATATAACAATTGTGCCAAAACAGTGTATCATCATGATCAACCCATTGCCGGCTCACTACAGAGCACAGCTCTCCTCTCACTTTGAGAAGGGTTTGACCATAGTCCACCACGCTGGCCATGTGCGAATTGGCAGACTTCACATGCCTTTGAGAACATTATGGAGAACCCTCAGGCGTGCAGGTATCCTCATTGTTGAAGCAAGTGATATTTTAATTACTTAAAAACGCACATAAGAGGTACGTGCCCGGGTTCGAACCCCCAACCTCTGATTATGAGGCAGACATCCTAAACCCTAGGCTATCACAGCTTCAAACACAACAGCGTATGTTGATTTGCAATAGTAAAGATTGCAATAAACAATCTTTATCATTGCAACCATGTTTGGTGACAGAAGAACAGCTTGCTAAAACAAAATTATAGCCTACTTAAATATTTACATTATAACATAAAATTTATTTATTAGTTGTTAGTAAAATCTCTAGTCAATAATGTTGTAAATACATATATGTGGTGAAACATTGAAATCTATTCAACAAATTTATCTATATCATATTCTAAATGTGAGTCAGTATCATCCGCTGTTCCCACAGTTATCCTTTTTCTCTCATTCAAACGCAGGCACTTGAGACACATCTGCCCCTTCCTCAACCAACAGCCTCTGTGGTACATAGAGTTACATTTCTCACACATTATCGCACCATTATCAAACGGGTATAGGATCTCATTGTTGCTACAAACTTCGCACAAATACCCCTTACCAGAACATAAGGCACAATTTGTTATGTGTGCCCTATATTCTTCGGTGAGTTCTGTTAACTGTGTCTCTAGAGTCCCATCATTGATTGCTTGTAAGTGTGCCATACTGTATTTCTTATTAACGTCACCTAATTGAATAGATAATGGAGACAAGAGGCTAGTGCCTTCACTGCAAGCACATAAATACCGCCTCATCCATTCTAGATCCTTCCGCATCTTATGTACCCATTCTAATTCAGCGATAAAGTTGAATAATCTTGAATTTATACTTTCAATGTCAATGTACGGCCGCGACCACGACAGATTTAACATTTGGTATGCCAAACGTGATATGTATTTTTTATCCCAGTCCCAGTTGTGAACAATCCTGGCGGGGATAAAGGATAAATCATTCCAGTGGCATGTCCCACAGAAATACATGCCAGTGTAGTCACATAACCGTGGTTCATTCCAGGCATCTTTAAAAGTCAGTGCAGTACCACACTCGGCACATTTGTAATCTTGTGCCGCTAAACCTTTTTCTGGGCAAATATTCATTTCAAACTGTCCCTTTTCCGTCATAACAACATGAGCGCAGACTCTGCAAACATCATCTACACATTTATAATGACATATGTAACCACAGTCGGTGCAAATGTATGAACTCTGAACAATACTCCATACAATACCACTGCAGTGGTCGCAGTATTGTTTCCTGTTACCGATACTGGTTTGCTGTTCAAAATGGTGACCTTTTATAGCAACTTTGGCTCGTAACTGCCCATCATTGTCCTTCAAATCCTCCAATCTCAGGCGTAGTTCAACTAAATAACGCACCAACCATTTCCTTTCGTCCGAACACTGTGGACTGTTGAGAACAAGTTCCTTACACTGGTTTATAGCTCTTTCTATCTCTTCACGTGTCGCTGAGTTGTGAATTTTAAGTTTTTTATTCGATATCGACTTTGGAATGTAGTTCGAGTCGATGCTCTCGTCCGCAGACACACAACCTGACGTGGAAGATGACGATCGGGACACTAAATCCGCATTTCTAGGGCTACAACATATCAAACTGTTTCTATATTTAGGCGAATCGTTTGCCAGCGCTGCTGCCATTTTTATCTCGTTTTCAAAGTAGATTCTATAACTTCAGCCTTGGAAAGTAGTACACGACAAAATTTAATGGTAATTTGAAAACGGATATTTCTTATTTACACAATTGCTATTAAAACACTCGACAGTTCGACACGGATTTAAATTTTATCATTTGAACATTTGTCTTTGCAATATATGTCGTAATTGAGGCGTGTAACATCACGTTGTGAATTCATGCATGATTTTTTCTTTGTTTTGAATTAAATTGTTACGTTTTATAACGAACAATGCGATGAGTAATTCATAAAATAAATTGCAAGTGTCACTGTCAATGAGCAGACAGCAGAAACAGACGACAGTTGTCAGAAATCGAAATTGACGTTTCCATAACTTTTTAATAGAAAGCATAAACTGGATACCAGCTTTTGTAGTGCTAAGCAAAGAGGACGTCATCATTACTTAAATTGAAAATCATGTACTAAATGTAATAAAAAGTACATCCAATAAAGATTGGAACAACCTTTGATTAAGGCGGAGGTGAATTTTTCACTTTTCTGAAAAGAATTTTTTATATTTCATTTCAGTGAACAATTAAGGAGTCTGTTATAACGAAACGAACATTAATTATTAGGTATTTTACTGTGTTTCATAAGCAAGAAATTTTGTTAAACCTCTAAAAAATTCATCTTGAGTTTATGTGATTTTTCTTATGTAATGGGATAATCTCAATTGGAATAAATAAAAAACTGTGGCTACTCTGCCTACGTGGTCCGGCCCTAGATTACACATTTTCTGTTTTCTTTTGACGTTGGGAGTTCTGTTTTTTGAACTGGGATCTCAGTCCGAGAGCCCCCGTGACCGTGGATGAGACCCACATCCCGATGACGTCAGATGTAGGTGACCTAGTTTTCACTGGCGAAGACGCTGTGTTCTGGTTTGAAATGTATGTGACCTACTTGGGAAGCGTTGTCTATGGTCAGTCAGTCGTGACCTTAACGACCTGGAGTTTTTAAGGACGTTCTTAGAGCGTTTCTTAATGAGGGGCGTTAGGGTCTGCAGTGTTAATAGAGGCCTCAACCACTGAAGGGTACTGATTCCACCAGTAATCTTTTTTTTTTTTCGGACTGTCTATTAGCTGTACTAATCAATATAATTATTGACGATTAATAATTATTGACGCGTTAAGGACTATTTGAATAAAGATTATTTTGAATTTGAATTTAATCCTGTTGGTTGCCACAGCGTAACCGGGCTGTTTGGCGAGCTTCGGAAAGCTCTGCCAGAAGAAATTTTGAGCCCTAGTGCTCGAAGAAACTAAGAGAACGACTACCTAAGGGCGCCTCCTTTGAGGTCGAACCTCGGCTTAGGCGACGTTTGGAATAACGGGGGGGTCGGACGGTGAGTGGTCCGTACGTCTCCGAGGCCGTGGATGTAGCCCACGTCCGGATGACGTAAGATAGCGGAGACCTCGTCTTCGTTCCACCAGTAATCGTGTTCCTTGTCCAGGGCCGTTACTTCGAATGCGCGGAAGAGAGTGACGAGTTCAGCGCTGATGAAGACTTCACTCCTTACAACCAAGAAGTGGACAGCTATGGCCTGCCGCAGCTCTTCGATGATGACGATGAGGTATTGCGATATATTTACAAGAGCTAGGGCCAAGTTGGTAACTGAATTAAATAAAGCTATTCTACATTCATATATGTGTGGGGCATTGTAGGGGGGTAGTTGCTTTTCTTTCACGTAGTGACTTTATAATATCCGATTGGCATTTTTGTCATCTAAGTATCATGATCAACCCATTGCCGGCTCACTACAGAGCGCGGGTCTCCTCTCAATATGAGAAGGGTTTGGCCATAGTCCACCACGCTGGCCATGTGAGGATTGGCAGACTTCACACGCCTTTGAGAGCATTATGGAGAACTCTCAGGCGTGCAGGTTTCCTCACGATGTTTTCCTTCACCGTTGAAACAAGTGATACTTTTAATTGTTTTTAAAAAAAAACACATAACTCCGAAAAGTTAGAGGTGCGTGCCCGGATTCGAACCGCCGACCTCTGATTAGGAGGCTGACGCCCTAACCACTGGGCTATCACTGCTTCAGTTTAGTAGCAAGTACAAGTGTATAACAAATAAAACAGATAAAAAAAAGTTTTTTTTTTGCAATAAGGCCAATGCTGTAATTTTAATATTATAAAAAAGAATCATCATCATGATCAACCCATTCGATTTGACGATGATGATTCTCAATATTAGAACGTTTTAACGATAGTCCACCACCGTATGCGGATTGGACTTTGAGAACATTATAGAGAACTCTCAGGCGTGCAGGTTTCCTCACGATGTTTTCCTACACCCTTGAAGGCTGTAAGATTTTAATTGCTTAAAGAAAACGCTCTCCGAAAGTTAGAGAAACGATATTTTAATTGCTTAAAAACGCAAATAACTACGAAAAATACAGAAACCCCGACCTCTGATTAGAAGGCGGACGTCCTAACCACTAGGCTATTCCACATGCTTTACAAAAAAAAGAATGCTTGTCTTCAATTGTCTTTTTGACGACCTCCGTGGCGCAGCGCGCGCGCTGTCAGATTATAAACTTGGAGGTTCTGGGTTCGATTCCCGGCTCGAGTCTGGTCTGGTGGGAGGCTTCGGCCGTGGCTAGTTACCACCCTACCGACAAAGACGTGTCGCCAAGCGATTTAGCGTTCCGGCACGATGTCGCGTAGAAACCAATTAGGAGTGTGGGTTTTCCATACCCCTAACAGGTTAGCCCGCTACCATCTTAGACTGCATCATCACACTCATCAGGTGGGATTGCAGTCAAGGGCTAACTTGTAGTGGATAAAAAAAAAAAAAATTTCAACGGCATTATCCTTAATGGACAAAGCACTCTTGCCACTGGAGAGACATGGGTTCAATTCTCGATTGAAAATTTAGATTTGCATTCTAAAATTTGTAAACTTTATAGTTACAATAAACAGAAAATCAAACAGTTCATTGTAATTATATTCAGATATCTTCTGATTTTACTTGCAAAATAGCTTTTATTGACGTATTGGATATTAATTAGTATTGATTTATTAATTAATATTGATTTTTTATGAAGCGGTGATAGCCTAGTGGTTACGGCTTCAGCCTCCTAATCAGAGGACGGCGGTTCGATCCGGGCATCCGGGCACGCACTTCTAACTTTTCGGAGTTATGTGCGTTTTTAAACAATTAAAATATCACTTGCTGCAACGGTGAAGGAAAACATCGTGAGGAAACCTGCACGTCTGAGAGTTCTCCGTAATGTTGTCAAAGGCGTGTGAAGTCTGCCAATCCGCACACGGCCAGCGTGGCCAAACTATGGGTGACTATGGCCAAACCCTTCGCATATTGAAAGGAGACCCGTGCTCTGTAGTGAGCCGGTAATAATGAAATCAATTATCATCATCATGATCAACCCATTACCCCTCGATTCCCTCAGGTATCAACGAGTTACGTTTCAATCCACAGGTGTTCATAGACCCAAAATCTGACAACGACAACGCATCCACCGATATGCTTCTCGAGGATTCCTCGCGTGAGGAGGAGCGCACCGCTTCCGAGGTGCTGGACGATATAGAGACAGACAAGCAGCTGCAAATGGAAGTGGCTGCGAGCACCTCGGCCATGTTCAACTTATTGCTGTACCATCCTTTCTCCTGTTCTATCCAGTGAATCATACAAATATTGAAGATATGACCCGGTGCCTACAAACGATAATGAATAGAAGCAGGCGTTACTTTGCAGAAGTCCATGATAAACAATAAACGGCGAGTAAATTTGCTATATTCCGCCGACAGCCGGGAGATTTGTATAATATAACACCAAAAAACTAGTAGATCCTCAGGAGATGTTGACTTCAACATCTCCTTGACGGCAGCCACACCTGATTGTATGATGATGCTAACCTGTTAGGGGTATGGTAAATCCATACTCCTAATTGGTTTCTACTTTTATTTGTTACGGACTGTCTATTAGCTATAATGAATAGAAGCAGGCGTTACTTTGCGGAAGTCCATGATAAACAATAAACAGCAACTTCACCAGCGCGATCATCCTCGCGCTTGTGAAGTCAACATCTTCTGAGGATGATCCGGTGTCGGGTCGAAACGTGCGTAGAGGTTCTAGTGGAAGATTTTGTGTGGTGTTATATTATACAAATCTCCCGGTTGTCGGCGGAATATAGCAAATTATACTTGCTGTTTATTGCCTAAAATCGATGTAGATATATTTTTAATTTCGAACTGCTGCTGACAAGCTTTCTATATGGTCATATCGTCGATTAAAATCTATGCCTACTTCTAGCTACCTAAAAATAATATATTAGTTTAAATGTAGGCTTGGGGTAAATTGAAGAATATATTTATGTATAGGTTCGTTTAGTTGGAATGTGGGTACTAATCAAATTGCGGGGTTTTTTTTTTATATTTACAAAGCGAACAAACGAGCAGGCGGGTCACCTGATGGTAAGTGATAACCACCGCCCATGAACATTTGCAGCACCAGAGGAACCGCCAATGCGTTGCTGGTTGAAAAAAAGAAAAATGAAAAAATATTTATTTGACCAAAAAGAGTTTTATAGTTTTCCGATGGTACCATCACTAGGTGATCATGTCTCGTGTAATTTCTTCTGGCAGAGCCTCTTTCTGAAGCTCGCCAAACAGCCCGGTTACGCTGTGGCAACCAATAGGGTTAGCACAACTAATAGACAGTCCGAAATAAAAGCATGTCTCGTGGGTACCTTATTCGCTTTAACAGTTGAAATAATGCAATACTTACGCTTGACGACCTCCGTGCGCTGTCGCATTATAAAGTTGGAGGTACTGGGTTCGATTTCCGGTTCGAGTCTGCTCTAGTTACGTTTTATATAAAACGTATGCTTGTAGAAAAGTCCTACTATGTGCAAAGGATTATGTAAATGATAAAGCATGGGTTTGAAATATTGCTCTAATAAGACAGCTCTTGAATAATTTAATGTGGCGTGTGAGATGGTGATAACAAAAATAAAATTTACCTATGTTTGTTGTGTGCTTCGTCTTAGAGCAGGGCGCGTTTGGAACTCTCATAGCTTTAGTTTTAAGTTAACGAATGTAATTATCAACTCATTACTGTGTTATTCTCGCATCAAAAGTGCCTTATAAAGAAATTATTTGAATAAACTTTATGATTATATATAAAACATATAGACAGATTATATCCTTGATTAAAACATAGGGATTTTATCCCGGAAAAATTTATGGTATTTTCGGGATTTGCGCAAAACCATGACAACAGCTTCTACTTCTACCCTAGTTCCCTCTTTCTAACTAGCCATATCTATATTATAGAATTACAACATCTTGGGTGATCGTGAGGTTACGACCCACATAAACTTTAATCAATCTACTTGAAAATACCCCCTTTATTTAAGCTACTTTACGTCTTAATATTAATAATGCTTTCTAAAAAATTTAACACGCATATGAGTATATAAACAATCATCATCATTTCAACCGATAGACGTCCACTGCTGGACATAGGTCTTTTGTAGGGAGTTCCAATGGCCACGGTCTTGGGCCGCTTGTATCCAGCGGCTCCCTACGACTCGTTTGATGTCGTCTGTCCACCTTGTTAGGGGTCGACCAACGCTACGTTTACCGGTGCGGGGTCGCCATTCCAGCACCTTGGGACCCCAACGTCCATCGGTTCTCCGAGCTATGTGCCCCGCCCATTGCCACTTCAACTTCGCAACTCGCTGAGCTATGTCGGTAACTCTGGTCCTTCTACGGATCTCTTCATTTCTGATTCGATCACGTAGAGATACTCCTAGCATAGCTCTCTCCATTGCTCGCTGAGAGACTCTGAGCCTTCTTATGAGGCCCATAGCCATGCCATATAAACAATAAATATCAAAAAATAATTATAACAGCGACTTGCTATAAAAATGTTCAGCAATAACTAATTGTTGGTACAGAAATGAATGATCACTTTATGGCTATTTCTCATTGAATGACCACTAGCCGTAGATAGAGCGCGTCACACAAAAACAAGGCGAGAATTTGTCACCAACTAACTATACATTCCTACATATCGGTATATCGATCTATTACAACCCGTCTAATACACTAGACATCTGGCCGTTATATTATCTATAGCGGCGCGTAGTGCTTTGTAATTCATTCGGATTATACGGCTCGAGTGTTAGAATCGGTGACTTTCGTCTAGCCTTGTCACACACTGGGGGAAAGGAGTGCACGCGTCGCTATTTGTGCACTACTTTTCCGTCCCATTTTTCAAGCGCTAATGATCGATCTACGGCTAGTGGTAAATCAATGCTATTTCTCTTATCTCTAATTAACGACCCCATACTGTAGACTAATTCACTTCTTAGGATTAATATTTCTTGCTAAAAACACAATAATATTTATGAAAATTATAAAACAAAAAAAATTGCCAATATGCACTATCTTGTATAAGCAACTTTTCTGCA
Source organism: Lasiommata megera (assembly GCA_928268935.1). NCBI lineage: Eukaryota > Metazoa > Arthropoda > Insecta > Lepidoptera > Nymphalidae > Lasiommata > Lasiommata megera. Next base: position 8,567,247 of record OV743334.1, read on the forward strand.
AGATGCTTTAAAATGTCTTTTGAAATTTACTAATTATTAGGCAGTCTTAATCACTAAGCAATAAAAAAACATTCAATCTTTTATGTATGCCTATGTAGCTCATTTATATATGTATGTATTTATTTATATATATTTATATCTGTGTGTAAAGTATATGTAACTTCTATTCTATTCTAACTAGTGCACTGTTCCCCTTTCCTTTTAATTGTTTCCTTTCATAATAGGTTGTCTGGAAGAGAACGCTTTAAGCGATAAGACCGCCTTTGCGCCTTTATATTTGTCATATATTTTTGTTGTTATTAAGATGATTTAGAATCCAAGTACACCTATACCCCGATTTACACTGAAGATAGGTTCCAGATAAACCCGTGTAAAATTAAATCTTTGTTTTCCAATATAAAACGAAAAAAACTGCGCAATTAAGCTATTTATTCAAATGGAACAAGAGTAAAACATATCCAGAAAATTTAAACTAGGTATAGTTTGCCCAAAAATGGCGTGATGTTGTAGTGAAGTTATTCTAAAAATGATAAAAAAATAGAATCGATTTTTTTTTCAAAAGTACCCCACTGAAACTTAACAAGTTTAGGTATGTTCGAAATTTATTTTTTTAGAAATTACGGGTATCGTGTGATAGCCTAGTGGTTAGGGCGTCAGCCTCCTAATCAGAGGTCGGCGGTTCGAATCACGCACGCACCTATAACCTTGCGGAGTTATGTGCGTTTTAAAAATTGAAATATCACTTGCTTCAACGGTGAAGGAAAACATCGTGAGGAAACCTGCACGCCTGAGAGTTCTCCGTAATGTTCTCAAAGGCGTGTGAAGTCTGCCAATCCGCACATGGCCAGCGTGGTGGACTATGACCGAACCCTTCTCATATTGAGAGGAGACCCGTGCTCTGTAGTGAGCCGGTAATGGGTTGATCATGATGAGTATGGTGTAAATCGGGGGACAGGTGTATTGAAATGTGCAATAAAGACTATCTATCTCAATATTATATCGTTAATAAATCTTAGAAAAGATGTTCTATAAAACTATCTATTTAAATACATACCTCATTTAGCCGATAATATATAAATAAATATATATATTTACTAAGGTACAAATCTTTTAAGCTAATTTTGAAAACAGACTGGTGGTAAAAAATAAAAATTCTTTAGTAGGTAGGTTATTATCTCTGAATAGGTAAATAATTAAGCTTATTTACCTATTAAACGGTAATAATATGTATACAGTATTGTAACTCGGGCTTATCTTTGAAATAAATACCTACAGCCGCGCGGCACCTAAACATGCGATAGGGCTGCCCGCCTCCAGCATTTTAATTACATTCGCCTACTTTGTGTTCAAATTTAAACTGTCTAGTGACAGACAGACTGTCAAATTAATTTTTTCTGGCATTTTGCATATAAACAGTACAATAAACAACTATTATTAATGCAACCAAAAAGTGCACAATATATCCTACACGTCATATTATAAATATACATACAGTTGAAGTTATTTTAAGTGAAAAAATCGCGCGGTTTAAAAAAACAAAACACCGTCCGTTCGTCACTGTGGCACAGTCGCGTCTGTCTGCATGCCGACTGCACCCCGAGATCGAGGCGCGTAGGCATAGCCCGCGTTTCAGCCGTTTGTATAAAGTTGGAATACTGTATACAATATTACCGTGCCTATTCAGTGGTTATTACCTACTCTCTGTAGACAATAACGAGATATCGAAAATTTTTCTTATATTATAATGTGGGCTTACACCCACTTCTCGCTGCATTTGGGTATATTTTAAGGATTTTGAGCTTGCAGCACGAATTATTGAACTATATTGTAAATGACCGTATTAAACTGAATATGGGTCCAAAATGTGTTGTTTTATTTACCACATCCCTACATTATTTTCAAATTATCACAGTAGGAGCTGTAATAACCAACAATTAAGAGTTCGAGTAAGTTCTAGTTTTTTATGACCTCTGACACTGTCGCATTATAAAGTTGGAGGTCCTGGGTTCGATTCCCGGCTCGAGTCTGGTCTGACTTCGACCGTGGCTAGTTACCACCCTACCGATAAAGACGTGTCGCCAAGCGTTTCAGCGTTGCGGCACGATGTCGCGGAGAAACCGATTAGGAGTATGGTAAACCCATACTCCTAACAGGTTAATCCGCTATTATCTAAGACTGCATCATTACTTACCATCAGGTGAGATTGCCGTCAAGGGCTAACTTGTATGGAAAAAAAAGTTCCATGTGGTATTTGCGGCAAATGACGACTACCAGGCTTGCATATACGCCCTGGACCAACAACCTCGCTCGTCTTTATTATGGTAAGAAATTCAGGATTGTCACCTTAACCTTATTAATGACCCAAGACCAAGGAGGTCTTGGGTCAGGCTGACGGCAGAGCGAGGTGAAAAGGAATCCGAGATTTCATCGAACAGGCCCAATATGTTGTTTATACTCTCTGTTGGTTAAGGGCACACCAGGAAATCGAGCGGTCAATGAACCCAATCAACCGCTCCCAAACCACTACATATTATTGAAAGTTATTTACATGAGGTGTAGTCTGTACGAGATATTTTTATTGCTTATATTGTAAGCTGCAGCGTTGCTCGAGTCAGTATTTTACTTAGTATATAAGGCGCTTAGTTATTATCAATGCTTGCATTAAATATATATATGTATATATATATATATATATATATATATATATAGATCAGCGGTGAACTTACGTTTCATTAGCCGCACCTCATCACGTTTCAGCCTATCATCTCTTCTATCAGCACCAGTATCATCTCAATATCGTAGAATATAACCTACATCTGTATGGTCCTTCGAGCCGGATACGAACCAGCGACCAATGGTCTCATACATGGCATTTCTTAAACAAAAAGCCTGTGTTAGGTCTGTATGCAGAGCTGAAGCTTTAGACAGTTGCAAGCCATTGTTTAGGGAAAATAAAATTTTACCATTACCATGTCTCTATATTTTCGAAGTGTTGCTTTTTGTGAAGAAAAATCCCAACCTGTTTCCTACGTTAAATGAAATATATCCCAACAAACGGGGCAGGCCTTATCCTCAGAATAAACTCTGGGCACCACCAAGAAGGTTGGCTGTCAGTTCCAAAAATTCTTTTTGTATGGCTGTTACTATATTCAATAAACTACCAGATGGTAAAAAAAAACTCCCACTTTCAAAATATAAAAGAGCAATTTTTGAATTTCTGAACAAAAAGAATTATTATACAGTTAAGGAATACCTCACTGATGACATGGTAACAACAATATAATTAATTCCATTCATTAAATATTATTATTGTATAATTTGATTATTTAAATTAATATCTTGACTATGATTTATTTTGATTTTTTTTTTAAGCTATTTTTAATTTATTAATTGTGATTGATTTGTTAATTGTGTAATAATTTTGATTTCGTAATTTAATTTATATTTTAAATATTTGCACACTGTCGGTGACAGTCGATTGTGTAAGGGATTTATTAATTTATGTATGACCTGTTATGTACCCACGATTTGGCAAATAAATTTATTATTATTATTATTATACAAAATAGAGATTCCAATACAGAATAAAAATAAAACGAAGTAGAGAAATTAAATTTCATTTTATTTGAGATTACATAATTTTCCACAAAATCATATCGGTTATCATTAAAAAAAAAAAAAAAGAAATTAACTAATTTTCCACTTCTTGTTAAATATTAACAAAATTGACCGATGTATTACTCACCATCGGTTAAACGCAAATCATCTCTCTTAAATTTTACAAAATCTACCATCTTTCATTATTATTATTTATTTCAATTAAAACTATATTACACTGTCATTTGGCGGAGGTTTACAGGAACATACGGTTTCTTGTCAACTGGGATGGAAACACTTTTACTTTAAAGTAAAATGCAACTTATGTACCTTTATTTAAATTCAAATTCGTTTACTTATTTAGCTATCCAGCGCCATTGCGAACTAAAACTCGGTTGCACAGAATTTGCAACTTTAACGCAAATAGCATAAGGTCCATGTTACTTTAAAGTCATAAGAGTTTACGAGGGAAAGTTTTTTCATAGTTGTACATTAACTTAGATACAAAAGTTCGTGGGACGCGATTAAAACAAAATTTACAAACAAAATTAAATAAAAAAATATATAATTATCTTCACAATAACTAAGTTTTCTATAATTAGGCCAACTTCAAACAAATCTACAGATTTTTTTCTTTTTAAAATGCAAACCAAAATTTCTGAAATGACAGGATTTCAATCCCTGTCTATGGCCACGGTAATATTATGTATACAGTATTCCAACTTCATACAAACATACGCCTCGATCTCGGGGTGCATTCGGCATGCAGACAGTCGTGTCTGTGCCGCAGTGACGAACGGACGGTGTTTTGTTTTTTTAAACAATAACCGCGCGATTTTTTCACTTACAATAACTTCAACTATATATTTAATATGACGAGTAGGATATATTGTGCACTTTTTGGTTGCATTAATAACAGTTGTTTATTGTACTGTTTGTATGAATAATACCAGAAAAAGTAAATTTGACCGTCTGTCACCCACTAGATAGTTGAAATTTGAACACAAAGTAGGCAAATGTAATTAAAATGCTAGAAGCGGGCAGCCCTATCGCATGTTTAGATGCCACGCGGCTGTAGGTATTCATTTCAAAGATAAGCCCGAGTTACAATACTGTATACATATTATTACCGTGCTATGGCGCTTTTCCAGACCGCCATAGACAAGGAGCCTTTAAAATCTGCTCCTAAGTCAGTTTTTAGCGCAGACTACTGGGCAGTGGCGTGCACATCATACATACACAAAAGCAGTGGATACCCTACCTGGGTGTTGGAAACGTTCTAATAGACATTAGAATGCACTTCCCACCCTGAAGGCAAGATAACAGAGAAGAAGTTTTTTCAATTGTTTCATGTTCCAACATACTCTGATGAAAAAATAAATAGTGAGAAATTAAATATTTGATATTTCCGCCAAGTTATGTACACTAGAAGTAAACTTTAAAATAATTGAAATTCTATCGGACAAAATCGTTCATATTAAATAATATCTAAATTAATTATAAATAATTCTTAGTGCGACCTTACGTTTATCCCACATATATATATAGCCATGCCTAAATAAACGGCTATTTTTTTTAAAATCATACATTTGAACACAAACTTGACAGCTTTATATAATTCTAGATTTTAGAAAAAAAGCCATTGTCTAGACCTCCCTCCGCCAAAATATTATGCGAATCGCAGTCTAAAGGCGCCTTCACAGTAACCTAACTAACCTAAAACTTAAATATAATACGTAATTAATATTTACAATATTCCGAGCAATTTAGCCCTCTTCAAGCGACATTCTCAAACAATCATATTCTCGACAATTATAATGACGTCATTATAAATGACAGTGAATGATGAATATAGTCATGAAAAATGTACCTCATAGTTTTTTTTTAGATACGAAAAATCATGATTTCACTCATATTTTTTCAGTATCACGTTCGCTTTCATATTTTACGAGTCACGTGCATTTAAAGAAATATTCTCATGTTATGTAAATGACACTCATATTTCAATCATCATCATCATCATCATGATCAACCCATTGCCGGCTCACTACAGAGCACGGGTCTCCTCTCAATATGAGAAGGGTTCGGTCATAGTCCACCCCGCTGGCCGTGTGTGCATTGGCAGACTTCACACGCCTTGGAGAACATTACGGAAAACTCTCAGGCGTGCAGGTTTCCTCACGACGTTTTCCTTCAACGTTGAAGCGTGTGATATTTTAATTGCTTACAAACGCACAGAAGTTACAGGTACGTGCCCGGGTTCGAACCCCCGACCTCTAATTAGGAGGCTGACGTTCTAACCGCTAGGCTATCACAGCTTCTTAATATTTATTTCAAAATTAACTCATATTTAGTTGAATTGCCAATAGCGTATATCTGTTTATTGGGTCATATATTGTCCCCATTGCATAGTCAAAGAACGTGTCTTCAAGGCAGTGACAGACAAAATATATCATTACAAATGCAATGAAAAAGTACAAACGGGATTCCTACATTACCAGTATGGTCTACTGTGGCAAAATAATTATTAGTTACCGACAGATTAATAGAGTGCCACTCAAAAATATGAGTGTGATTTAATAATTATTAGTTACCGACAGATTACTGACAAATTAATAGAGTGCCACACAAAAATATGAGTGTGATTTAATAATTATTAGTTACCGACAGATTACTGACAAATTAATAGAGTGCCACACAAAAATATGAGTGTGATTTAATAATTATTAGTTACCGACAGATTACTGACAAATTAATAGAGTGCCACACAAAAATATGAGTGTGATTTAATAATTATTAGTTACCGACAGATTACTGACAAATTAATAGAGTGCCACCCAAAAATATGAGTGTGATTTAATAATTATTAGTTACCGACAGATTACAGACAGATTAATAGAGTGCCACTCAGAAATATGAGTGTGATTTAATAATTATTAGTTACCGACAGATTACTGACAAATTAATAGAGTGCCACCCAAAAATATGAGTGTGATTTAATAATTATTAGTTACCGACAGATTACAGACAGATTAATAGAGTGCCACTCAGAAATATGAGTGTGATTTAATAATTATTAGTTACCGACAGATTACTGTCAGATTAATAGAGTGCCACCCAAAAATATGAGTGTGATTTACATAAAAAGAATGTGATTACAAAAAATAGTGTGATTACCAAAATATGAGTGTGTCTTACAACGTATACTGAAAAAATAGTGTAACCATAATGAAAATAAACACATCAAAATGATCTGGGTATCAAGTAAAATTAAGAGTATGATTTTTACTTAGATGGTTATTGTTTTTCTTTATTAAAAGTTTTCTTTAATATTTTATTAAAAATAGAAATTCAACTGTCATTCAGGATTTCATTAAAGTGTTTTTAATATAAAAAGAAAATAAAAAAATATTACAACTTCTGTAATTTTCAATGTACCCCATATTATATTATAGAATATTGGGATAAATTGTTAACATTAAGAATTAAAAGAGGAGACCAGTATGGATGAATAGATTTGTTAAATCGTCATTGGATATTGCTTGTGTGAAGTCTGCCAATCCGCACGTGGCCAGCGTGGTGGACTATGACCAAACCCTTCTCATATTGAGAGGAGACCCGTGCTCTGTAGTGAGCCTGTAATGGGTTGGATCATGATGATGATGATGATGATGATGATGATGATGGATATTTCTTATAGATACTTGATACCAAAACACTTTTCAACATGTGATATTGAAAGTTACAAAATTAGTGATAGATTTTTCGATAAGAACAGCAATATTTTTCTTATACACTTCATTTGGCTGAGAGTTTTGAAAGAATGGCGTTTAAAAGAGGGCTTTTGTATGTGACACTTATATATTTAACCTTATTTATATCCGAAACTAAGCTAAGCTTACGTTGAATTAATTATAATAATTATTATTATGAAAGTAATGAAATTGTGCATAATTTCTTTGCAGGTACGGGATGTTCTAATATTAAATTCTGATTCAGTCGATACATTATCATGTTCAAAGGGTTCCTTAACATTATATAAGCATCTATAGGACGAAATGTTTAAGAGATACATATTTTGATTAGATGACTGAACTCTAAAAAAAAAATTGCTCATTTGAAGGTAGAGAAATCTCTAAACTATTAGAACTCTAACTCTAAAGATACATATTTTGATCAGATGATTTAGAGTTCACTCTAAACAAAAATTGCTGATTTGAAGGCAGAGAAATCTCTAAACTATTAGAACTCTAACTCTAAAGATACATATTTTGATTAGATGATTTAGAGTTCACTCTAAACAAAAATTGCTCATTTGAAGGCAGAGAAATCTCTAAACTATTAGAACTCTAACTCTAAAGATACATATTTTGATTAGATGATTTAGAGTTCACTTTAAACAAAAATTGCTCATTTGAAGGCAGAGAAATCTCTAAACTATTAGAAATCTTACTCTAAAGATACATATTTTGATTAGATGATTTAGAGTTCACTCTAAACAAAAATTGCTCATTTGAAGGCAGAGAATTCTCTAAACTATTAGAACTCTAACTCTAAAGATACATATTTTGATTAGATGATTTAGAGTTCACTCTAAACAAAAATTGCTCATTTGAAGGCAGAGAAATCTCTAAACTATTAGAACTCTAACTCTAAAGATACATATTTTGATTAGATGATTTAGAGTTCACTCTAAACAAAAATTGCTCATTTGAAGGCAGACAAATCTCTAAACTATTAGAACTCTAACTCTAAAGATACATATTTTGATTAGATGATTTAGAGTTCACTCTAAACAAAAATTGCTCATTTGAAGGCAGACAAATCTCTAAACTATTAGAACTCTAACTCTAAAGATACATATTTTGATTAGATGATTTAGAGTTCACTCTAAACAAAAATTGCTCATTTGAAGGCAGAGAAATCTCTAAACTATTCGAACTCTAACTCTAAAGATACATATTTTGATTAGATGATTTAGAGTTCACTCTAAACAAAAATTGCTCATTTGAAGGCAGACAAATCTCTAAACTATTAGAACTCTAACTCTAAAGATACATATTTTGATTAGATGATTTAGAGTTCACTCTAAACAAAAATTGCTCATTTGAAGGCAGACAAATCTCTAAACTATTAGAACTCTAACTCTAAAGATACATATTTTGATTAGATGATTTAGAGTTCACTCTAAACAAAAATTGCTCATTTGAAGGCAGACAAATCTCTAAACTATTAGAACTCTAACTCTAAAGATACATATTTTGATTAGATGATTTAGAGTTCACTCTAAACAAAAATTGCTCATTTGAAGGCAGAGAAATCTCTAAACTATTAGAACTCTAACTCTAAAGATACATATTTTGATTAGATGATTTAGAGTTCACTCTAAACAAAAATTGCTCATTTGAAGACAGAGAAATCTCTAAACTATTAGAACTCTAACTCTAAAGATACATATTTTGATTAGATGATTTAGAGTTCACTCTAAACAAAAATTGCTCATTTGAAGGCAGAGAAATCTCTAAACTATGAGAACTCTAACTCTAAAGATACATATTTTGATTAGATGATTTAGAGTTCACTCTAAACAAAAATTGCTCATTTGATGACAGAGAAATCTCTAAACTATTAGAACTCTAACTCTAAAGATACATATTTTGATTAGATGATTTAGAGTTCACTCTAAACAAAAATTGCTCATTTGATGACAGAGAAATCTCTAAACTATTAGAACTCTAACTCTAAAGATACATATTTTGATTAGATGATTTAGAGTTCACTCTAAACAAAAATTGCTCATTTGAAGGCAGACAAATCTCTAAACTATGAGAACTCTAACTCTAAAGATACATATTTTGATTAGATGATTTAGAGTTCACTCTAAACAAAAATTGCTCATTTGAAGGCAGAGAAATCTCTAAACTATTCGAACTCTAACTCTAAAGATACATATTTCGATTAGATGATTTAGAGTTCACTCTAAACAAAAATTGCTCATTTGAAGGCAGAGAAATCTCTAAACTATTAGAACTCTAACTCTAAAGATACATATTTTGATTAGATGATTTAGAGTTCACTTTAAACAAAAATTGCTCATTTGAAGACAGAGAAATCTCTAAACTATTAGAACTCTAACTCTAAAGATACATATTTTGATTAGATGATTTAGAGTTCACTCTAAACAAAAATTGCTCATTTGAAGGCAGAGAAATCTCTAAACTATGAGAACTCTAACTCTAAAGATACATATTTTGATTAGATGATTTAGAGTTCACTCTAAACAAAAATTGCTCATTTGATGACAGAGAAATCTCTAAACTATTAGAACTCTAACTCTAAAGATACATATTTTGATTAGATGATTTAGAGTTCACTCTAAACAAAAATTGCTCATTTGATGACAGAGAAATCTCTAAACTATTAGAACTCTAACTCTAAAGATACATATTTTGATTAGATGATTTAGAGTTCACTCTAAACAAAAATTGCTCATTTGAAGGCAGAGAAATCTCTAAACTATGAGAACTCTAACTCTAAAGATACATATTTTGATTAGATGATTTAGAGTTCACTCTAAACAAAAATTGCTCATTTGAAGGCAGACAAATCTCTAAACTATTCGAATTCTAACTCTAAAGATACATATTTCGATTAGATGATTTAGAGTTCACTCTAAACAAAAATTGCTCATTTGAAGGCAGAGAAATCTCTAAACTATTAGAACTCTAACTCTAAAGATACATATTTTGATTAGATGATTTAGAGTTCACTTTAAACAAAAATTGCTGATTCAAAGGTAGAGAAATCTCTAAACTTAATATAGTTTGGCTTAATTAATTTAGTTTAGAGATTTGGTGATTTCATTAGAACAAATGTTATAGGAATTATTAATATCATATAGTTAAGACTACTATATATTTATATTGTCTACTTACAGTTCATGTTGAAAGATGTCCGTAAAATATCAAGGAACCCTAAACGTGTTGCCTAAATGGGGTAACTTGGAAGAGATAGGGGCATTTATTAATGCATACGGCATATCTATTTCACACAAGAAGTTTAATAAAATAATCTTTAATTGAACCAAATAATTTGTCTGTTACGTATAACAGGGAAATGCTATACACTAGAAAACATAAAATAACGATATGATTTCAACAAGTTTGAAGCGATTTGATTATGTTTTCTTTTAAATAATTTCAGATATCATAAGATGTTTTGGGAGATATCACATCACTGATCTGTATATTTTATTGACAAATAATATTTTATTGAAAAATAAATTACGATAAAATGTCAATTTAGTGTCATTTCTTTTTTTGTGTTTAAACCAGCGCTAAAGCTGTGAATTTATGGAAAATATTTCACACGTAATATATGACGAATGCAAAATCCTTTAACAGTAAATGGAGAGATTTTCAAATATTCATAAATCAAAATTTATTAATCTGTGTCAATTTCTCTCTCAACACAAATGATTTCAACTTTTGTTTACAAAGAAGAGATTTAAGTAAAGCGACCTCTTGTGTGAAAAAGATATGACAATAACAATAAGACAATTTCAACTCACGTTCTTAAATCTGTCAACTATGAAATCCAGAAACCTAATTATTAATAATTATACTCTAATGTTTTTTTTCTGGTGCTCCAAACCCACAGAAATTTTAGAGCAGCCACGTAATTGACTTTATGGAATTATGACACAACTAATAAATGTATAAAAGAAAACCTTTTCACATTATTAGGAGTAAAAATTATGTAACGTTTGTTAAAAACGTGAGAAAGTAAGGCGGCGTTATGCCTAGTGGTTAAGTGGCTTATTTTCGAGCGCACATAGTTCGATCCCTGGCTAGCACCTCCAACTTTGCGGACTTAAATTTAAATAAGACTTGCGTGAAAAAACATATCGTGAGGAAACCTGCACGCCTGAACTTCTCCATAATGTTCTGAAAGGCGTGTGAAGTCTACCAGTCCGCACTTGGCGCAGCGTGGTAAACCCTTCTCAACCTGAGGGGAGACCCACGCCTTGATCTGATCCGATAATGGCCCGAAATTAGTTTTTTATCTATGTATTAACCGCGAAATATTCCAACGAGAAGAAAACTACAGAAGTGTCTGATCTAATTTCAGTGGGGGAGCACCAGAAAATTTAACTAGTGCCATTCGGTTGTACGCATATCCTAAATACACTAAAATGACAGGTGTCAATTTTGTACACTTTTTTACCATGCACTACTTTTATTTGTAGCTGCTGGCAAAATACGTGTTTTGTGTAGATATTTATTAGACTTGAATTTTTTAAATTTAATTTTGAAAATTTGTTAGCATTTCTAACACTCTTACCACGATTTTGTAAAATATGAACTTTTGGTGTGAAAACATTTCTTTCCACTTTGCATAAAACTTATTTTATGATCTACTAATAGTTTTTTTTCATTTAGTTTAATTTATTTATAATAACTTTTATCATTAAGTGACTCTGAAAGGAGATATTTTCAAAAGAAATTGTGTTTTTGACAGCCATTCGTCAAAGATTGCGTTGATGCGAGATGTGCAAAGTGAAATTCGAATTTTTAAAACTCTTGGAAAGTATACTTTTAAATTACTATAGCTGTAAAATTAGTGCTAAACGCCGCAAAGAATTAACAACGTACCATTTTGACACCTGTCATTATAGGGCTAGTGTTTAACCGAATTGGCACGTTCGCCTCAAAAAAAAAAAACATATCCATCTAGCTAAAACTAACAGAAATCAGTAATGTCATATCACTATCAATTATTTAATAACAATATATCTATATATACAAATTAATTTATTAATGCACCGTTTATTTATATTTAAGCTAACAAGATTACGCGTTTTGGATTATTTTCTCACACGTTCAACCGACCGGAACCTAAAAAAAGGGATCTTTCAGTAGATAGCTTATTATATGATAAAGTAGAGGCACTTTATGACGTCAGAAATGGGGGTAATTTTTCTACATATCCCTCTCTGTTAGATACTTTCAAGTAAAATATAGTCCATTTCTTCATTACTGTTACGAAATATAAAAAACTTTTTTGCTTTGAATCTTTGTGTCTTAATTTTTATAACATTTTCGCGGTCTTATTTATTGAGGACATATTTAATATGCGAGAATACGTTACACTATTGTCAATACGAAAGATAACTTATTCCGGACAACTTTTAAAACTATTTATATTATCAGTAATACGAAGTTATTTTGTAGAACGAACCTTTTAGTATGCTCCTTCTTTTTCTCCTGACTTGTTTGACAAATACCATTATTTTAGCTTGCAATCTTATTATTTTGGTCAAATAATATAGACTATTTTACTTCTAGATAAAACAGCTTTCTAATGGTGCAAGATTTATTAAAATAACTTCAGCAATTGCAGAGTATATGAATTACAGATAAACAAGTTATACTTCTGTTTTAGAATATAATAAAATGTATTTATTTTATATTAAGACACTTCAGAAGAAATGGGCTATATTTCATCGTACCCTCCATTATATGCCAAACTCATTGTATGCCGGCGTGAAAAGGGCATATGACGTCACATTTCCTGTCTATATTTAGCAAACTTATCAATTTAAACGCAATTATTCATTATGCATAGGAAAAACGTAAAAAATATATATTAACTAACAAACTGCCAGCAGTTAGAAATTTTATTTAGTCATTGCGTAATCAAAAACTATCGTTTTTAGATCATTCTGCAATGAAATCTATACGTACAAGATGGTCGATTTAATAATTTTTTTGAGTTATTCATACTTCGATCGATTTTTTTAAAGAGACTTGAAATCCTTTACATATAATATTACTGCGTATGGGTACTAACGGGTTATAGAGCAAACAAAATGGCCTAAGATTTATTGGAAACGAATAAGGTTATTTTATACTGTCGACTTAAATATGATATCAGTGTATAAAATCGCTCTAAGATAGTTTTAACAAAAAAATATCTGACTTAATTTGTTTGAGTTTCTTCTTAGAGCAGCTAGTTTGGAACCCTCGTAGCTTTAGTTTTAAGTTCACTTGGTATGTTAATAATAATCTGTTAAGTTGCAACTTTTCATCGTAGAAAAGTCCTACTATAGTGTAAAGGATTATGTAAATGATAAACAAGCATGGGTATGAAATATTGCTCTAATAAGATAGCTCTTTATATAATTTTAAGTGGCATGTGAGAAGGTGATAACAAAAAGAAAATTTACCTGGCTAAGTTTTTTGTGGGCTTCTTAGACCGGGGTGCGTTTGGAACCTTCATAGCTTTAGTTTTAAGTTTACGAATGTTGTTATCACCATCAAATCACTGCTATGTAAATTATTGACGCGTCAAAAGTGACTTTTAAAGGATTATTTTAATAATGTTTATGATTGATTGATTGATATACTATAATGTCCTTGTATTGTGAATTTGATAGCCATTTTTTTTTATTTGACTCGCCTTTACCTGTGAGTATTTTTAACATCAGGTTCATATAAGGTTTAATAGACAACAATAAGATGATTTTTTTTTCAAATAACGTTTTAAGTGTATTTTGGGTATTAGCCATTTCTTAATTCTCTCTGATGTATTCCGGTGGCTATGGCAGTGGCTAGTTACAAAGCTATCGACAGAGACGTGCCGCCAAGCGATTAAGCGTAACGATACGTAGAAAAAAAGAGTATGAACCGATTTACCTTAACATGTTGCCCGCTATCGTCTTAGATGGCATCACTTACCACTAGAAGAGATTTTAGTAATTGGCCAAGTCGTAGTTTTTTTTAAATGTGTAACGAATTGACACCGCCAATATAAAAATTTTCGTAATTTTATCTAGTACTTTCGTTGCTTTTCTGTTGCCCTAGTAATCCGTGACCCAATTTGACCCGAAATAGCTGATGTTATTAACGGTTGTCACGGCGTACTTTTCATGACAACTGTGCACAGTAACATCTTTTTAAATATCGACCCAAACATCAATATCAAAACAACTGATACCTACTTTGGTTGTCACAGCGTATTTTTTTTTTTTTTTGTAAAATTACTTCTTTTAAAGTGTCGATTCAACATCAATATAAACATCTGATTTTATGGTTGTCACAGGGTATTTTTTAAAGAAAAAATCATATAGTTACATAATGTATAAAGGTTTCGATCCAACATCAATATGAACACAGCGTATATTTTGGTTGTCACAGCATAATTTTTATTAAAATTTTCAATACGAACACTGCTAATATTTTGGTTGTCACGGCGTAATTTTTATTAAAATTTTCAATATGAACACAGCGAATATTTTGGTTGTAACGGCGTAATTTTCATTAAAATTTTGTACAGCAAGTGTCGATCTCAACATCGACATAAACATCCGGTGTTACATGGTTGGTACGTATTTTTCTATTAAATACATCTCATAGTACGAAACCTAAGGAAATGTTCCCCGAACACCCATTCATCATTAATTGTGAAAACACCACATCCTTTCCAACTAGCTTTGTAGAAAATGTCACAAAATTCTACAAAAGACAAGTATCAACTTGAAAGCGACGTAAAATGGGGTAATCTTAACGCAAAAACCCATTGATTTACCACTAGCCGTAGATCGATCATTAACGCTCGAAAAATGGGACGGAAAAGTAGTGCACAAATAGCGACGCGTGCACTCCTTTCCCCCAGTGTGTGACAAGGCTAGACGAAGGTCACAGATTCTAACACTCGAGCCGTATAATCCGAATGAATTACAAAGCACTACGCGCCGCTATAGATAATATAACGGCCAGATGTCTAGTGTATTAGACGCGTTGTAATACATCGATATACCGATGTGTAGGAATGTATAGTTAGTTGGTGACAAATTCTCGCCATGTTTTTGTATGACGCGCTCTGTCTACGGCTAGTGGTAAATCAATGCAAAAGCCCCATAATGCATATACAATTGAGTAATTTCTCTTGAGAAACATTTATTTCCCCATGTATATTTCCCTTTGGGCCAGTTATTATGTCTGGTGGACGTCCGGGAAGTATCCAATGGGTTCCCTAGGTGTTCAGCAAATCCAGCGAGTGGGACATGCTGTGGTCCTTTTTAATTCGGGTATACCACCACGATAAGGGGGGAGGGGAGGGGGGAAGTCCCAAATAACCTCCGTCCTCGCTCAACGGACGGTGGCAGCCATAAAACTTTCCCACCAACACATAAAAAAACTATAAGGCCCAAGTGCTGAGTCAATATTTTAAGGTCAAAGTGCTGAGTCAATATTTTAAGGCCCAAGTGCTGAGTCAATATTTGTTGTTATTTCTCAAACGTTTATATGCTATTTTATTTTATTCCTCAACGATATAATATAAATGTACTATTATTACCTATGTATATATATATTATAACTTATCGTTTAAGACATCATCATGTTACCTTCCACGTTTACCTATCATCTAGAAATAAGGATTGAATTGAGCAAAACAAATTACATCAAAACCGTTCAAAATATATAACAAATATTATCTAAGTGGTTATATGTAAGTCGATCAAGGCACATTGTTTTGAGGGTTTTTTTTTACGAAAGAAAGGCATCTTTTACTAGCCGATGCCTGCGACTGAGTCCGCGTAAACCGTGTTTATATATAAGCTATGTTTGTAACTGAACATTAACCCCATCCCATTTCCATAGAGTCCTAGGGCTATCTTACGTCATCCGGACGTGGGCTCCATCCGGCCTCAGAGACATACGGACCATTCACCTTCCGACCCGCCCGTTATCCTCATCATCCCTTAGGCAGACATTTCCTTAGTTTCTTCGAGGCCTAGGGCTCAAAATTTCTTTTTTATTAATTTTTATGGGTCAAAGATAGCCTATTTTAATCCAAAGTAACCTATCTTCACCGTTAGAAATTGAACCCAAATTGGTTCAGTTCTCGCGTTAACGAGTAACAAACATACATACAATTACATACAAAATTTCGCATTAGTATGCTATACTCATATTATATAAGGATATTTAGCGTATATTTCTTTACGCGACGTAAGTAAATCAGAAAAAAAACATTTTCATGCTATAAAATAAAGTTTAAGTTAAAGATGTTTATTACGTCATCACGCTAAAAGGCTGAAACCCCCAATAAAATTGCCAATTCTGGAATTAATAATGGAGATAGATTATATTAACCCGGATATAAACAGCCCCCAATTTCGAGCGGACGAGTCGCGGGCAGCTATATAGCTACTAAGTAATATCATACATTATAGAAACTAATATTAATCAGGTGCATTAAGAGACACCCTACAGCCTGGGCACCGCATGTTTCTTGTCAAAAAACGCGACTGCGGCGTTAAATCCAATCCAATTGTTCAATCATAACGATCACTTATTAGGAGAGAAATACACTAGAATATTCCAATTGACACTAAAACCGTAAATGAAAATTTAACACATTTTAAATATAGTCCGGAATCACCAAAATATACTTCTGATGTAATAAAAATTCACCAGTATAAATTAGATTTTTCCTAAAGTTGCCTAATGAAAATGTTATTCTACATAAACCATTACTGAGCATCTGTTTCTTTGTTAGTTTAGTTATACACCTTTTCTGTCATATCTCCATAAAACATATACTCAATTTTTTTACCCGTCTTATTATCTATACAATCTTCTTGTAACTTTAGCATATGTTTTGAAAATAGACAAAATGTATTTCTGATGTAATATTAATTAACCAGTAAAATTAGATTTTTCCTAAAGTTGCCTAATGAAAATGTGTCACTGAGCCTCTGTTTTTTTCTTACTTTAGTTATTCACCTTTTCTGTCATATCTTCATAAAACATAAACTCAATTTTTTCTTCCCATCTTATTATCTATACAATCTTCTTGTAACTTTATAGCATATGTTTTAAAAATAGACAAAAAAAAAAACGATTTTGAAATACATAGAAACAAATAAATAAGTTAATAGATTTTATGATACACATTAATCATACTAATTAAATTAAATTTTTACTGTAATCTGTGAAAATCAAACAAATCTGCACAGCGCAATTTATAATGAATTAATTACTTGCATAAAATTGCGCAGACTAAGCAAATGTGAATCAAATTTAATTAGAATGATAGTGTATATATGTGTTATATAAAAAAAAAACTCTATTTATTTGTTTTTACATACATATTACATACATTGTGAATAACGAACTTCAACAAAGTAAAGATTATTTTATGTATTTTTAAAACATGCAATAATGTAAAAGTACCTACCTGTATGATAGTTAATTATAAGACAAGTAAAAAAATGAGCTTGTTTAAATTTTTTGATATACATATATGTATGCATAGGACTTTTTTCATTAATGTACTAGATCTATCAAATCAGAAAAACTGTAAGTATTTTTTTATTATTTAGTATTTTTTAGTGTTGATTGTTTTTGAAATACAAAAATACTGGTAAAATTGAGACTATATGTTACTATGCCTTAAAATAATCTTTAATAGTCATTCATTAGATGTTATCATATAAGTCAAGTCAATTTGTTATTTATTCTTAATGTTTTTCACATCCAATCTAAATAAAACTTAAAACTCCATTTTTATTTAAGTATCTCATTATGTAAACAATTTTTAGCAATACTTCTTGGTGTAAAGTAAGTTTTTAAAATATATGAAACTATAAAATAAACATACAGCCACAAGAAAAAAACCTTTGCCTTTTTTACAGTTTTTTTTTTTTTAAAACAAACTTTACACTAAAAATAATGAAAAAATTAGTCAACATGCACTGGTATAATTAGAAAATCCTTCGTAATTGTTGGATAAAGATTGTGAATACCTCAAGTCATTTAATTATAACTAAGTCGTACAAATTTGTGCTTCAATAATAATAATACTATAACCTCCTGCCCGCAAGACCGACAACCTGAAAAGGGTGGCTGGTGGCGGTTGGATGAGGAAGGCGGAGGACCGTCTGTGGCTTTAGAGCCTGATTGGTTGAATAATAATATAATACACAGGGTGTTACATCTTAAACAGTCAGAGAGGCAATAACAATAAACATTTGCATATTTAAATGACATAGAAAAAGGAGGATGGCTAAGTTGCATCAACATATTCTAAAAATCATTCATATTCAAATTTTTTTGATCTAATTTTTATCTATCACCGTCAATTTAATTATATGTAAGTTGTTGACGTCTCAAAAGTGCTGTTTAAGGGATTATTTGTATAAAATTTCATTGATTGATTGATTGATATTTTTAGATTTTTGGGGTCAATAGGGCTCTTAACAGAAGCATGTGGCTGAATGTGTGGTATATGCTACTTGGGCTAAGTTTACTGTGGGTTTCCTTTGGACCAGGGTGGGTCTGGAACCCTCATAGCTTTAGTTTTAAGTTCACAAATGTAGTTATTAACTTCTCACTACAAAGTAAAGAATTGTATGTACACATCAAAAGCGTCTTTTAAAGACCGATTTATGAATCTTTCCATCCTCCTTTAGCAGTATTTATATAGAAATGTTTATTATTAGTTTCTGATATACAATACAGTTTCTTTCTTTCATTTCTTAAACAATATATCTCCATCTCTATACGACGTACCAATTTTTACCTCACTGAACAATGTTAAAATACACCCTGTATATATAAAGGTAATCTATACCGTATTGTGTATTTTATATATATATATATATATATATATATAAAAGGTTATGTCACATAAGTCTTTAGTACTTCAAAAAGTTTAGGAAATCCTGAATTTCCAATGATATTATTAGTCCATGCTCTTTTTAAAACTAAAATAGATGTCTACAGATGATAAAAAGAAAGGGAGTTGACTAAATGACATGGCCGGGATGTATATGGAACTGTGCCCTAATTATTATTATTCATTGATATACGGTACATCATATTAAAGCTTATAAGTGTGTGTTTACATCCATTAAGTTTTAAAGCGAGAGATTGTATAATATAAAACAAAAGTGCACCAAATATTTTGATGATAATACTCATGAACAATACGGTATGAAACTAATTATATTAAAAAAAGGGTTACATGTCAAAGAAATACTGAACATTTATGTATTATGAATTGATTATTATGGTAGAATACGGTCATGTCATTTTCAGTGTCACTTTTCTAATACATAAGATTATCATTTAAATTTACGATGGTGATTTTCTAAGTGTATCTGTCTCGTAGACTTCTAGTAGCTCACAGAAAAATTAATAACTTCAAAAAAAGTGGAAGAATTTAACATACAAATGCACAATATAAGAGTTGATGGTCAAAGTAATAAATAACAAAAGTGATCATATTATTGACTTTCAACGGAAATGAAAGCATTAATTAGTTAGAATACTAATTGAACCTAGTGTATACCCACTTACCGCAGAGTGGCCTGCTATGCCAGAGGGCTTCATTTACATTCCGTCTTCCTCATCCTCACTAGGAGATAATTTACTTTTACGTTAGTCCAGAACCGTAGACTATAGTTAAAAAATCATCTATTGACATCTATTCCGCACACTTCACTGACACTTTCACTAACTATTGTAGTCCCTGTCACATCTATCGTCATGATCCCAGTACTTATGGTTACGTGGCACCTCCGTTACATGTCTTCTCGGTGGAGTTTTTGATCTGTTCTCTCCACTGTTTCTCCTATTCTGCCTCCCCTGGGTGGATTGCTTGGATTCACGTGAACTTCTTGATACGGAACGGAATTTCTCATCTTTATCTTCTTCATTCAAACTGTCTTTGGACTGTTGTCTTGTCCAGTTCTTCTTATTTTTATTTGCGTCTTCTTTCATGTCACTTTTTTCTTTACGCCAGTTTTCAACAGGCTTTTTAATATTAGCCGTTTGTTGTATTTCATTGTTCACCCGTTCGGGTTGTGTTATGTTGGGTATTTCTGTTGTGAACTGTGGCACAAATTCCGGGGCGTTGAAATTGGGGTTTTGGTAATTTTGTATGTACGTCCCGTCACCTTGTTGCAAGTAATTTGCATAGTTTTCCGGATAGTTGTTAAAGCTAGGTGGGGGGTAATCTGGCACTACGTAATTTTGCAAGTTAGGTGGTAAAACTGTCGGGTTGAAAACCGGTTCACTCTCCTCTTTCTTTTCCTCAGGCTGTCTCCAAGAGTTCAGATCGTACCTTTTGGGTAAACTGCTCTTTGTAGTCCACGTGTCGAATGTTTCTTGTGTCATTTGCTCTTGACGTAACAGACCTGCGCCTGCGCCTAGTATAGGTCTCAGTTTGGGTTTAGAATCATCATCGTTGCCGAGACTAATTTGTGACAGATTCTGGCTGGCTTTATCTGTATCCGAACTGACATCTGACCGGTATTCTGAGTCTGTTTTCTTCCAGGAGCCATATGTAACTTCACTGTAGCTCTCATCACTGGTCAAGTCTAAATGTGCAGCGTAGAACTGTTGCAGTGTGTTGGGAAGGGGTAAGAATTTGTTGAGGCACAGATCGGCTGACAGTAACAGCCATATGATGCTCACAGGTGGTGGTGTTAGCAGACGTAACCTTATTGATATGGATAGCTCGTCGAGTTCTTGTGCTAGCACCGACAGAAGTTCTCTCCCATTCTGCATTAACTGTGGACAAAAAAGAATTATAAATTCAAATAATCTTTATTCAAATAGTCCTTTAAAAGGCACTTTTGACGCGTCAATAATTTACATAGATATAATTTTATAATTTACATAGATAAACTTAAAACTAAAGCTATGAGGGTTCGAAACGCGCCCGGTTTAAGAAGAAGCCCACAACAAATTTAGCCAGGTAAATTTTCTTTTAGTTATCACCATCTCACATGCCACATAAAATTATGATAAGAGCTATCTTATTAGAACAATATTTCACACCCATGCTTGTTTATCATTTACATAATCCTTTACACTACAGTAGGACTTTTCTACTATGAAAAGTAGCAACTTAACAGATTATTATTACAATGCCAATTGTTCTCACCTGTGTAGCGAGACTCCGATGAGCCCTCAGATCGTCGCTGGCGAGGAGGGCTCTCATGTACTGTAACAGCGGACTGGCCAATATGTGAACTTTGTTACCGTTGCACAGGCGAGCCTCTGTAACGACACACAATATCAATTACCCATAAAAATAAAAAGGGTTTGTATGTGATTACACTATATAAGATGATGGGGGGGGGGGGGAGTATCATCACTAATAACCCACTATAGGGCTATTAAGAATGAGAAAGTACCGTTAAAGCAATTGATGTTTTATTAAAAATCGAAAAAATTTGAATGTGAATATATAACTATATGTTATATGACGCGTCAAGGTCGTCCGAGTTGTTTGTTGTAAGGGTGACGTCAGCATTGCTGACGTCACGATTTTGTTTACTTTCGCTCATAGTAATTAAAACCACAACTTGCGGGCTTACACTTTTATTGCGACAATAACTAAGAGGTCCGAACAGTCCGACCGCCCGTATTTATAGCTAAGCATACTTGTACAAAATTGATTGTTACTGTCTAAATTGTGTTAGCAAAATCATCAAGAGTTAAAATGTGGGTAATTATTGAATTCTTGAGGTTCTTGGCGCCGCTAAATAAAGTTAATAACTTCTTCGCGCCGACATATATAAATATATATATAAATAAATATATAAATATATATTTATTTATATATAGTTATATATTTTTGAAAAAATAATGCTTTGTTATCCATACTATACAATATAAGCCACAAAAATTAAGATGAGAACAGCATCATTAGGGTTCCAATAAAATAGATACAATCTTTCTACCGTCGTACAAAAATGCAAATATACAAAAACTTACCTGCAAAATAATCCCCCATAAGATTTGCCGCATTTATCAAGTATATGGGATTGGACCGCTCCAAAATATCCAATTCTGTAAATAGCAAATTTCACATTATACAATATATCCTATTAACAGCATTTTTTAGTTTTTCGTTTAGTTATAAAAAAATGTATAATAGTTAATTTATTAAATTAATTATTTATTATTGTTTCATGATCATAAATTTGTATACTTTTCATATTATACTACTCTAGCAAATTATATTACAGCTAATAGATAAAAATAGAAGAAAATTAGGTCGGTAGGGTGGTAGCATAAAGAATGGTTACTTTTGAGAAGCAAATGGGGTGGCTGATTGATTTTTTTTTGGAACGAAGTTCCTTATCGCGCGTTGTGAAAGGGGGCTAGACTGAAAAAATTCTTACGAAAAGTTGTCACGACACTTTTTGTTATTGTAAGCTGTGCGGCGTCGCATGTTTCTCTGTCTGTCTCTCTCTCTCTTATAGAAAGCAAGCCAGATATTTTCATTTCTATTTCGCATTGAACAGTGTGGTGTCGCGACGATTATTTTTGTTGAGTGTATACAGGTTTTTTGTAAATAATAAATAATAAAAAATAATAATAATAATGAATCCTGACAGTGTTTCTGCACAAGTTCCGGATATTGCTGCTGGAGTACAAAATTGAGCCTACTGATTAAGTTTATATAACATTTTATTTGTTAATAATAAAAAAAAATGTTATTATAACTTAAATAAAATAAAATTTTATTACAATTCCTTCACTAATTAATCGAAAGGAACTTCGTTCCATCCGGGTGTCCCTTGACACCTCTCAAGTTTTTTATTCGGTGGGGGGTCAAAGAGTTGGTGATACTTACTGGTGAATGTTCCCTGCATGACGACATTGAGCAGGGCGGCTCTGAGCAACTGTTGCCTCTGCTGTCTCGTGAAGGAGGCGCCCACGGCCGCCAGCTTGCGTGACGTCACGGAACTTTGCAAGGC
This sequence comes from Lasiommata megera, assembly GCA_928268935.1. Lineage (NCBI taxonomy): Eukaryota > Metazoa > Arthropoda > Insecta > Lepidoptera > Nymphalidae > Lasiommata > Lasiommata megera. Next base: position 8,590,630 of record OV743334.1, read on the forward strand.
TGCCGCTCGAAATGTGGCGAATGCTTGTCTGAATACGAAATGTAATACTTTAGTGCGGTTCAACCTTAGCTTTTTATACATTAAAATGAAAATAAGTATCAAATAATACACATAAAGAAATATTAAGTGAACTAAACCTATCATCCTCATGATCAACCCATTCTCACTACAGAGCACGGGTCTCCTCTCAATATGAAAAGGGTTTGGCCATAGTCCACCACGCTGGCCCTGTGTGGATTGGCAGACTTCACAAGCCTTCGAGAACATTACGGAGAACTCTCAGGCGTGCAGGTTTCCTCACGATGTTTTCCTTCACCGTTGAAGCAAATTATATTGTAATTTTTAAAAACGCATCTAACTCCGAAAAGGCTATCACCCCTTCAAGTATAGGTATACCATATCCCTAACAGGTTAGCCTGCTACCATCTTAGACTGCATCATCACTTACCACCAGGTGAGATTGCCGTCAAGGGCTAACTTGTAGTGAATAAAAAAATATCACTTTCTAATTAAACTCACTGCAATCTGGCCTCGTCGGGGCACATGTTGGTGACTGTTGTTTCAAAGTGCCTCAGTTTTCTGTTGAACTGTATACCGTCCTCGCCCGGAGAGAACTGTTCTAACTGGAACAAAATTATATGTTACTAGCTGACGCCCGCGACTTCGTCTGCGTTGAGTTAGTGTGTTTGTTTGTCTTTCAATCACGAAGCAATAGATTACTAATGCGAATTACTTGAAATAATTTTCTAAAATGAAAGACTTTTTCTGAAATAAAAGTAGCCTAAGTTACTCCTTATTACATCAGCTGCCTGCCAATAAACGTCCCGTAAAAATCGGTCGAGCCATTTCAGAGATTAGCCGGAACAAACAGACAGACAGACAGACAGACAGACAGACAAAAATTGTAAAAAATGTTATTTTGGTGTATGTGCCGTATACATATTCATATGCATGCAGTAAAAAACGGTTATTTCAATATTACAAACAGACACTCCAATTTTATTTATTTGTATAGATGTATAGATATGCGACCCACAAATGCCCCTTAAACTTGAGGGGAAAATTTATAAAACAGTCGTAAGACCTGTCGTGTTGTATGGATCAGAATGTTGGGCGGCAAAAAGAACGGATGAAAGAAGAGTTCATGCGACAGAAATGCGAATGTTGAGATGGATGTGTGGTGTGACAAGAATGGATAAGATTGATGATCTTATAGGTCACTAATTATCCAGATTCTTTAAGTACTTCCCGAGGGAAAATTTTAAATTGTTTACAGACAGACAGCTTTGAATTTGGTATGCATGTCCCCTATGCTATGGAAAAGGACATGTACTTTTTATACCAATCACTCAAATAGTTCCCGTGGAAAAATTAAAAATTGTCAACGAGCGAAGCTTTAGACCCAATTCTGGGGTCAATGCAGACAAAGTCACGGGCTAAAAGTAGTAACAAATATAAAGATATCCAATATGAGAGCCGTGTGGCCAATAGAGGATGATAACAACAATAGCAAAGCAATGATCAACCCATTGCCGGCTCACTACAGAGCACGGGTCTCCTCTCAATATGAGAAGGGTTCGGCCATAGTCCACCACGCTGGCCGTGTGCGGATTGGCAGGCTTCACACGCCTTTGAGAACAGACTAAGCAAGAATCCTAGAGAATGTACAACTTCGAACACTTTTTGAAAAGGGAAAATGCTTCCCTCTTATTTCTAATACTAAAACACATGGTCTCTGTTAAAAGCAATATCCTAACCTTCCATAACCAAATACCTTCAAAAGTGCTAATCAAGCTAGTAGGCTTACTTAAAAAATATTAATTTTGAAATTCGATACTCACTAAAACCAGTAAAGGTGCAAATTGCTCATCCACATACAGAAGATCCACCAGGGAGTCATCATCACAGCGCGTATCAACTATTTCTTTCACTGGCTTATCATCTTTGACAGGCTCCTCCATTTCTTGCTTAACCGGCTCAACTTTTGCCGGATCTGGAATTCATAGCATTGCTATTTATTCTTTCTTACATAGACTTTATCACAATAGGTTTTTGAAAAGACTGCAAAATAGCACAGGAAACTGGATACATCATCATCATCATCATCATCATGATCAACCCATTCTTAGTTCACTACAAAGCTCAGGTCTCCTCTCAATATGAGAAGGGCTTGGCCGTAGTCCACCACACTGGCCATGTGCGGATTAGCAGACTTCACACGCCTTTGGATCGTTATGGAGATGTAAGTCTAAGATGGTAGCGGGCTAACCTGTTAGGGGTATGGTAAGCCCACACCCAATTGATTTCTACGGGACATAGTGCGTAAACACTAAATTGCTTTGCGACACGTCTTTGTCAGTAGGGTAGTAACTAGTCATAGCCGAAACCTCCCACCAGACCAGACTCGAACTAGGAATCAAACCCAGAATCTCCAACTTATATATATAATGCGACAGCGTACGCACTGCGCCACAGAGGTCGTCAAAATTTTAGTATTATTTAAAATGCAGACTAAATGGTTAAATGTATAAGCTAAATCTCACAGATCATGGAGTGACATATTCAAACTTGTTTGTATTTTCATGATGACTTTTTGAGAGATGTCCTCAAAGACACTGCTTCATGATGATTAGATGCACTGGAATTAAAAGCTCTAAAAGATGAGTTACATTAAAAAAATCTACCTGTAACTCTAGTGCTCAGTTCTGTGAGTGATCTTGGTGTGGTTTTCTCGTCCAAATCTACAGCTCCTGGACGTGTCTCCCTCTGCTGTAAATTATGGCGGCCCGTGTACCCGCGACCGCGGCCTGTGGACGACATACTGTCCTAGAATAGAAGTAGAAATGTATATACACTAGTTTCTTCTCCATCCTAGCTTACCAGAGGTATCAATGTCAGCCTAATGAATGTACCACCGCTAGACACAGGATGGCTTAAAATGCTTATTAAATCTTGGTGGCTATCTCAAAGTGAATGAATAAATCATCACTGACTGTTTAAATAGGTTTAAAGATTTGATTTGAAACAAAATTATATGCTCTTAAGGTTCAATCACTTTCATCATCATCATCATGATCAACCCATTACCGGCTCACTACAGAGCATGGGTCTCCTCTCAATATGAGAAGGATTGGCAGACTTCACACGCTTTTGAGAACATTATGGAGAACTCTCAGGAACGTGCAGGTTTCTTCACGATGTTTTCCTTCACCGTTGAAGCAAGTGATATATATATATATATTTTTAAACGCACATAACTCCGTAAAGTAAGAGGTGCGTGCTCGGATTCGAACCGTCGACCTCTGATTAGGAGGCTGACGCCTTAACCACTGGGCTATGACCGCTTCCAATCACTTTAATCACTTTACTTCTAACAAAAGCTTAAACTCAATACACACTTCTAGCGGTTATTTACATCGAATGAGGTAAAAATAAAATACCACATGACATTGTTTTACATAGTTACCAGATATTTGTAAGTCTTGTTTACACTGAAACCTTACAGCAACCTTTAGTATATTAACACAACGTGATGGTTTAATAACGGTATTATTTACTTACAACACAGTTAGGTATATTTACGGACACCAGAGATAAAATTCAAGACTGTGACATACTATGTCACTCATGTTTTATTTCATGGCATAATATCGAGACGCATTTGAAATCGCTGACGTCAAGCGAGTGGAAATTTAAATTTTAAACCACTTCATATTTAATTTATCGCGTTCTCGGTACATCTCAATGTTTTTACTCGAGTTTTATCTTTGACCGGTCCTTTGATGACGATTTGACTAGTGCTTTTATGTTCTCATCGACCAACAAACGCCATTATGCTTTGTTGGCTACCTAAAATATTGATAATCTATTGTATTAAATAAGGTCTAAAAGTTTTTACTCACCAAATGACTAAAATTAGTATGGGGTTTTGTTAGTTATTTATTTTATCTACTTTTGTTTCACGTAGCGGTTGTCATGCATTTCGTTTCCATAATGGCGACGCTAGTGATATGACATACCGTCACAGATAACTTTTAGAAATGACTTACCGATTAACACCGATCGTTTTGTATAATCGATAGATATATATAAACTTCATAACACTATTTTATAAGAATATAAATTTCTTTATTTTAGAATATTTTCCATATTTTGTGCGGGGCCATGCCAACTGCCTGTCTGTCAAAAGGTTTGCATTCAAATTATTTATATTTTTGAAATTCATTAATATAAATTTACATTCAGTCATAAAATATTTATGAATGAATGTAAATTTACCACAGCTACTCGTCTTAAAAATAAAAAAAAATTGGTTAATGGTTATTAGTACTTACAGTTGTTCGACTGTAAAGTACGTATTGTTATTTATTATTATTATTTATTTATTTATTTATTATTAATATACAAGGAATAAAATTAGTTATATAATAAAGGCACCGAAAAAACCAAAGAGGTTTGTCCTCGGTGCTAATCAGTAACATAACAGCTTAAAGCTAAAGGAACTGAGTAAGCATATTAGGCATGAAAAGAACATTTCCTAACTGAATTAGACGGTCGACACTAATGAGTCAACCGTCCAACTTAGTCAAAAAATATTCTTTTAATTTCGGTTTGAGATTTTTAATGTGTAATTTTTGGAACGCTGGAGGTAGTTCGTTCATGAATCGTGGAACCAAATAAGCGGTCGTTCGCTCGCCGTACGCATTGTTAGCGCGCGTAATGTTAAAGCGGTTGGCCGCCATCGCCCGCGTCTGTACAGGATGTTCTTTTTTAATGAATATCTTCTCATTGAAGAACTCTTCTTTTAATATTGTGTATTTAAACAGCTTCTGAACAGGTAATGTTTGGCAATGTTTAAATAGCCCCAGTTCGTTACCATCGTACTTACCTTTAATGGAATTTGAGACCATAGATTTTAAAATTCTGAATTGCAATTTGAATATATTATTAAGGTATGTTGTATATGTACGACCGTAGCTACTGAGACCTTATTGTACGTAAGTGTGAGCGAACGAGTTATATAGCAGTAGTTTAACTTTAAATGGAATCCGACGATTCAGGATAGTTATATTAGCGAGAAATTGTCTCAGTTTATTACACACGTAGTCAATGTGCAAACTCCAATTGAATTTACTGTCAATAATAAGACCGAGGTATGTATATTGGTGGACTAGCTCAATCGATGGGCAATCACAAAAGTTAAAATTTACACTGTGTAGACAAGAATGATCATGAGCTATTATTTTTTTAAAGGGAAAATATTTTAGATAGGGTGATCTGATGTGAATCAATTTTTTTTTTTAACATTGTTGTTTTGGTCCCTGAAAGTGTATCCTTCATGATTGCCTTATTACAATATTATGATAGTATATACCTATTTCAGTGTGTTCCCAAGAAATGCTACAAAAATGGATAACGAAAAAGGTTGACCTATATCTAAGGCACTTGGAAAATCATCCAATATAACTAGAAATATATTTACTTTGTATACTTATTCATAAACCGGTTTTCTCAGTATACATTTCTAAATTACCGGTTTTTATGTCATTCCATCGACAAGTTTGACGTTTCAGATTATTCCGTTTGCGCTTTTCAGCATTTTTTCAGGACAGGGCCTGCCGTCAGGGGTGGTGCGGGGAGTGTGTCGTTTTGTGCGGTGGTTATGAGTGGAATATTTTTTGAATTATCAATTTATAATGTAAATTGTAACTTGAATAGCCATTTTATCTTATACTCAAAGAATCGTTCTTTGAAACAGTTCCCGTAGTTACTGGAATAAACAAGCCAATACTAATAAATTCGATAATCAAATCGCCATTCGATCACCATTACGCTGTACAATTTGTTTATATTATTGATATTTTTTTTTTTCGGCTATAGATTTGCAAATTTACGTGTAACTATCGCTGCGTTTGAATAAAACGTCGATCTATTTAACTGTGTACTCGATTCAGTGATATTTTTTTGTGGAAACTAAAAAAATATTATTATAAATTAATTTTGCCGTGCGTGTTTCGAAACAGTGAAGATATAACATTTCAAGATGTCCGAAGGTCATGGAGAGCCTAACCAGCATAGGAAAGAGAGTGTATCAACAGCTAATGTGGCCAGTGATAGTCCGGTGACGGATCCGGGGCAGGTGCGCGGTGGAGCCCCTGATGGTGCGGCCGGAAAGTTCGAAGGGCAACGAGGAAAGTCTGGCGCTTTAAAGAAGTCCGCGCGGTACAGAAGCAGGTCTCTATCCGCATCATCAGCCGATTCTTACAGCTCTACATCTTATACTGGTGAGTATTCAATATATTTGTCATTATAAATAAATTAAACCACCTGGTCGTCATTATCTCAAACTGGTGAGTGTTAAACTGTTCCTTAGTTAAACAATAAACAGCAAGTATAATTTGCTATATTCCACCGACAACCGGGAGATTTGTATAATATAACACCACACAAAATCATCCACTAGAACCTCTACGCATGTTTCGAACCGACACCGGATCGTCCTCAGGAGATGTTGACTTCACAAGTGAGAAAAGTAAAGTAATTATACTTGCTGTTTATTGTTTATCATGGACTTCTGCAAAGTAATGTCTGCTTCTATACATTATTTGTTCCTTAGTTTTTATTTCCTAATTAGGTATTACAATAGTGTTTTCAAGTGGTTATATACTAAATATAAATACCTCAAGTCTAATGATCATATTGTGGCGAGCAAGTATTTGACTTATTTTATACTTAAATTGCCAAATTTTCTCCGTCCAATTATAGTATAATTATAGAGGTGAGTTTCCAGTTTCTTTGAGACTCGTAACTTTGTGTGAACTTTGCTCAGCCAAAGTTATTAGTAAAACAAGACAGATTTTTGTCTGATACTTAACATTGTCTCTTTATATCTTAAATCAGAGGTAAGTTCGCTTAATAAATCTCAAACTAATATTACACAGATTTGTTCATGGTATTTATTTTGGTTATGCACAGCATTCGAGCTATGACTAAATGAGTTTTAGTCAATTTAGTTTTCAAATAATGAATAGAAGCAGGCGTTACTTTGCGGAAGTCCATGACAAACAATGAACAGCAAGTATAATTTGCTATATTCCGGAATTCCGAATTTCCGGAATATAGCAAATTATACTTGCTGTTCAATTTAGTTTTATTTGGAGAATCATCACAGGATTGGCATTAAATATAAACGCTTAAAACAATCAGGGTAACTGGAAGATAGCGATATTGTCTCATTGGGAGAAACATGTATTATGCTTCCAGTAGTACAAACTCCTTATTTATAAATGTGCTATTCATCTTTGCGGACCTATGGTATCCAATAACAATACTGTAAAATTGAAATACTCCAGCACTTCAAAAATAACACATTTAATGCTATACGCAAAGCTCCACGGTTAATCCAAACAATTGCAGTGCATGAATACTTAAATATTACAACCGTTGCTAAAGAAGTAGATAGGACACTGGAGAGCTATAAACAGGGGCTTAAGCACTCAGAAAACTGCCCGGCCTTGAAGACAGCATGTTCAGCTTGAATTGGGGTACAATTAACGCTTTAAAGGGATTCTACATTCATGGATAAGCCAAAATATCAATACCTCCAATCTGATTGGAGTTCGGACACTGATCACAGACATTGTATATATATATATATATTTCAATTCTTCATTATTGATATACATAATTCAATAATAATAATATAAAGAATTGGCACTAATGTAGTGAGAATGACTTTATTTATTTATTAATAAGTGAGAACACTAAGAAAATGAATAATAATTATCAGAGGAACAATTAATGACTAAGTCATTGCACTCATCAATTTTTCAATCAGAGAGCAGCGCCATCTAGTTTTAGAATCATGTACGACAGACAAGAGAGTGGCATCGCCCCCTCCCTTTACGCAACACTAAGTGACGTATGCAGGTTCTTATAAGACTCACCGGCGCGCAACGGCGCATTGCATTCATTGCATTCGGATCGGTGGTCGAGTCGCGGTAGTGCATAGTCGTACTTGGTGGAGCGTATAGTCTGCTCCTTATAAATTACCATACTTATAACTGTAATTCTGTTCTACCAAAAGTATCTGGTCTCTTTGCCCGAAACTACCCACGTCTACCCAAATTACCGACGAAGACACGCCCCCGCCCCGTAGTCATCCTATATACCTATTATAAGTTTTTTTGTATATTTACATTGCCGGCCGAACCTTGCATCCTCCAATCGGGTTCTACTCGGCATCATATCAGAATGCTAAATATCTGGGCGGTATGTCTTTGCCAGTAGGGGGATGCCTTCTCCCACCAGATCAGACTCGAGCCAGGAGCGGAACCTCCCACCCTCCCATCTCCTCCTCTTTTAATAGGACAGTGCACGCTTGGAGTCGCTTTCGATTATCGAAGCACTATAACGTCAAAGTAAAATGGATCTTATATGCTTGACTGCGTTAGTCGCAATTTTCGTACCACTTATTTGTATTTTGTTGTTGACGACCTCCGTGGCGCAGTGCGTGCGCTGTCGCATTATAAAGTTGGAGGTCCTGGGTTCGACTCCCGGCTCGAGTCTGGTCTGGTGGGAGGCTTCGGCCATTGCTAGTTACCACCCTACCGACAAAGACGTGTCGCCAAGCGATTTAGCGTTCCGGCACGATGTCGCGTGGAAACCAATTAGGGGCGTAGGTTTACCTAACAGGTTAGCCCGCTACCAACCTAGACAGCATCATCACTTACCACCAGGTGATGTAGCAGTCAAGGGCTAACTTGTAGTGTGTAACAAACTAATGTTGGTAGTGGGGACGAATTTGAGTTTTAAAGCTATGGTCATACGTTCCAATTTACTATGACGTTACATAGTTTCGATATTCGCAAACGATTCTACGATTGCGAGATAATTCATCTTAAGCTAACGGTACAACAGCATAGTTTTGGAAAACGAACTCCGTGGCGCAGCTCCCGGGTTCGATTCCCGGTTCGAGTCTGGTCTGGCGGGAGGCTTCGGCCGTGGCTAGTTACCACCCTTTCGACAAAGACGTGTCGCCAAGCGATTAAGCGTTCCGGCACGACGTCGCGTAGAAACCCCGTCGCCTAAGCCGAGGTTCGGCCTCATAGGAGGCGCCCTTAGGCAGACGTTCCCTTTTATTATTATGTATTTATTATTTAATTTTTAATTTAATTAGAACGGACAATATCCAATAACACTAATTAAATGATTACACATAATTACATTATAACAAAAACAAAGTCTAAACAAAACAAATATACACTAAAAACAAAAAAAAAAAACAGACAAGAGAAACAAAAACAAATATTTAAGATCTATGACAGAGTCATAGTGGTATTATTATACTTTTCGGAAAACTGCAAGACACCGGATCATCCTCACGCTTGTGAAGTCAACATCTCCTGAGGATGATCCGGTGTCGGGTCGAAACGTGCGTAGAGGTTCTAGTGGAAGATTTTGTGTGGTGTTATATTATACAAATCTCCCGGTTGTCGGCAGAATATAGCAAATTATACTTGCTGTTTATTGTTTATCATGGACTTCCGCAAAGTAACGCCTGCTTCTATTCATTATAGCTAATAGACAGTCCGAAACAAAAAAAAGTAGAAACCAATTAGGAGTATGGTTTTACCATACCCCTAACAGGTTAGCATCATCATACAATCAGGTGTGGTTTCCGTCAAGGGCTCACTTGTAGTGTATAAAAAAAACGTTCAAACATAAACTTTATTCAAATAATCCTTTAAAAGGCAGGCAGGCTAACTCTATAAGTAGGCAATTGCTTCGCATTCATAAAATCCATACTGGGTTTCTATTAAAGTGAATTACCTTGGCATTATTGTGTGTTTGCGGTTGACACTTCTCACTTGTAAAATATCATACGTCTACTATATCTAGGTCGGCGTTATATACATAGTATTGGTATACGAAGCGAAATTCAAGAAAAAAATGGACTGTAACGCACTGAACATCAGAAGTAAAAGTAAACTTGTAGTACCGTTTAGTAGGCTGCACGAAATTAGTAACTCGTTCAAACGAAATTGTATTTTATTTTATAATAAATTACCTATTGATATCTTGGAGATGTGTATCAATAAGTTTAAAGTTTTTATAAAACGAAAGCTTGTAGAAAAATCATATTACGATATTAAGGATTATATAAACGATAAAAAAGCTTGGGTGTGAATTGCTGAGATAGAGCATAGGTACTATAATTTATTATTGATTATGTAAGATGGTGATAACGAAAAAAAAACCCGGCTAAGTTTGTTGTGGGCTTCTACTTAGAGCAGCGTGTTTGGAACTCTCGTAGCTTTAGTTTTAAGTTCACGAATATAATACGAAATATGTAAATTATTGTAGCGTTAAAAGTGCCAATCCGCACACGGCCAGCGTGGTGGACTATGGCCGAACCCTTCTCATATTGAGAGAAGACCCGTGCTCTGTAGTGAGCCGGTAATGGGTTGATCGTGATGATGAAAGGACTGTTTGAATAAAGATTATTTAAATTTGAATTGACGATGGCTTCGATTCTATATGAATTGAAGTTAAGTTTCACGCGATCGAATGAGTGAAATATGTCGAACTCTGACACTGATGTTGGTTGACGTAGACGGCTCATAATAACACCTACGTCAAATCTGCTGATGCTATATGCCCGCGTGATATCTTCACGTTTCACGTACTGGGCATAATCCGCCGAATCGCAAATACCGCAGTTAGCAGAATATACTTATGCTTAGACGCGGTGATAGCCTAGTGGTGAGGGCGTCAGCCTCCTAATCAGAGGTCGGCGGTTCGAATCCGGGCACGCACCTATAACTTTTCGGAGCTATGTGCGTTTTAAAAAATGAAAATATCACTCGCTTTAACGGTGAAGGAAAACATCGTGAGGAAACCTGCACGCCTGAGAGTTCTCCATAATATTCTCAAAGGCGTGTGAAGTCTGCCAATCCGCACATGGCCAGCGTGGTGGACTATGGCCAAACCCTTCTCATATTAAGAGGAGACCCGTGCTCTGTAGTGAGCCGGTAATGGGTTGATCATGATGATGATGATGACGATGTTGTTGTTGGTATCAATCCGACACCCCAACCCTCTCGTAGTTGCGGCATCTCCATCACAGCTCCATCACAGCCATCACAGCTTCTAATACTAATAAGGGACTGTAATATGATCGATATATAGATAGATACAGCACATTTAAATTTAGAATCTAAAACAAATAAAAACAAAAAGGTAGATTAGAAACATAACGCGCAAAGGCGGTCTTATCACATAAACCTCCACACAACCAACCTTATGTGAAAGGAACAATTTACAAGGAAACGGGGATAGTGCAATAGTTAAGAACTCCCCGAGCTAAGCGCTCCTCTCCGAAAGAGGAGACCTAAACATATCCTTCATGACCCTGACGATCAGATGACTACTGACAACACACTCGTACCACCTACCACACATTCATACGCTACACACCGTCTTCGCCGGCGAAGACGAGGTCTCCGCTATCTTATTACGTCATCCGGACGTGGGCTCCATCCACGGCCTCGGAGACGTACGGACCAATCATCGTCCGACCCCCCCGTTATCTCAAACGTCGCCTAAGCCGAGGTTCGGCCTCAAAGGAGGCGCCCTTAGGCAGACGTTCCCTTAGTTTCTTCGAGCCCTAGGGCTCAAAATTTCTTCTCTCTCGCCAAACAGCCCGGTTACGCTGTGGCAACCAGTAGGGTTAGCACAGCTAATAGACAGTCCGAAAAAGAAAAAGTAGAAACCAATTAGGAGTATGGATTTACCATACCCCGAACAGGTTAGCATCATAACTTACAATCAGGTGTGGTTGCCGTCAAGGGCTCACTTGTAGTGTATAAAAAAACAGCCCGGTTACGCTGTGGCAACCAATATGGTTAGTACAGCTACTAGACAGTCCGAAAAAAAAAATGTTGGTCATACCAGCTATCTTCGACACAACCACTGTACTGAAATTTCCCATTCATATACCACAAATACCGCATGTAGCAGAATATACTTTATGCTGATTTATTTGTCGGTTATACCTACCTTCGACTTCGATTATACTAACTTGCCATTTATATAGCTTGTATATTGGAGTTGGACTCAAATACTATTTATATCGGTAAAAAACTAACTGCGGGGTAATTTTATTTTTTATTTTTTTATATACAAGTTAGCCCTTGACGGCATCTCACCTGATGTTAAGTGATGATGACTTGATATAGCTTGTATGTTGGAGTTGGACACAAATACTATTTATACCGATAAAAACTAACCGCAGGGTAATTTAGAAACCGAAGAATATATTGTAAATGCGAAGGTATTTCGTTTTATTAGTTAGCTTATTTTATGTAATACCTACCTTCGACACTAAAACTGCACAGTTTTTGGTAAAACTTGATATACATATTATATTATAGCTTCTATGTTGAAGTTGAAGACACTTTTTCTACCGGTAAAACAAACGGCTCTCTCGGGAAATTTAGAAACCGAATAATAATATAAATGCGAAAGATATAATTTGGGTTTCGGTTTCGAATTTCGGTTATTAGTTAGTTTTTTTATGGTTATGCCCATCTTCGATTCTACCACTGCACAGATCTTGATAAAATATCCAATATATGTTGTAGCTCGATCAATCATATCTTTCAAATAGTCCTTTAAAAGGAACTTTGTCTGGGGAAGGCTGCGGCCGTGGCTAGTTACCACCCTACCGACAAAAGGCATGTCGATCAAGCGATTTAGCGTTCCGGCACGATGTTGCGTAGAAACCAATTAGGAGTATGGGTTTAGCATACCCCTAACAGGTTAGCCCGCTAACATCTTAGATTGCATCATCACTTACCATCAGGTGAGATTGCCGTCAAGGGCTAACTTGTAGTTAAAAAAAAACTTTTGACGCGTCAATAATTTACATAGTAGTGATGGTGATAACTACATTCGTGAACTTAAAACTAAAGCTATGAGGGTTGCAAACGCGCCCCGGTCTAAGAAGCTAGCTATCTTATTAGAACAATATTTCACACCCATGCATGCAACCCGGTTACGCTGTGGCAACCAATAGGATTAGCACAGCTAATAGGCAGTCCGAAAAAAAAACACTCATGCTTGTTTATCATTTACATAATCCTTTACACTATAGTAGGAATTTTATCGACTTCGGTTTCGGCAGTTCTTTCTGACAGGAAATTCTCAATTACTATTAATTACTATTTTTATTTTAAAATAATAATTTATGGTTTATAAATGACAAAAGTATCCAAGAATGAAATTGACGCGAGTATAATTTTATTTTTCCTTTTTTTGTTCTTCTACCATTGATTTACTACCACTAGCCGTAGATAGAGCGTCATACAAAAACAAGGCGAGAATTTGTCACCAACTAACTATACATTCCTATATATCGGTATGTCGATGTATTACAACCCGTCTAATACACTAGACATCTGGCCGTTATATTATCTATAGCGGCGCGTAGTGCTTTGTAATTCATTCGGATTATACGGCTCGAGTGTTAGAATCGGTGACTTTCGTCTAGCCTTGTCACACACTGGGGGAAAGGAGTGCACGCGTCGCTATTTGTGCACTACTTTTCCGTCCCATTTTTTGAGTGTTAATGATCGATCTACGGCTTGTGGTAAATCAATATCTACTACTATTGAGCCCTTGACAGCAATCTAATCTTGTGTCAGATACGCTTTGGAGGTATCAGGTAACTCACCTGGTGTCCAATGTGACACTTGCAAAATGTTTTAAGTAAAAAGTATTTAAGAGCTCGCATCTAGGAGTGATGCTTTCTATCTGTGGAAAAGTAACGGTTTAGGTGAAATTAAAAAAAACAATCGACACCAATCACCGTCGAATTACCTAACCATGAAAATGACTCCGCATTGTCTGGAGTGCGTCATCCCCCAGGGATGACGTCACACCCCAGTAGCCAAGGACTCGGGGATTTAATGAAGGAAACAAATTGCCAAAAAACATTTACGTAGACAGTAGTACACCCACGCTTGTTGTTTGCGTCTTAAGTAGTCCGTAGCTTTTAGGGTTCCGAACTTAATAATGGAAAACTTAAGGCCTTTTTTTTAACAGTATAATTTCTGTATTACGGCCTATTATTACGGTTATTTTGACGACTTCCATTCGCATTTTAAAGTTGGAGGTCCCGGCACGAGTCTGGTCTGGTGTGAGGCTCCGACCGTGGCTAGTTACCACCGCACCGACAAAGACGTGTCATCATGCCAAGCGATTTAGCGTTCCGGCACGATGTCGTGTAAAAACCAATTAGGAGCGTGGGCTTATCGTATCCCTAACAGGGTAGCTACCTTCCTAGTCCTTAAAAATTGCCACAAAGGTGGTTAGGTTAGGTTGGGCGTAAATGAAGATTTGGAGGTCTCATTTGATAGGCCCTCGATCGAGGGTCCGCCACGCAGGACGCCGCTGGCTGGGTTGTGGACTAGTGTTCCTGTGATTCAGCTACCATGAAAGAGCATCCCTGGGTTTTAGTGGGTATTCTGTCGCCAATCTGCCCGCCGTGGTAGTCCCACATACCCCGCCGGAAGCGGCGCATTCATCAACATCATCATGATCAACCCATTCTCGGCTCACTACAGAGCACGGGTCTCTCTCAATATGAGAAGGGTTCGGCCATAGTCCACCACGCTGGCGGTGCGGATTGGCAGACTTCACACGCCTTTGAGAACAATACGGAGAACTCTCAGGCGTGCAATTTTCCTCTCGATGTTTTCCTTCACCGTTGAAGCAAGTGATATTTTAATTGCTTAAAAACGCACATCACATAAAGTTTTAGGTGGGTGCCCGGGTTAGAACCCTCGACCTCTGAATAGGAGGCGGACGTCCTAACCACTATGTTATCACAGCTTTTAAAAACAAATGTCTTAAGTCAGAGGCTAGGATAAGCGAATACCCATAGTATTTTTAAATAATTTCAATGAAGGTTTATCTTGTGATTGCAACGCAATACCACATCTGACATCTCGAGATAACTCTGTCATGGTTTTATCTTATATCATTTTCGTATCTATTATCTATCGCAGGTATTATTGGAACGAAGTTCCTTATCGCGCGTTGTGAAAGGGGGCTAGATGGAAAAAATTCTTACGAAAAGTTGTCACGACACTTTTTGTTATTGTAAGCTGTGCGGCGTCGCATGTTTCTCTGTCTGTCTCTCTCTTTCTTATAGAAAGCAAGCCAGATATTTTGATTTCTATTTCGCATTGAACAGTGTGGTGTCGCGACGATTATTTTTGTTGAGTGTACATACAGGTTTCTTGTAAATAATAAATAATAATAAAAAAAAAAATAATGAATCCTGGCAGTGTTTCTGCACAAGTTCCGGATATTGCTGATGGAGTACAAAATTGAGCCTACTGATTAAGTTTATATAACATAATATTTGTTAATAATAAAAAAAATATTATTATAACTTAAATAAAATTTTATTACAATTCCTTCACTAATTAATCGAAAGGAACTTCGTTCCATCCGGGTGTCCCTTGACACCTCTCAAGTTTTTTATTTTCGTGTTAAAAGAGTTAAATTTCGTTTATTGTCCACCTTAATACTTAAGCGGTAAGCACCTTGCAGTCTGCACGCCTGAGAGTTCTCCATAATGTTCTCAAAGGCGTGTGAAGTCTGCCAAAGATATATATATCAAACATATTTGGGCGGAGGATAACACCCCGGCAGGGGACACCATACGGCCGGGGGTTCAAGGTGACAGGTTGAGGTTATGATTATTATTATTAGATATTGTTATAAATTTAGAGCTCAAACAAAGCAATGTGACCAAAAGAATGTTATATATGAACGTGGAAGGGCTCAGGCGTAGAGGAAGACCGAAGAAGTGATGGATGGATCGTGTAAAAGAGGATATTTGTTAAAGGTGTGGGTAGTGAGGTGACGGCTGATAGAGTGAGTGGAAGAAGAAGACGTGTTGTGCCGACCCCACATAAGGGATAAGGGCAAAAGAAAGAAGATATATGGCACGTCTTTTATTAGTCGGGGTTGAACAAAAGACTTTTATCTGTTGTGAGTATTGTTCAAAATATAAAGTATCAAAAGCAAGAAATATTAATTCGCGAAATCCCCTGGCAGATAGTTTTGCTGGAGGCTTAACAATAACAAACCGATATTCGTGCTTTACATATATTGTTAGTGGTTGTATGTTCAAGTTTACATGTGAAAATACGCGGTGACAGTCAGCTGATACCTTTTCAAATAGGGCCGGCTAAAAATGAACTTTATAGTAGACACGATTTTTATGACTAGAAGTTGACTGCCCTTGACTGCAATCTCACCTCACTGATGATGCAGTCTAGGATGGTAGGGGGTAACCTGTTAAGGGTATGGTAGAACCATACTCCAAATTGGTTTTTACGCGCCATCGTGCCGGAACGCTAAACGTCTTTGTCGGTAGGGTGATAACTAGCCACCGCCGAAGCCTCCCACCATACTAGACTCGAGCCGGGAATCGAACCCAGGACCTCCAATTTTATAATATGACAGCACACACGCTGCGTACAGAGGCCGTCAAAGTAAAACGAATCTTACTTGTATGTGCTTAGCGCTCTAATTGGTGTATTTCTACAGCTATTAAGTGGTTTGGGCGAATAGTTTGTAAATATAGAATACGTAGTACATACTTAGAGAATTTTAATCACCAAAACGATTGGATAAGGGACCATTATAGAGTTTTGGATTAGAAATGTATTCATTTTGTAAGTAGTGCAGCAAACCCACGATACTGGATCCAGGAGCGTCGGCTTACGATACTCCTAACAGGTTAGCCCGCTACCATCCTAGACTGCATCATCACTGACCACCAGGTGAGATAGCCGTCAAGGGCTAACTTGTAGTGTATAAAAACTGTAGATTACCCCGAACATCCAAAATCACAAATTCTACCGCTTTGTTATATGAGTATAGATCCATTTGCCAATCATGATCAACCCATTACCGGCTCACTACAGAGCACGGATCTCCTCTCAATATGAGAAGGGTTTGGCCATAGTCCACCACGCTGGCCATGTGCGGATTGGCAGACTTCACACGCCTTTGAGAACATTACGGAGAACTCTCAGGCGTGCAGGTTTCCTCACGATGTTTTCCTTCACCGTTGAAGCAAGTGATATTTTAATTGTTTAAAAACGCACATAACACCGAAAAGTTAGAGGTGCGTGCCCGGATTCGAACCGCCGACCTCTGCTTAGGAGGCTGACGCTCTAACCACTGGGCAATTACCGCTTACTGGGCTATCACCGCTTTAAAAGCCACCGCCATTTGCCCACGGAACCCTAAATTATGCGTGCATGCACCTCACCGGTTATTTTATTACTCGGTCAAGGTTCACACGTTGCCGGTTTATAGAACTCGGTTTATAGCAGTATTTATATTATAAACTCAAACATGAAATAAAGGCCATTTTTATTTTCGACTACAGTCATAGTACGTATTCGGTAAATCCTATAACGATTTGCCAACCGAGTGCCTAGCGCGTGATTTTGTATCTAGTTAACCATCATTTGTATAGAATTGAAAGATAGCTGATAGATGGAATAGGAAATTATATTTTATTCTATTTCATAACTAGCTGACCCAGCAAAAGTTGTTTTGCTATATAAATTATTTGTAGGGAATTTATATCGTAGATAAAAAAATAACTAACTTTATTTGACATAACACATTTAACATGATTAAGTAAGTTTAGATCAAACAAGAGTACACCAATTAAATTCAATATGTATGGTATTTATGAAGGTCCTGGGTTCGATTTCCCGCTCGACTCTGGTCTGTTGGGAGGCTTCGGCCCTGGCTACCACCCTACAAAACATAATAATCATGGTAGTTAATTACGCAAGTTGACCACACCGGGGCAAATTAAACTTCAACGGCAATATTTAGATGGAAGTTCGTTCTTCTCGTAGAACTTCTTACCGATTTTTATGACAGCGCCCGGTTGCCAACCTGTCTATAAAGATACGCAATACGACTGCATTGTGTGAGTGATGGAGTTTTCATTATTAAACACCCATCAGCTAGCTAGCTTAGGTGTTGTTAAGTGGAAATTAGGAACACATTGCGATGGCCAAATGACCTACTCGTAGCTTCTCTCCGCGACTTCGTCTGCGTGGACTTCAGAATTGGGTTTGAAGCTTCGCTCGTTGGCAATTTTTAATCTACCCACGGGAACTATATGAGATATTTTTTTTTCTTGTTATTGTTTGCGACAGCGTTACTGGGCTGTTTTTTTTTTTTTTTATACGCACCCGTCATCACAGGGCGTTGTCTGCAGGGTGTCCTCTTTCATAAAAAGAGACCTTGGTTTCTTTATTTGAAATAAAATGAATACATTTAAAATTTTTCACAATATACACAATTAAATTAATTTAAAACTATACAATCATCATTAATTTAAAAGGTCTACAGTTAATTCAATTTATATAACAAACCGGGCTGTTTGGCGCGCTTCGGAAAGAAGCTCTGCCAGAAGAACTTTTTAGTCCTAGGGCTCGAAGAAACTAAGGGAACGACTGCCTAAGGGCGCCCCGTATGAGGCCGAACCTCGGCTTATCGGATTGATATAGAAAGTACGTGTCCTTTTCCATAGCATAGGTGACATGCATACCAAATTTCAAAAATGTCTGCACGCGTCTTAGCTCGTAAACAATTTTGCTATTTTCCCTCGGGAACTCTTTAAGGAATCGGGGTAAAAGGTAGCCTATGTTCTTTTCCATGTCAAAGGCTACATGCACGCCAAATTTCATCCAAATCCGTTCAGACGTTTTTGCGTGCTTGAGTAACAAACATACACACGTTCAATTACCTACTCGTATATACTGGGTGGTATTTTAAGAAAGGTCATTATAATATATAATACTTATATACTGAGTGGTATTTTGAGAAGGGTCAGTGAGGAACTTTTCGAACTAAAAATAGATTCACTTTACATATTTTAATCGCCCAAGACGAAGATGCGAGATTATGCAAGCCCTGACGTGAAAATACTGTTTCTGAAGACAGTTTATTGCTGACGTTTTTCTTGGTTGTAATATGGGGTTATTCTAGAAAGAATGATAAAAGACTATAATTCTTTCGAGTGACAATTTTCAATCTTATTTTTATTACTACAAAAAATCTTCTTAACTATATATATATATATACTAGCTGTTGCCCGCGACTTCGTCTGCGTAGAATTGCTGATACCGTGAGATTGAGGTTTTAAGATACAGGCAAATGTCAAATTGCCTATTTTCGTGTTTCTAAATTAAAAAACATAGGACTTTCATACAAACTTCAAACCCCTATTTTACCCCCCTTCGGGGTAGATTTGGATGGAAAAACATTCTAACCTTATACTTACGCCCTAAAAGAAATCTATTTTCAAAATTTCAAGCTTGTAGACTTCATAATAAAAAAATAAGCAAAAACTATCATCCCCTATTTTACCACCCTTAACAGGTAATATTTAAAAAAAAATTGATGTACATGTTTTTTATTTATTATTATTAATCTTAATCCAAATTTTTGTGTCTCTAACTCTAAAAACAAAGAAAATTCATACAAACTTCCAACCCCCCTTTTACCTTCTTAGGGGTGAAATTTCCAAATATCCTTTCTTAGCTGACATCTCTTAACTATCAACTACCTACTTGCTAAATTATAGCTTTATTTACGTACATTAGTTTTTGAGATCTCGTGTTTAATCAGTATGTAAGTGACCTTTCGCTTTTATATATATAGATTTTTAGGAACAGACTGCAACGGTCAAATGTCCTACATGTAGCTTCTGCCCGCGACTTCGTATGCGTGGATTCAGAATTGTGTCTAAAGCTTCGCTCGTTAGCAATTTTTTTATCTACCCGCGGGACTATATGAGAATTTTTTTCTTGTTTTCGGACTGTCTATTAGCTGAACTAACCCTATCGGTTGCCACAGCGTAACCGGGCTGTTTGGCGAGCTTCGGAAAGAAGCTCTGCCAGAAGACATTTTGAGCCCTAGGGCTTCAAGAAACTAAGGGAACGGCTGCCTAAGGGCGCCTCCTTTGAGGACGAACCTTGGCTTAGGCGACGTTTGGGATAACGGGGGAGTCGGACGGTGAGTGGTCCGTACGTCTCCGAGGCCATGGATGGAGCCCACGTCCGGATGACGTAAGATAGCAGGGACCTCGTCTTCGCCGGCGAAGACGGTGTGTAGCGTGTGATTGTGTGGTAGGTGGTACGAGTATGTTGTCGGTAGTCATCTGATCGTCAGGATCGTGAAGGATATGTTTAGGTCTCCTCTTTCGGAGAGGAGCGCTTAGTTCGGGGGAGTAAAAAGAAGCCGCAACTACGAGAGGGTTGGGATGTCGGATTGATACCAACAAATACCTCAGAATAAGTATATTCTGCTAACTGCGGTATTTGCGGTTCGACGGATTATGTCCAGTACGTGAAATGTTGGAGTGAGATTAGTTTGCACGCCCCCAAGACCTTGAATGAACCTCGTCCGGATTATGTAACCAATGTGGGGACCGCCAAGCGATGTAGCGTTGCAGTGCTATGCCGCGTCGAAATCGATTTGGGCTGTCAAATTTTTGTACGTAAATAATCAAGTACGTGATTAAAGTTTTTATAAGAAAACAAGTGCCCGTTACTGTACGAATTGTTCTATATAAAAATGACGCGATACGATCTTCGTATTTTTGTACTGGGGATTCTTTTAGAGTTGTAAAATAATCCCGTGCTTCCAGTTCCGTTCAGGCTAAATGCCTAATAAGGGTTGAATAATGAAAGTTCGTACATACAGACTTGTACATATATCATCATGATCAACCCATTACCGGCTCACTACAGAGCGCGGGTCTCCTCTCAATATGAGAAGGGTTCGGCCATAGTCCACCACGCTGGCCGTGTGCGGATTGGCAGACTTCACACGCCTTTGAGAACGTTACGAAGAACTCTCAGGCGTGTAGGTTTCCTCACGATGTTTTCCTTCACCGTTGAAGCAAGTGACATTTTAATTGCTTAAAAACGCACATTACTCCGAAAAGTTAGAGGTGCGTGCCCGGGTTCGAACCCCTGTGATTAGGAGGCAGACGTCCTAACCACTAGGCTATCACAGCTTCGTACATATATAAATAATTTTATTTGGCAAAGTACCTAAGCCGCATTGCTGGAGAGGTGCGGGTTGAAATTACGTCGATTAAGATTTTTTAAAATATATATTTAGGATTATCTAATAAGTATATTTAATATATTTTATATATATGTATATCATATACCGCGTGGCGGTGCGGAGATAGCCCAGTGGTTAGGGCGTCAGCCTCCTAATCCGAGGTCGGCGGTTCGAATCCCGGCACGCACCTCTAACTTTACGGAGTTATGTGCGTTTTTAAAACAATTAAAAATATTACTTGCTTCAACGGTGAAGGAAAACATCGTGAGGAAACCTGCACGCCTGAGAGTTCTCCATAATGTTCTCAAAGGCATGTGAAGTCTGCCAATCCGCATGGCCAGCGTGGTGGACTATGGCCAAACCCTTCTCATATTGAGAGGAGACATGTGCTCTGTAGTGAGCCGGTAATGGGTCGTTCATGATGATACCGCGTGGCGTAATAATCGTCACATTTCGTCGTAATCGCATATAACAATTGAGTTGTAGGCATCTCCCGCATTCTTATATGTTTAATATATTCGCATATTTTTATAAAATATTACGTATTTTATCAAATTACAATGTACACTTTCGACTTCTCATTGTTCGATAGTTTAATATTCCTACCTACATTAACGCCGCTAGTGTGACATTGCGAGCGCTTCGCATGCGTTAACAAGGGTTATCTCCGTTGTTTACCCGTTGGTATATTTTTTACGAACAACCATGACGGACAAAAATAAAGGAATAAGAGCCGCTTCCCCCTACCGAATGATAAGGAATTGAAGATTTACCCGCTCCACGTACGTACGATCGCGGAGAGGTCTCGTGCCGACTTGAGGCGGCGCTTGCGTCGCACCGCGAACATTGGTGACAGTACACGATAAGGAAGGGAGGGTAGATGGATAATAATCGTGGACATTGTTCAAATTACTAAATCCAAAGACAGCCAATAGTTGGCGTTACCATTTATGTATTTTAAAATTATATATTCGCACTTATATTATTAATGTGAATGTAAGTTTGTTTTTTTACGCTTTAACGCGAAAACTACCTCATGAAACTTTTTACACATATTCTTGCAGGTATTACAAGTAGCATAGGATACTTTTTATTTTAAAAAAATATATATTTCATTTGTATAAAATAAAATAAAAATGTTTGTTAAAATATGGTTATCATATTGATTCATCTCTATTATCTAGTAAAAGCTAGTATTAGAGGAAATAAACGCATGCCAACAAGTTATCCTTCACCTTAAAATCTTTTAATTTTATTTTACATTCCAGACGTTCCCTTAGTTTCTTCGAACCTTAGGGCTCAAAATTTCTTCTGGCAGAGCTTCTTTTAAACAGCCCGGTTACGCTGTCTCAACCAATAGGGTTAACACGGCTAAAAGTCAGTCAGGTTATGTTATGTAGTTAACTAGATACAATAAACGTAATTATTTTCAATTAGGTCGAACTTCTGGATTACGGCAGGTAATTAAACTAATGTATTTCAGCATGTATTGCATATAAATGCAAAGTTAATTACTTTGCATTTAAGCGTGCAATTGTGCGGCCGTTTGTAAATTGCGCATTATTTGTAATATTTTAAAAATCCGAGAATAAATATTAGGTTTAGGGGTACATTATCCAACATACACTATCTTTAGTTGCCTGGAAGAGATCGCTATGTAGCGATAAAGCCGCCAAATTGTATACTGTTTTTGTATTTTTTTTTTTCCTATCTTGTGGTGTATTCATTCATTTTTTCATATCTTTTGTAGGCTCATGAAGACTGATACATGATTCGCGCTTAATTTCATCATCATGATCAACCCATTACCGGCTCACTATAGAGCACGGGTCTCCTCTCAATATGAGAAGGTTTCGGCCATAGTCCACCACGCTGGCCATGTGCGGATTGGCAGACTTCACACGCCTTTGAGAACATTACGGAGAACTCTCAGGCGTGCAGGTTTCATCACGATGTTTTCCTTCACCGTTGAAGCAAGTTAATTTTAATTTTTTTTAAACGCACATAACTCCGAAAAGTTAGAGGTGCGTGCCCGGATTCGAACCGCCGACATCTGATTAGGAGGCTGACGCCGTAACCACTAGGCTATCACCGCTTCAACGCTTAATTTACAGTATTTTAAAGCTTATTTAACATTCACAAACACGATAAGAAAAACACTGATGCACTCGTATCAGTATTTGGTCGCAAGTTTAAGTTTTAACCTCGCTCTCCAAACCCCACCCTCCACTAGCATACGGCGTATGCTGATAAATGCATTCTGGCTAGTGGCTAGTCTCGCCCGCGACTCCGTGCTATGCAGTATTCCGTCGCCAGTCATTAAAATAACCGGTAAAAGTGCGCGATACGACATTGTGAAAAATCAATTATACAAAAATTAAAAAATCGGCATTCCACCGTAATTAATCTAGTGCGTGCATCGTAAAGTACCTTTCGATACTGACCTTGCTATTATTTAGTGTCGACGTTAAAGAACCCATCCCGTTGAACTTGACACTTTATTTTTTTTCTTTTAAACGTTCGGTGTTTTATAAAGTTTTTCAACGTTACGAGAAGTGGCTTTTCGTTTGTGTGTCGAATTTTCAAGTGTTTTTAATTTACGGAAATAATCTCTGTGAAATTTTATCCTATTTCATATTTAGTTCATAGGAAAATGGTCTGGTTTAGTTAAATTTAGTTTAAATTTCATCAATTTTTTTTTTTCATTTTGAAAACTTTGTTTCATAGACAATAGACGAAAAAAAAAAGTTATATAAAGCTATGTGTTAATGCGCGGGTTTATCGCTAGATGAAAGGTTTAATGAATTCGATACTGACCTCGGTATTAATTAGTGTCGACGTTAAATAACCCATCTCGTTGAACTTGACACTTTTTTTTTTCTTCTTTTAAACGTTTTGTGCTTTATAAAATTTTTCAACGTTACGAGAAGTGGCTTTTCGTTTGTGTGTCGAATTTCCAAGTGTTATTTATTTACGGAAATAATCTCTGTGAAATGTTATCCTATTTTTACGTATTTATTTCATCAACAAATGGTCTGGTTTAGTTAGATTTAGTTTAAATTTCAATTTTTTTTTTAATTTTCAAAACTTTGTTTAATAGACAATAGACAATAGACGAAAAAAAAAGAAAAAAGTTATATAAAGCTATGTGTTAATGCGCGGGTTTATCGCTAGATGAAAGGTTTAATGAATTCGATACCGACCTCGGTGTTAATTAGTGTCGACGTTAAAGAACCCATCTCGTTGAACTTGACACTTTTTTTTTTCTTTCTTTTAAACGTTCGGTGCTTTATTAATCAAATTTCCAAGTGTTTTTAATTTACGGAAATAATCTCTCTGAAATGTTATCCTATTTTTACGTATTTATTTCATCAACAAATGGTCTGGTTTAGTTAGATTTAGTTTAAATTTCAATTTTTTTTTTTTAATTTTCAAAACTTTGTTTAATAGACAATAGACAATAGACGAAAAAAGAAAGAAAAAAGTTATATAAAGCTATGTGTTAATTTGGGGGTTTATCGCTAGATGAAAGGTTTAATGAATTCGATACTGACCTCGGTGTTAATTAGTGTCGACGTTAAAGAACCCATCTCGTTGGACTTGACACTTTTTTTTTTTCTTTTAAACGTTTGGTGCTTTATAAAGTTTTTCAACGTTACGAGAAGTGGCTTTTCGTTTGTGTGTCGAATTTCCAAGTGTTTTTAATTTACGGAAATAATCTCTGTGAAATGTTATCCTATTTTTATGTATTTATTTCATAAACAAATGGTCTGGTTTAGCTAAATTTAGTTTAAATTTCATCAAAATTCATTTCATTTTGAAAACTTTGTTTCATAGACAATAGACGAAAAAAAAAAGTTATATAAAGCTATGTGTTAATTTGGGGGTTTATCGCTAGATGAAAGGTTTAATGATTCGATACTGACCTCGGTGTTAATTAGTGTCGACGTTAAAGAACCCATCTCGTTGAACTTGACACTTTTTTTTTTTTTTCTTTTAAACGTTTTGTGCTTTATAAAGTTTTTCAACGTTACGAGAAGTGGCTTTTCGTTTGTGTGTCGAATTTCCAAGTGTTATTAATTTACAGAAATAATCTTTGTGAAATTTTATCCTATTTTTATGTATTTATTTCATAAGCAAATGGTCTGGTTTAGTTAAATTTAGTTTAAATTTCATAATTTTTTTTTTCATTTTGAAAACTTTATTTCGTAGAAAATAGACGAAACAAAAAGAAAAAAATTATATATAGAGAGCTATGTGTTAATGCGGGGTTTTATCGCTAAAGCAATGTCTTCCAGATAATCTATAGTGAAAGGAAATGGTGTAATGAATTTTTGGATTTATTCAATACAATTAAAAATAGCTTGATCTTTTCTGTGTTCATAAAAAAAATGGTCTGGTTTAGGGAAATTTAGTTTAAATTTCATGAAAATTTTGAAAACTTTGTTTCATAGACTATATATAAATACATATAATATATACATAAAGCTATGTGTTAATGCGGGGTTTTATCGCTAAAGCAATGTTTTACAGATAATCCTTGATGAAAGGTTTAATGAGTGAATAAAAACACTTTTTTGACGACCTCCGTGGCGCAGTGCGTGCGCTGTCGCATAAAATGTTGGAGGTCCTGGGTTCGATTCCCGGCTCGAGTCTGGTCTGGTGGGAGGCTTCGGCCGTGGCTGGTTACCATCCTACCGACAAAGACGTGTCGCAAAGCGATTTAGCGTTCCGGCACGATGTCGCGTAGAAACCAATTAGGAGTGTGTTTACCATACCCCTAACAGGTTAGCCCGCTACCATCCTAGACTGCATCATCACCTACCACCAGGTGAGATAGCCGTCAAGGGCTAATTTGTAGTGTATAAAAAAAAATGAATTTTTGGTTTTATTCAATACAATTCTAAATAGCTTGATTATTGAATGTTAACTTAGTACAGTCACCGATGAAGCATTCATATACTATATTTTCCCTTATTTTAATTCGTGAGGTGACTTTTTTTTTATCCACTCAAGTTAGCCCTTGACGGCAATCTCACCTAATGGTAAGTGATGATGCGGTCTAAGATGGTAGCGGGCTTACCTGTTAGGGGTATGGTAAAAGACACACTCCTAATTGGTTTCTACACGACATCGTGCCGGAACGCTAAATCGCTCAGCGACACGTCTTTGTCGGTAGGGTGGTAACTAGCCACGGCCGAGGCCTCCCACCAGAGCAGACTCGAGCCGGGAATCGAACCCAGGACCTCTAACTTTATAATGCGACAGCCACGGAGGTCGTCAAAAACAAGTACTTACAAGTAAAGTGAGGGGGGTTCAATTAATTTTTCATAGTCAAAACTCGACTTTTAGTTACGTTAATCGTTTTACTAATCTATATATATATATATAAAAATAAATTGCTGTTCGTTAGTCTCGCTAAAACTCGAAACCGGCTGAACGAATTTATCTTATCTTGGTCTTTAAATGTTCGTGGAGGTCTAGGAAAGGTTTAAAAAGTGAAAAAAAATCGAATAATTGCCGGGAAAACCCTAAAAACAGCCCTTTTCTTTTTCCCATATAAACGTTTTCTAAATAAAATGTAGAGTATATTTGAACTTTATTGCTATCCAATAAAGTTCATATTAATTATAATCACTCACTGTTGTCTAAGAAATGTAGGTGTGTTCCTATCTTCAAAGAATCAATTCGCAATTTTTTACCGCTGCACCAATTTCTAATTTAATCATGTCTAAATCAGTTAATTTCAATAGTTTTATTTAACGCGGTAATCTCGGGAAATACGGGTCCGATGTGAAAAACTCTTTCAACTCAAACAAACTCGATGTTCGATTGTCCAAATAATGAAGACGGCTATAGATCATCATCATCATCATGATCAACCCATTACCGGCTCACTACAGAGCACGGGTCTCCTCTCAATATGAGAAGGGTTTGGCCATAGTCCACCACGCTGGCCATGTGGGGATTGGCAGACTTCACACGCCTTTGAGAACATTATGGACAACTCTCAGGCGTGCAGGTTTCCTCACGATGTTTTCCTTCACCGTTGAAGCAAGTGATATTTTAATTATTTCAAAAAAAAAAGGCTATAGATATTTAGGCAATATTTTATCCCGGTATTACCACGGAAACGGGAACTACGCGGGAGAAACCGCGGGCTAGTTAAAATTAAAGTTAGATACAGAAACGCTAGATACAGTTCGACGTAAAACACTAAGGTAATCGAAAATCGCACGTGCTTTTCACATATTATTTAAAACACGATATATTTTAATTGAAGAAAACCACGAGGTAATTGGAAATGTGACGTGTTTTTCACGCGTTATTTAAAACGCGAGGTTCATTTCGACGGAAACCACTAGGTAATTCAAAATACCATGTGCTTTTCACGCATTCCAAACGCTTGATTTAGTTCAATTCGACGTAACTAGGTAATCGCAAAATTAATTTATTTATATCGCGTTATTTATTTAGAAGCGGTGATAGCCTAGTGGTTAGGGCGTCAGCCTCCTAATCAGAGGTCGGCGGTTCGAATCCGGGGACGCACCTCTAACTTCCGGAGTTATGTGCGTTTGAAAACAATTAAAATATCACTTGATTTAAAGGTGAAGGAAAACATCGTGAGGTAACCTGCACGCCGGAGAGTTCTCCATAATGTTCTCAAAGGCGTGTGAAGTCTGCCAATCCGCACATGGCCAGCGTGGTGGATTATAGCCAAACCCTTCTCATATTGAGAGGAGACCCGTGCTCTGTAGTGAGCCGGTAATGGGTTGATCATGATGATGATGATTTATTTAGAAGTAAACCACTAGGTAATTGAAAATTCCACGTGCTTTTCACACCCCAACCCTCTCGTAGTTGCGGCTTCTTTTTACTCCCCCGACCTAAGCGCTCCTCTCCGAAAGAGGAGACCTAAACATATCCTTCACGACCCTGACAACATACTCGTACCACCTACCACACAATCACACGCTACACACCGTCTTCGCGGCGAAGACGAGGTCCCCGCTATATTACGTCATTCGGACGTGGGCTTGGACGGCTTCGGAGACGTACAGACCACTCACCGTCCGACCCCCCCGTTATCCCAAACGTCGCCTAATCCGAGGTTCAGCATCACAGGAGGCGCCCTTAGGCGTTCCCTTAGTTTCTTCGAGCCCTAGGACTCAAAATTTTGTATGGCAGAGCTTCTTTCTGAAGCTCGCCAAACAGCTCGGTTACGCTGTCGCAACCAATAGGGTTAGTACAGCTAATAGACAGTCCGAAAAAAATGTGTTATTTCGTTTTACACTAGTGATGTGACGTCTGGCGGCGTGGTATTGATTCGTTGCCGGTTCCCGAGCTGCCGACTCATGATGAAACCGAAATGTTAGCACTCCGTAATTATATTATATTGCTTGTTGTTCTGTTGGCAGTTTTGAAAAGCTTACACAGACTCTGCTCGCGTAGAACTGTAGACTGGAAATTTTGCTGACATTCCACTGAACCGCGATAACCAGGCAAATATTAATGTATGAATGGATACACTTTTATTGTGCACCACAAGATAGAAAATAATAAAAAGCAGAAAATAGCACAAAAAACAGTGGATACAATTTGGCGGCCTTATCGCTGCATAGCGATCTTTTCGAGGCAATAAAAGATGTAGAAGACGGATATACGGAAAGAGGAATGTTGTTCAATGATATAACATGGTATATATTCACATAAATATATATTTATATAAACGAATACATACTAATAATAATAACCAAATTAATATATATTAAAATATAATATATAAACAAATCATAATATAATAAATAGTATGTTAAAGAAAGAAGGAAAGATAAAGTTTTAAATTTGGCGCGGTATATATATACTAAATTATTTATTACACAACAATAAGAATCATAATTAGGATATAAATAACTTATAAACTAACTTACATATACAAAATAATCATCGACCATCACGTCCGTGAGTTTAGCAAAATTCAGGCTCCCACTGAGAACCAGCCAGCTGAGCCAACTGAGTTACCCTAATTTGGTCGATATCTTCTTGATCAACCCATCGCCGGCTTACTACAGAGCTCGGGTCTCCTCTCAATATGAGAAGGGTTCGGTCATAGTCCACCACGCTGGCCGTGTGCGGATTGGCAGACTTCACACGCCTTTGAGAACATTACGAAGAACTCTCAGGCGTGCAGGTTTCCTCACGATGTTTTCCTTTACCGTTGAAGCAAGTGATATTTTATTCGCTTAAAAACACGTAACTCCGAAAAGTTCTAGGAGCGTGCACCGGAGCATCCTAAGGAATTTGACTTGCACGACACACAAAGTAAATTCATCCGCAACTGATATGCATTAAAAGATAAAAGTATTTACTGATAACGCTCGTTGTTTAAATCATAATCATTATCATTTATTTGCAAGAATGTTAGTAAATAATGAGATGGTGTAAACATAAACTTTAGTACTAATTAAACTTACAATGTTTTTTTTTTTTTTAGAATTATAGAAACATTTTTCCTTGAGCCAAATCTTACATTTAATCTTAAAAGTTTGGAGAGGCAGGGCTTGTATCTGAGTGGGCAGTGTATGCATTGATAGTCCTAAGTGTATATAAATAAGTAGTCTTATAAAAGAATATTTCTTTGTTTACCCTTTCCATTTAAATAAAATAAATGCAAAATCCTGGGTAGGTACCTCCATATAAAATGTATTTCATACGTCATTTTACTGCGGTTGATCTGCGTCTACGGTACACTAGTGCTGTGACGTGTGGTGTGATATTGATTTATTGCCGGTTCTTGAGTTGTTCGCGCTGTGTGCCTAGAGTGTTGAACGCCAAACCGTGTAACTACTCGACTGGTTTTCTTTTTATAGTATAACTAGCTGTTGCCCGCGACTTCGTCTGCGTAGAATTGCCGATTTCCCTTGAGATTGAGGTTTCCCGTGCAGCCAATGCCCTGCTTCAGAAAGTAGCTACAGGCAAATGTCAAATTGCCGATTTTCGTGTCTCTAAATGAAAAAACATAGGACTTTCATACAAACTTTAAACCCCTATTTTACCCCCTTAGCGGTGGAATTTCCAAATATTCTTTCATAGCTGACATCTCTTAACTATCAAGTACCTACTTGCTAAATTATAGCTTTATACGTACAATAGTTTTTGAGATCTCGTGTTTAATCAGTATGTAAGTATGTAAGTGACCTTTCGCTTTTATATATATAGATTTAAGACAGCGGATCTCAAAAACCGGTGAACGGGTATTTTAAATGTGATCTGTGTGAGTTAGTGCGAATACACTAGTGCTGTGACGTGTGGTGTGGTATTGATTTATTACCGGTTCTTGAGTTGTTCGCGCTGTGTGCCTAGAGTGTTGAACGCCAAACCGTGTAACTACTTGAGTGGTTTTCTTTTTGTTGTATAGTTTATGAGAGCGGGCTTCCGAAAACCGGTGAACGGGTATTTTAAATGTGCCCTGTGTGAGTTAGTGTGAATACACTAGTGCTTTGACGTGCTGTTGTGGAATTGATGTATTACCGGTTCTTGAGTAATTTTTTAATTATAATCACCTTGAGTAAAGTTCAATTCTAAAGTGTACATTGGTGGATTGACGTAATTTTTGGTCGACTAGTTTGGAACCATTCGGGGCTCTTATTCATGAGCGTACTTGCACGCAGCGTGAACCACGTATGATATAGCAAAAGTCACGTAATTCCAGCAGTGTATTACACCGGTTCTTGAGTTTTTGCCAATACCATTTTCTTAACTAAAACCTGGTGCTGAATATTTCGTTACGAAATCTCCAACACTTTGCACATTTCGATAGCTCTTAACATAATTTTAATTGGCATGTGAGATGGTGATATCAAAAAGAAAATTTACCTGGCTAAGTTTGTTGTTGGCTTCTTCTTAGACCGGAGCGCGTTTGGAACCCTCACAGCTTTAGTTTTAAGTTTACCACCATCAAATCACTAGTATGTAAATAAATTATTGACACGTCAAAAGTGCTTTTTAAAGGACAATTTGAATAAAGATTATTTGAATTGAATTGAATTTGAATTGAATTGAATCGGTCTCGAGTCATCTGCTCCATAGCAGATCTGGAAATATAACCCAGGATCTCTTATTCCGAAGTTCAATATTCTCACTATACCAACGCGACAGGTAGGTAGTCCAGAAGTATATGAGGATCTGTCCAACACCCAGGAGTTAGGTCCTCGAGCTGGAAGACGCACCCTGTGCTCCTGGTGCGTCTTATGGCGTTCAATTGGGGGGCATGCTATTGCCCCCGAGTTGGCACCGTCCTAAGGACGGACTCTGCCGGCCTGGTTGCGGTTGTGTGCTCGAGCGTAACCCGTGACCCGGCCCCCAGGCGGCGGGAAAGGATATGCACCGTGGGGGTTTAGTCAGTAAGAGTCTGACATAACCACCGCGTCTCCTTGGAAACGGGGTATCCATGATTACCCACGGTAAAAAAAAAAGTATACGTTATCAGTAATGCGTCCCTAATTGCGATTGCAATGAAGGTCGGTCTTGAAGTGTGTGTCGAATTGTTCTGCCATTGGCGATTATATGCGGAACAAAATGGGTAATGTTTATATATTCATAGAAAAGCCTGCTTGGAAGCAGCTAGCACAAACGTTGGTTAAAGTGGCTTCTTCTAGGTGTCCAACCAGCTTTTGGGTTGCGGTCGTGTGCGCGGGTGTTCCCGTGACCCAGCCACCAGGCGACGCGTAGGAGCATCGCTGGGTTTTAGTGGGTATTCTGGTCGCCAATCCGGCCGCCGGCGAGTCCCACATACCCCGTCGGAAGCGACGCAGTCAAGATGCGTAAACGCATTTCCCAGCGGGGGAAAAAAAAAAGGTGTCCAACCAGCTTGAGTTGCGGAATTTGACAACCTACGTTGTGCAGTGGGTTCGAATCCCGGGTCGAGTCTGGTCTGGTGGGAGGCTTCGGCTAGTTACCCTACCGAAAACGACGTGTCGCCTAGCGATTTAGCGTTCCGGCACAATTCGTAGAAACCTATGCGTTGTTTTACTTTACTCCTAACAGGTTAGCCCGCTACCATCCTAGACAGCATCATCACTTACCACCAGGTGAGATAGCCGTCAAGGGCCAACTTGTAGTTTATAAAACCAAAATCGAAAGAACATAGGCAAGCCTTTCCGGGGTTTGCTTGGCATCAATAGTACGATGGTAATTCAATTTTAGCAGTAATGCATAATATATTCTGTAGACAAACACGTGCATGCACACGTAAATACAAATGGATCTGTGCCAGTTTTTGGAACACCGCCCGTCCAGAAGCCAGCACCTATGGGCATGGTAGAGTTCCAGCAGTAATTTTATTGCGCTATTTTAAGTTTGTTATTGCGGTTGCTTATCTACACTGAGGTAGAAAGTTAAAAAGTTGCAGAAATGTTAAACAGTATTAGTAATATAACAGACTTAATAATAATTACTAGGATTATCGAAAGAACATAGGCAAGTGAAGCTGTGATAGCCTAGTGGTTTGCGCATCAGCTCGGCGGTTCGAATCCGGGCACGCACCTTTAACTTTTCGGAGTCATGTGCGTTTCAAAAAAAAATTCAAATACTTCACATGCTTTAACGGTGAAGGAAAACAGTGTGAGGAAACCTGCACGCCTGAAAGTTCTCCATAATGTTCTCAAAGGCGTGTGAAGTCTGCTAATCCGCACACGGCCATCGTGGTGGACTATGGCCGAACCCTTCTCATATTGAGAGGAGACCCATGCTTTGTAGTGATGTTTTCGTGACATTACTTTCTTCTCACCGCATTACATGAGCATACGAGAATGTTTAGTTAAATTTGCTCATTTATAATACTCCATAGGAATAATATGGAATCTATATATTAGCTGGAAAACCCTTTCATGTTACGAGCACGCTATAAATACATTTTGAATTTCTTTAATGACTGACCTATTTGCGTATTGTATTGGCGCAGTCGACTCTGCTCTCGCCTAATGGTGGACGTTGTTATGCAACACGGGCACGATATTAAAACGAGCTGTTTTCAATTAACAGCCTATTATTTCATATTCGTTAAACGCTATAACGCTATAACTACCCACGTCTACCCAAATTACCGACAAAGACACGCACCCGCCCCGTAGTCATCCTACATACTATGTATTTGGTGGGAGGCTTCGGCCGTGGCTAGTTACCACCCTACCGACAAAGACGTGTCGCCAAGCGATTTAGCGTACCGGCACGATGTCGCGTAGAAACCAATTAGGAGTGTGATTACCATACCCCTAACAGGTTAGCCCGCTACCATCCTAGACAGCATCATCACCTACCACGAGGTGAGATAGCCGTCAAGGGCTAATTTGTAGTATAAAAAAAAAAAAAATTAAATTAAAACAAACCTACTTTGAGCAAGGCGAAAGCAATACGTTGCGATACATAAAGATATGTATACAATATACATAGCTTTATGTATATTGTATACATAGCTATATAGTTTGCTACATATACAAACATAAACATGCCAACTAAATTATCGAATCTGCGACCTTTGTGAATGGATTTTCCGGTATTTTCGTTTTGGCAGGCATTCGCTGATGCCCTCAGGTTCGGTACACGAAAGTCTCAAGTTCTATTCCTGGATGTAGAAAAGCATGTGTTGAATAGGACCTATAATAATTATAATTAAAAATTTAATATAATACAACTGTAACAGGACGAATTCTGTACATTAAATATATTTTGAAAATTTTAAATGGAGGATGCTTTACTATCGATACTGATCCCAAAAATCATTTTTTTTATTTTTTTGTCTGTCTGTCTGTCTGTATCTTGGCCGCGCATCACGCCGAAACTACTGGATAGATTTGAATCAAATTTTGTATAGGAGTAGCTGATACTCCGGTTAAACATATAGCCAGCTAAATTTTCTTTTTGTTATCACCATCTCACATGCCACTTAAAATTATATTAAGAGCTATCTTATTAGAGCAATATTTCACACCCATGCTTGTTTATCATTTACATAATCCTTTACACTATAGTAGGACTTTTCTATAAGCATACGTTTTATATAAACTTTGAACTTATTGAGAGACATCCCAGAAATTTCATTTGGCAATTTGTTATAAAATTGTGTACAATTACCTTTGAATTTCTAATTTTTTTTGTAGTCTACTAGACTACAAAAAAAATACAACACAAGTTTATTTTTACTTCTGATGTTAAGATTGTTGCAATCGCATTTTTTATTGAATTAAGTTATATTTCTATGGACATACATTAAATTTTCAAATATGTATTGGCAATGCAATGTCATTATTTTGACTTCCTTAAATTTTTACTTAATGACTCTTTTAACAAAATAAACCTCGGCTTAGTTTGTTGTTGTTAGTTTAATAATTAATTAGTTTGTGTTGTTTCAAGACCAAGATAACATAAATCCGTTCAGCCGTTCTCGAGTTTTAGCGAGACTAACGAACAGCAATTGATTTTTATATATATAGATAAAGACGACTTATAAATTCAAGTTAACTATCACACGATCTAACTGACTAGACGTCTAAAAATGCTTAGAAAGCAAGCCTACTTGAATTACATGATTTTTTGTATGAACTTTTATTTCTTTCTATCGTCGTTTGCTGACGTTGACATGTGTTGGCAATCCATGAAATGTGATGACGAAGACGTGTCACCGGATGTTAAGTAATTACCTTCGCTAATGCAGAAGAGCTACCCACGTTGGCTGAACCTACCCTCCTAATCGGTGTCTACTTGGCATGAAATGAAAATGAAAATGAAAATACACTTTATATTTTACAATACACTTTTTTTTGTATTTTTTCTGTTATCTGTGTATAATACACCGCACAAACACAGACAGAAGAAATACAAGACTGTAAAGAAAAACACACAAAGAATGCAAGGTACAATAGGCGGCCTTATTGCTAAAGAGCGATCTCTGCCAGGCAACCTAAAGACCAAAATTTAACATATATTACAGCAGGCTTAGGGTGTTCAATTAAGAAAATATAATATAATATAATACAATATATTACACATACATATAAATAAAAAAATACATAAATAAATAAAATAAAAAAATATGTCATAAATTAATGAATAGAAGCAGGCGTTACTTTGCGGAAGTCCATGATAAACAATAAACAGCAAGTATAATTTGCTATATTCCGCCGACAACCGGGCGATTTGTATAATATAACACCACACAAAATCTTCCACTAGAACCTCTACGCACGTTTCGACCCATATGATGTCATAAATTACCAAGAAGAAAGATAATAACATCATCATGACATCATATCACACTAAATCGCTTGGCGGTATGTCTTTGCCAGTAGGGTAGGAACAAACTTACCCAGACCAGATTCGAATCCAGGACCCTTTTAACTAATAATACAACAGCGTCACGGAGGTCGTCGATGTATCACTAAGTTAATTAAGAATAGACTGAGTCGTAATCATAACCAAGAACGTGTTGCTTCAATAAATGAATTTACTTTTGGGGGGAAAAAAAAACAGTCCAAACTACTCTAGGTACCGTCACCCATACAAAAATCAGTTTTAAACTACATTTCAATACAGTTTTGCCGACCTCCGTGGCGCAGCGCGTGCGCTGTCGCATTATAAAGTTGGAGGTTCTGGGTTCGATTCCCGGCTCGAGTCTGCTCTGGTTAGAGGCTTCGACCGTGGCTAGTTACCACCCTACCGACAAAGACGTGCTGCCAAGCGATTTAGCGTTTCGACACGATGTTGCGTAGAAACCAATTAGGAGCATCGGTTTACCAACAGGTTAACCCGCTAACATCTTAGACCACATCATCACTTACCATCAAGTGAGACTGCCGTCAAGGGCTAACTTGTGGTGTATCAAAAAAAGTTCATATTTCAATGACTAGAACAAATTATGGCAGTAAAACAATACAGGTTGAGGGAACACAAATGTATAATAACTTACCCAAAGATATTTTTTGCGAAGTCATTTGCATCGTTCAAAATGAAACTTAAAAAGCATTGTGTAAATTTATAAACACGCCCATTTTGGCTTACTATTTCTTTTTGTAAACTGTTTTATTTTATTTTATTAATTTCTCATTGAGTGAAATTGTTTCTTCTGGGAATAAAGATCAAATTCAAATTCAAATAATCTTTATTGAAATAGAAAAGGCGCTTTTGACGCGTCAATAATTTACAAAGTAGTGATTTGATGGTGATAACTACATTCGTAAACTTAAAACTAAAGCTATGAGGGTTCCAAACGCGCCCCGGTCTAAGAAGAAGCCCACAACAAACTTAGCCAGGTAAATTTTCTTTTTGTTATCACCATCTCACATGCCACTTAAAATTATATTAAGAGCTATCTTATTAGAGCAATATTTCACACCCATGCTTGTTTATCATTTACGTAATCCTTTACACTATAGTAGGACTTTTCTACAAGCTTACGTTTTATATAAACTTTGAACTTATTGAGAGACATCCCAGAAATTTCATTAGGCAATTTGTTATAAAATTGTATACAATTACCTTTAAATGAATTTCTAATTTTTTGTAGTCTAGTAGCGTGCAACACAAGTTTATTTTTACTTCTGATGTTAAGATCTTTAAACCTATAGGGTAGTATACAGTAAATAATATATCCAGCAATAATATCAAAGGCCGTTTAAATGCCTTCAACCGGTATACTGAAGACGCCAATGGCGGAAACCATTATCGAGGAGTCAGAGGCGCCGCTGAAGAAACGCCATTCCATTGTGTCCGGGAGAAGCGATTTTTGTGAGTATTTCTACCCGTAAACTTATCATGGGTTAGTATGGCCTAGTGGTTAGGACGTCCGCCTCCTAATCAGAGGTCGGGGCACGCACCTCTAACTTTTCGGAGTTATGTGCGTTTTTAAGCAATTAAAATATAACTCGTTTCAAAGGTGAAGGAAAACATCGCGAGGAAACCTGCACGCCTGAGAGTTCTCCGTAATGTTCTCAAAGGCGTGCGAAGTCTGCCAATCCGCACACGGCCAGCGTGGTGGACTATGGCCGAACCGGTCGATGAAGGGATCTATGATCGATTGATTGACTAATCAATCTATATTCCTGTAATCCTTTTAAAGGCACTGTTGATGCGTCTATAATTTACATAGTAGTGATTTGATGGTGATAACTACATTCTCAAAATTTAAACTAAAGCTACGAGGGTTCCAAACGCGCTGCTCTAAGAAGCAGCCCACAACAAACTATGCCCAGAAAATTTTCTTTTTGTAATCACCATCTCGCGTAACACTTAAAATTATTTAAGAGCTATCTTATTAGAGCAATATTTCATACCCAAACTTGTTTATCATTTACGTAATCCTTTACACTATAGTAGGACTTTTCTACAAGCTCACGTTTTATATAAACTTTGAACTTATTGAGAGACACCCAAGAAATTTCACGTGGTAATTATCTTTGAATGAATTTGTAATTTTATGTTATCTAGTAGCGTTCAAAACAAGTTAATTTTCACTTTTAATGTTAAGATTGTGACATGTGACATTTTTTATTTAATTTTATAATATTCCTATGTTCATACATGTCGCGTCAAGGGGGTCCGAGTTGTTTTTTTGTAAGGGCGACCTCAACATTGCTGACGTCACGATTTTGTTTACTTTCGCTCATAGCAATTAAAACCACAACTTGCCGGTTTACACTTTTATTGTGATAATAAGAGGTCCGAACAGTCCGAAGTCTCGAGCGATAGAATCCGCGAAATCGACCGCCCGTATTTATAGCACAAAGCATGCTTGTACGAAATTGGTTGTTACTGTCTAAATTGTGTTAGCAAAATCATCAATAATTAAAATGCGGGTAATTATTGAATTCTTGAGGTTTTTGGCGCCGCTTAATAAAGTTAATAACTTCTTTGCGCCGACATACACTATAGTAGATTTTTTTTTTATATAGACTTTGAACTTATTACTTACATAACCATAACCGATCCATGCAAGCGTTATTGTAGAGTAGAAATAATCCAAACCATTGCATCTTTCCAGGGTCGTCGTCGGACGAGGATGAAGGTGTGCAACCCCACGAGAAGGCCATAGCGGCCGGTCAGCCCAACCCACCGTACTGTGTTCGCAACGTTGAGCAGCATGCCTTCGGCAGGCGGGAGATCAACATCGCTGAGCAGGAGATGCCCGGTATCATGGCCTTGAGAGCCAGGGCCAAGGAGGATAAGCCATTGAAAGATGCCAAGGTATATTAATACTTTAATTGTTTTTGTTTTTGCTATTACCTCTAACAGGTTAGCCCGCTATCTTAGACTGCAACATCACTTACCATCAGGTGAGATTGGATAATATAAAACTATCTACAATGCGTTATTGTACACTCAATGTCTGAGGCCGAATCGGGTTTAGTTTACTCGGCCCCTACTATACAGGTCAACTGGTAGCGTAGGATGCACTGGCAAGTTTTGTTTATATGGACAAACCTATGCATGTTTTTTTTTTTTATTTTTTTTTATTTGTTTTTATTATTTACCACAAGTTAGCCCTGGACAATCTCACCTAATGGCAAGTGATGATGCAGTCTAAGATGGTAGCGGGCTAACCTGTTAAGGGTATGGTTAACCCATACTCCTAATTGGTTCTTACGCGACATCGTGCCGGAACGCTAAATCGCTTGACAACACGTCTGTGTCGGTAGGGGGGTAACGAGCCACAGGTAACGAGCCTCCCACCAGACCAGACTCGAGTCAGGTATCGAACCTAGGACCTCCTGCTTTTAAAATGTAACAGCGCAAGCGCGCCGCCACGGATGTCGTCAAAACTGTCTCTCTCTCTCCCTCCCTCTCTCTCTCTCTCTCTCTCTCTCCCTCTCTCTCTCCCTCTCTCTCTCTCTCCCTCTCTCTCTCTCTCCCTCTCTCTCTCTCACACTCTCTCTCACTCTCTCCCCCTCTCCCCCCTCCCTCCCTCTCCCCCCTCTCTCTCCCTCTCTCTCCCTCTCTCTCCCTCTCTCTCCCTCTCTCTCTCTCTCCCTCTCTCTCTCTCTCTCTCTCCCCAGTCGTTCCTTCATTACTGAAGATCGTGGTCCTGGTGTCCTTGCAACCTCGTGAGGGTTATTTATTTATTTATTTTGTTGCATATTGTGTACACATACCCAGTTTGGTTGTTGCAACTTGGTCTGGAATCGACCGTAGTAGAGAGACCAATTTCATTTATTTTTACTTGCATCGTTTAAAAAATCGTTTACAGTGTAATAACACTTCTCCAATAAATAATTCTTTAATACTTTGTAAAATTCATTTTCTCTTTCTAAGTTTCGTATGCAGTCTGGCAGACCATTATATATTTTCACAGAGATTACGTAGGGACTACAGGTGTGGAGTTTTAGCTTTGATGGTGGGAGGGTTACTTAGTTTTGCTTCATTAATACTGTAGTGTACACAAAATTGATAATCAAGATGGGTACACAAAATATGGCCTTTGAACTACCAAAAGTGTAATCATTAAGTGCCTATTCGCAGATCGTCGGCTGCACACACATCAATGCACAAACAGCGGTGCTCATTGAAACCCTGGCGGCTCTCGGCGCTACGGTACGCTGGGCCGCCTGCAACATATACAGCACGCAGAACGAAGTCGCCGCCGCTTTGGCACACGCAGGTACCTACTTCTTCTAGAACCTAGGAGTCAAGTGTAAAAGTGGGGTTTCCGGGCTAAAGTAAGATAGGGTAAGGTAAGGTGGAGGGCACCAGAGGGCGAGGAAGGTCACCTTTTTTTTTTTCGGACTGTCTATTAGCTGTACAAACCCTATTGGTTGCTACAGAGTAACCGGGCTGTTTGGCGAGCTTTGGAAAGAAGCTCTGCCAGAAGAAATTTTGAGCCCTAGGGCGCCAAGAAACTAAGGGAACGACTGCCTAAGGGCGCCTCCTTTGAGGCCGAACCTCGGCTCAGGCGACGTTTGGGATAACGGGAGGGTCGGACGGTGAGTGGTCCGTACGTCTCCGAGGCCGTGGATGGAGCCCACGTCCGGATGACGTAAGATAGCGGGGACCTCGTCTTCGCCGGCGAAGACGGTGTGTAGCGTATGATTGTGTGGTAGGTGGTACGAGTGTGTTGTCAGTAGTCATCTGATCGTCAGGGTCATGAAGGTTAGGTCTCCTCTTTCGGGGAAGGTCACCCATGCGATGGACCGATCAGATAAAGTCTGCTATGGGTGGTCCTTTGCGCGAGTGCACCAGGCTTTCGGCCAGCAGAGGGAAGTGGCGAATGCTTGTGGGGCGCATAACATCTGGCCTCAAAGACATTGATTCGTGATGACCATGACCGCTCTGCAAAGAGTGTAACGACGAAGAAGAAGAAAGGAGCGGATACTTCAGGTTCAGATTTCAGGAACGTATTGTTGGTGTTGGATTCTTAGGAATTCGGAAGCTTCCCAATTTTTTTTACATACTACAAGTTAGCTATCTCACCTGGTGGTAAGTGATGATGCTGTCTAGGATAGTAGCGGGCTGACCTGTTAGGACTATAGTAAACCCACGCCTAATTGGTTTCTATGCGACATCGTGCCGGAACGCTAAATCGCTTGGCGACACGTCTTTGTCGGTAGGGTGGTAACTAGCCACGGCCTTAGCCTCCCACCAGACCAGACTCGAGCCGGGAATCGAACCCGGGACCTCCAACTTTAAAATGCAACAGCGCGCGCTGCGCCACGTTGGTCGTCGTAAATTATATATTATATATTTGCTGATGGTGGCCATTAAGGAATATTTTAGTGTTAACATCCCAGATAATCTGATCACTCTTATTCAATCAGAAAGTTGGGTATCTTAGCAGCAGGAAGACCCGATTCTGATGGGCTTAGCACATTCCCCAAATAGGTTTGAAACTGATGGAAGGGTTTGGTCCTTCGATGTTCACTGCAATCCTTCTATGGATATGATAGCCCTGGTAGCTAGGACGTCAGCCTCTTAATCAGAGGTCAGGGTTACGCACTTCTAAGTTTTCGGAGTTATGTGCGCAATTAAAATATCACTCGCTTAAGGAAAACATCGTGAGGAAACCTGCACGCCTGAGAGTTCTCCGTAATGTTCTCAAAGGCGTGTGAAGTCTGCCAATCCGCACACGGCCAGCGTGGTGGACTACGGCTGAACCCTTCTCATATTGAGAGGAGACCCGTGCTCTGTAGTTAGCCGGTTGATCATGGTTATGATGATGATTATTTATGGAGTGTAGGAATAATCCACTAATAAAGATATTTTAATATTAAATAAGATGAATTGGGGGTTGAATTTTCTGTGACAAGCAGCGCATGCGGTCTCGAATTATAGAGTTGGAGGTCCTGGATTCGATCTCCGGCTGGTGTCTGGTTTGGTGAAAAGCTTTGTGAGGGAACCTGCACGCCCGAGAGTTCTCCGTAATGTTCTCAAAGGCGTGTGAAGCCTGCCAATCCGCACACGGCCAGCGTGGTGGACTATGGCCGAAGCCTTTGAGAGGTGACCGGTGGTCTATAGTGAGCCGGCAATGGGTTGATCATGAATTCTGGTTGATTTGTTTGAGAAATTGACTTTAATGATTAACCATTCCTTTCCCTCTTCAGGTTTCGCTATATTCGCGTGGCGTGGCGAGAGCGAGGAGGCGTTCTGGTGGTGCATAGACCAGTGCTGCACTGCATCCGGCACTTGGCAACCCAACATGATCCTGGACGACGGAGGTGATGCCACGCACCTCATGCTGAAGAAGCACACCACAGCCTTCAAGCTCATTAAAGGTATATTACATTTATACAAGGTGTCTCAAAAGTAAGTTCACATTTGCTTATCTTATTACGCGAAAGCAACTATTCTGAGGGGCGCGGGGGGTATGTCAGTCGGTAGTCTGGCTCTTGGGAATTTAGTCGCTATGGAGCGTTTCTCTGGTGCGGACCGTGCGTTGTGCGTACGTGAGTTTTACAAAAACGGTAATTCGGCGACTGTAGCGCGTAGAAAATTCTGCAGTATTCGACATATTCGTCACTTAAATGATGCGCCTAGCACTCGTCTCATTGCAAAATGGGTTGAGAAGTTTGAAGAGACTGGGTCAACTCTAGAGAAACCAAAATCTGGGCGACCAAGAACATCAAGAACAGCCGAAAACGTGGACAGTGTTACTCAGTCTATTCGAGATGATCCAAACCTCTCGATTCGGAAGCGTGCTGTTGCTTTAAATGTGCACAGATCTTCATTATGCCGCATTTTACACAAAGATTTAAAGCTGCACCCGTACAAAAGTCAGTTAGTGCAAGAACTGAAGCCTCAAGATGCTGGTCAGAGGCTTGCCTTTGTAAATCAGATGATTGAGCGCTTTCCAACGTTCACCAACATCTTGTTTTCCGATGAAGCCCATTTTCATCTGAATGGGCATGTAAACAAGCAAAATTGTCGTTACTGGAGTGCAACCAACCCAAAACAAAAACATCAGAAACCGCTACATTCACCCAAAGTCACCGTATGGGCAGCGATGTCGGCGCGAGGAATTATCGGCCCTTACTTTTTTGAAGATGGAAGGGGACGCACACTCACAGTGAATTCAGAGCGTTATGTGGAGATGTTAGACGAGTTTTTCGTACCCCAACTGCAAAACTTTCCTGGTTACAACCAAAGAACATGGTTCCAGCAGGATGGAGCAACTTCACACACGTCCAACAGATCTCTGCCTCGAGTTCGAGAAATTTTTCCGAACAAATTAATCTCCAGGCGAGGTGACATAAATTGGCCTCCACGGAGTCCCGATTTAACGCCTATGGATTTTTTCCTGTGGGGTTATGTCAAATCAAAAGTTTACGCTAATAAACCGACTTCCCTGGCACAATTAAAAGAAAATATCCGTCATGAAATGGCAGCCATCACGGAGACTACCTGCCGAGCTGTCATAGGCAATTTTAGTGCCCGACTAAATGAATGCCGAGAGCGCAACGGTTTACATTTGGACGATGTTATTTTTAAAAAATAAATTCCCAAACAGTGTACTTCAATATAAAATAAACATTTTTTCAATAAAGCTAAGACTTTTCTTTTAAAAAAAGATTTAAATGTGAACTTTCTTTTGAGACACCTTGTACATATACATATATATATATATTATATTATACTAACGTTGATTTGCCGTATAAATTATTTCTAGGGATGTTTTTTTATACACCACAAGTCAGCCCTTGACGGCATCTCACCTGATGGTAAGTGGATGATACGGTCTTAGATGGTAGCGGGCTAACCTGTTAGGGTATGTTAAAACCATACTCCTAATTGGTTTCTATACGACATCGTGTCACACTAAATCGCTTGGCGACACGTCTTTGTCGGTAGGGTGGTAACTAGCCACGGCCGAAGCCTCCCACCAGACAAATTTCTATTGAAGAAAAAAATAACTATTTATTGTGTGTAAGGATGCGGTATATGAGTGAAAGAGGCATGGAGCGCTGTGAACGATGAGGGAATATAAATTCTCCATAATGTTCTCAAAGGCGTGTGAAGTCTGCCAATCCGCACATGGCCAGCGTGGTGGACTATGGCCGAACCCTTCTCATATTGAGAGGAGACCTGTGCTCTGTAGTGAGCCGGTAATGGGTTGTTCATGATGATGATGATGATAAATATTGTTTATGTTAAAAAAAATTGCCTTACAATAAGCTTAGGGAAATTTTAGTCGAATTAGAGTGAAAAACATTCACAATAAAGACGATAATTGTTCAGTTATCGAGCGGGATGCCAAATGATTAAATTACTAAAATGTCTATTAAAAAATAGGGATAGGTGAT
This sequence comes from Lasiommata megera, assembly GCA_928268935.1. Taxonomy (NCBI): domain Eukaryota; kingdom Metazoa; phylum Arthropoda; class Insecta; order Lepidoptera; family Nymphalidae; genus Lasiommata; species Lasiommata megera. The sequence goes on from OV743334.1 coordinate 8,634,597, forward strand.
ATGATAGAAGGGTGAAAAATAAGGATTGTATGTATTTTTTAAAGCCACATAATAAAAAAAATATATATCAAAATAACATTTTGCGTGGACAGACCGGAACAGACTCGAGCCGGGAATCGAACCCAGGACCTCGTCGTCGTGAGGTCGTCAAATATGTTAGCAATGATATTAGCAAATGTATTGAAATTCTGTTCTCTGTCCACAGGAATAGTAGAGGAGAGTGTGACAGGTGTCCACCGTCTTTACCAGCTGAGCAAGGCGGGCAAACTTTGCGTCCCGGCCATGAACGTGAACGACTCAGTCACCAAGACCAAGTTCGACAATCTATACTCTTGTAGGTGAGTGTGTCAGTGCATAAAGGTTCATACCGAGGAAAATAAATACCAATCAATAAGTCATAAATTTTATTTAAGTAATCCTTTAAAAAGGCACTTTTGATGCATCAATAATTTACATAGTAGTGAGTTGATGGTGATAAACTAAAGATAAGAGGGTTCCAAACGCGCTCCGGTCTGAGAAGAAGCTAGGTAGGTTAGTTAGGTAAATTTTCTTTTTGTCATCACCATCTCTTAAAATTATTCAAGAGCTATCTTATTAGAGCAATATTTCACACCCATGCTTGTTTATCATTTACGTAATCCTTTACACTATAGTAGGACTTTTCTACAAGCTTACGTTTTATATAAACTTTGAACTTATTGAGAAAATTCCAGAAATTTATTATATTTGACGGCAATCAGGGAGTAGCGCCATCTAGTTTAAGAATCATGTATGTCAGACAAGAGAGTGGGATCGCCCCTTCTCTTTACGCAACACTAAGTGGCGTATGCAGGTTCTTAAAAGACTCACCGGCGCGGGACGGCGTCTTGCATTCATTGCATTGATAGTCGAGACGCGGTAGTGCATAGTCGTACTTGGTGGAGCGTATCTGCTCTTTATAAATTACGATACTTATAATTGTAATTCTGTTCTACCAAGAGTATCTGGTCTCTTTGCCCAAAACTACCCAAATTACTGACGAAGACACGCCCCTGTTCATCCTATATAGTATATTGGTCATGATAATGATCAGGTATTATTTAAGTGTTATTAATCTCCAGGGAAAGTATTATCGACGCATTGAAACGCAGCACGGACATAATGTTCGGCGGGAAGCAGTCCGTGGTGTGCGGGTACGGGGAAGTGGGGAAGGGGTGCTGCCAGGCGTTGAAGGCGCTCGGGTGTGTTGTAAGTGTGACTATATCATTATTTGCTATCAAGTAATTAATAGAAGCAGGCGTTACTTTGCGGAAGTCCATGATAAACAACAAACAGCTAGTATAATTTGCTATATTCCGAAATGCAACTTTACTTTTCTCGCTTGTGAAGTCAACATCTCCTGAGGATAATCCGGTGTCGGGTCTAAACGTGCGTAGAGGTTCTATTGGAAGATTTTGTGTGGTGTTATATTATACAAATCTCCCGGTTGTCGGCGGAATATAGCAAATTATACTTATTAAGAATTCGGATTTACTTAGAATTAAATCTAATTAAGAAATTACCATGAAAATCTTACTAACTAAAGCGAGCAGACTATTCCAATGTTAAGAAAGTTTTATGGGAAACTTAAAATCTAACTACATTCTAAGTTCTTACTTAGCCGGGTAACTTAAGTCTGAGAGAACTACCCGGGCATCAAGTCTAGTAATACAATTGTAGTACAGTCATTTTTAATTTGTATTATGATGTATTTGATCTATTACTTATACAGAGGCAATAGTAGACTTTGGCAAAGTGGTGGTGTGGGTGTGGGTTTTTACTGTCGGTATATTATTGGTTTTCAGGTTTACATAACTGAAATTGATCCGATATGCGCGCTGCAAGCGGCGATGGACGGGTTTAGAGTGGTGAAATTAAATGAGGTAAGTGTTTATAAGTACGTTTTAAATCGGCAGATTTTTAATAATAATAATCATTTATTTGCCAGAATGTATGTACAATAGTCAGATGTTATTAAGCGATGTCAATTGGTTAAGAGGTCATTACATTCTACTAAATTAATAGTGTGCAAATTTTTATATAAATTATTGACATTACAAAAATATTGAATGTCCAATCAATTTAAAATAAAAACAATAAATTAGATGTCAGCAAAAATATTAAGAAGATATTAAGTTATCCATTAAATATTGTTTAACATCATAATATGATTTTTCCAGAAGCATTGTATTCAGTTTTTTCTTAAACATATTTAAATTTAAATTTTCAAAGTCCGTTGGTAGCTTATTGTATATTCTCACTGCCATGCCGCAAGCACTTTTCATATATGTATTATTGCAGCGTTTTGAAACACAAAGCCTAATTAATGCAATTTAGTTTCAGTTTAAATTTTCCACGGGATGTATATAAAAGTAGCATGATCGTTGCTTTATCCACTATGACTTAGGCTTGCTCAATTTCACATGGGCTGACCTGTTATGATTTATTTATTTTATTTATTCATTTATTTAATTTTAATTTAATTAGAACGGTCAGTATCCAGTAACACTAATTAAATTAAATGATTACACATAATAACACTATAACAGAAACAAAACAAATATACACTAAAAAAAACAGACAAGACAGACAAAAACAAAAAAATAAAAAATACTTAAGATAGAGTCATTGTGGTATTATACCTTTCGCAAAATGATGAACCCTGCTTAGTTTACATAAGTAAACATTACAACAGTATGTATTACACCTAATTTCTTTATATTTATATTTCTATAATTTGTTAATATTATAATTTTGTCATGCTGTGTGCAGTCAGTTAGAATTACAATTAGATGTAGAACAAGTAACTAAGTTAAGATTTAATTATAAGGATTGTAATATGTTATGATTGCCAAATAAAATGAAATAAATACTACTAACAGGTGAAACGTACAATTGGCGTCACGTCGTTCTCGACTGGATGGTAACTAGCCACAATAGGAGTCTTAGTTAAGATAAAAAAAAAACACACACACACACACAATAAGCACTACAAATCGTTTATTTATTATTTTATAAACATTCTCCAATTATTGATATCAACATTAGACTTAGTTACTATAGTTAAAGGTCATTTCTGCCACGAACCTGCAAATTGTGGAACCAGCTTCCATCTTCTGTATTCCCTAATGGCTATAATATGGGGATCTTCAAAGGGCGGATTAACAAATTGCTCAAGGGCCACGCATTGGCGGTTCCTCTGGTGCTGCAAATGTTCATGGGCGGCGGTAATCACTTACCATCAGGTGACCCGCCTGCTCGTTTTCTCGCTTTGTATATAAAAAAAAATCACTTTACTCTTGTTCGCGACGTGGATCTTTAAAAGGTCTTTCGGCAATTTGTGCTCAGGTTAGTTTATTGCTGAGTCAGCTGGCAGGCAGGAACCGGCTTCGGAGCTGGGCAGCAATTCGGCTAACACCAGAACAACTGACTGGTTATCCTTAACTGGTTTGGTTATCTTATAAAGAGACATTGCTGATTCGACTTTATTACTACGCAAAACAATAATGTGTAAGCAATATGTATACTAGTATTATAGGCATGTAACAGTATGCAGTGTACAGCCCGGTTACGCTGTGGCAACCAATCGTCGAAGGTTACTTTTAGGTGCGTGTCCTTGAGTCAAGCATCCGTTGTGTGTAACTGAGATTGGTCATTAGCTGTTTTTAAAACCCGTGTTAAGAAGCATTATCTGTCAATTTAATTTATATTTATTCCTACCATATTTTTATATTAGTATGTATATGTCGGCGCGAAGGAGTTATTAACTTCATTCAGCAGCGCTAAGAACAACAAGAATTCAATAATTACCCACATTTGAACTCCTTAATAGCTGTGATAGCCTAGTGGTTAGGGCGTCAGCCTCCTAATCAGAGGTCAGCGGTTCAGCGGGCGTCAGCCTCATAATTAGGAGGCTGACGCCCTAACCACTAGGCTATCACAGCTTGTTGCGGTCGAGTGCGCGGGTGTTTCCGTGACCCAGCCACCAGGCGACGCGTAGGAGCATCGCTGGATTTTAGTGGGTATTCTGGTCGCCAACCCGGCCGCCGGCGAGTCCCACATACCCCGTCGGAAGTGACGCCGTCAAGACTGCGTCGCTTCCGGAGGGGATGCGTAAACGCATTTCCCAGCGAAAAAAAAAAAGGCTATCACAGCTTGTATCAGCAGCTTTTATATTATGTATTTTTTTTCTCTCTTTTCCTTTCTTTTGTATGCAATAAAGTTGTATAAATAAATAAATTCGATTGAATGTATATATTAATTTCACTCCAGGTTATAAGGCAAGTGGACATAGTGATAACGGCAACGGGCAATAAGGGCGTCGTTACACGAGACCACATGGAACGCATGAAGAACGGCTGCGTGGTCTGCAACATGGGGCACAGCAACACAGAGATAGACGTGCACTCGCTGAGGACCCCGGACCTGATGTGGGAAAGAGTTAGAAGCCAGGTTAGTGATATCTGTTGAATTCGGTGATTTTTTTTTGCTCAACTAAAAATTAGCCCTAGATTGAAATTCCGTTGGTTAAAGATGATGCTTAAGATGGTAGCGGACCAACTTTTTAGGTTGGGTTTAGTTTATCAAAGGTTTCACACGACATCGTAACGGCGTTAGTGATACCTGTTGAATTCGGTGATTTTTTTTTGCTCAACTAAAAATTAGCCCTAGATTGAAATCCCATTTGGTGGTTAAAGATGATGGTTAAGATGGTAGCAGACTAACTTTTTAGGTTGGGTTTAGTTTATCAAAAGTTTCGCACGACATCGCAACTTCACGCTTAATCGCTTACCGGCATGCCTTTATCGGTAGTGTGGTTACTAGACACGGCCTCAGCCACCCACAAGAAAAAATCTAAAAGTTTTACTCTATGCTAAATAAGGCCGCCCTGTATTATTCAGTTTCTAAATTTAGATAATTGTAATCGCATTTAACAAATTCTCTTCCTAGCATCATCATCATGATCAACCCATTGCCGGCTCACTACAGAGCACGGGTATCCTCTCAATATGAGAATGGTTCGGCCATAGTCCACCACGCCGGCCGTGTGGACTTCACACGCCTTTGAGAACATTATGGAGAACTCTCAGGCGTGCAGGTTTCCTCACGATGTTTTCCTTCACCGTTGAAGCGAGTGATATTTTAATTGTTTAAAATCGCACGTAACTCTGAAAAGTTAGAGGTGCGTGCCCGGGTTCGAACCCCCGACCTCTGTTTAGAAGGCGGACGTCCTAACCACTAGGCTATCACAGCTTCAGGCTCTTCCTATAAAGTAATATAATTAGAAAAAAGTGGTCAGTAATTAACAAAATTTAGGAAGTCATCAAATTGATTCAGTCGGCGAGCGTTTGCTTGTTTTGATTCTCTAGTAGTTCAATAATTAATTGCTTACGGTAAAAGAAATCGTCAGGAATGTTTTGTATGTATAAAGATATTATTTCTGCAATCGAAAAAAAAACCATAACAATTATTCATTTTAAGTCGTGCTATGAATTTTCTGTTGCAAAAGAATTTTACTTTACTACTAATGTTTTGCACTGGCCTTAAGTATCGCTATTGGAACCCTCGTCGTAGCTTTTAGGCTAACTTGAATAAATAATTTATAAAAATCAAATTAGGTTTTAACATCAAATGAAAGCAACTATTTAGAGGAAGGTTCAAATGTCCCCATATTATATATAATTGGGGACATTTGAAATTCTTTTGGGTAACTATAGTAGAAGAGCAAATTATTGTGTATGTATAAAAATATTACTTACTGTCTGGTCTGGTGGGAGCCTTCGGCCGCGGCTAGTTACTACCCTACCGACAAAGACGTATCGCAAAGCGATTTAGCGTTCCGGCACGATGTCGCGTAAAAACCAATTAGGAGTGTGGATTTTCCATACTCCTAGCAGGTTAGCCCGCTACCATCCTAGACTGCATCATCACTTACCACCAGGTGAGGTAGCCGTCAATGGCTAAGTTGTAAAAAAAACTGGTTGTATACACTTTTAGTGTCTTCATTTATTCATTCATGTTATGTTTTTGTTAAGGTTGATCACATAATCTGGGGTAACGGTAAGCGCATAGTCCTCTTGGCAGAGGGTCGTCTCGCCAACCTCTGCTGCTCATCTTTGCCGTCGTTCGTCGTTTCCGTCACAGCAGCGACCCAGGCTCTCGCGCTCATAGAACTGTACAATGCACCGCAACACCGTTATAAGGTATGTATGGGGGGGGGGGGGGGGACGTTTAAACTCCAATGTCACAGTAAAATTCAGCCCTCGAGTCACATTTCCGAAAAATCGAAAAATAGAACGTATTTGTTGATTAAATTTATGTATAAGATTGTAAATTCTGTTGCTTGTTCCAAATCTTCGAAGGTTGCTTGGCAGAGATCTCTTCTAAGCGATAAGGTTGCCTTTTGTATCTTGCTTCTTTCGGTCTGTTTTCTTATTCATTTGTTCATCATCATCATGATCAACCCATAGCCGGCTCACTAAAGAGCACGAGTCTCTTCTCAATATGAGAATGGTTTGGCCTTAGCCCACCACGCTGGCCATGTGCGGATTGGCAGACTTTACACGCCTTTGAGAACATTATGGAGAACTCTCAGGCGTGCAGGTTTCCTCACGATGTTTTCCTTGACCGTTGAAGCAAGTGATATTTTGATAGTTTAAAAACGCACATTACTCCGAAAGTTAAATGTGCGTGCCCGGGTTCGAACCCCCGATCTATGATTACGAGGCGGACGTCCTAACTAGGCTATCACAGCTTCTGTTAATGTCTTTAAATTTTATAAAGTAAAGAATAAGGGGAGATAAATAAATAAATTGTTGTGTGTAAAAATAAAAAGTAAATAATAACCTATGAAGCGGTGATAGCCTAGTGGTTAGGGCGTCAGCCTCTTAATCAGAGGTCGGCGGTTCGAATCCGGGCACGCACCTATAAATTTTCGGAGTTATGTGCGTTTATAAGCAATCAAAATATCACTTGCTTCAACGTTGAAGGAAAACATCGTGAGGAAACCAGCACGCCTGAGAGTTCTCCGTAATGTTCTCAAAGGCGTGTGAAGTCTGCCAATCCGCATACGGCCAGCGTGGTGGACTATGGCCGAACCCTTCTCATATTGAGAGGAGACCCGTGCTCTGTAGTGAGTGAGGTTGATCATGATGATTATGATGAATAACCTATTACATGCATAATTAGTATATTTGTTTTAATTCTAACATTGTCACGTGTACTGAAGGTAAAATGTTGTTCTAGGCTGACGTATACTTATTACCGAAGAAAATGGACGAGTATGTAGCGAGTCTGCATTTACCTACATTCGACGCGCATCTCACAGAGCTGACCGATGAGCAAGCAAAGTATCTGGGCCTCAATAAAGTGGGCCCGTTCAAACCCAACTACTATAGATACTAACGCCTGAGATCTAGGGCTTCGCGCCCTAACAATGATTTTGTCATGTAAAAACATCGGACTGTATGCATTTTTAGTGAAGGCGAATAAAAATATAGCACTTTTTACTGACGCGCGGATGTTCCAATTATCACTAGGCGATATTTAAACCAATTATAAACCTATATAAAACTGAAGAAATATGACACCATTTATACAATAGGGGATAAATTAGCTAAATTATTCAAATGACCCTAAACAAATAATTGTAATATGGTTATGACACCATTTATAGAATAGGGGACAAATTAGCTAAATTATTCAAATGTCCCTAAACAAATAATTGTAATATGGTTATGACACCATTTATAGAATAGGGGACAAATTAGCTAAATTATTCAAATGACCCTAAACAAATAATTGTAATATGGTTAAAATTAACCTATCTATGTGATGAAATCGTAACTATGCAAGAAATAAATTTTGTGATCTCTAAATATTATTTAATTTAAGAAAGAAATATTTACTGAATAGCCTCGTGCCTAAAAATAAGCAAAATATGAGTCTATTATATATTTGGGGTTAAATTTTTCCACATTGAAATTAGAGTCATTAGTTTAGTATAATTCGAGATTTATGTATTTATTTTAATTTAATAACTTTTTCATTTTGTCGTTTGATATATAAATAAATAATTAAAATATAGATTAATGATACAGTTTAGTTTAAATATACAAGCAACATCGCCAGTATATTCGCCAATAACGGATGGATATCTATTAAACACGTTATAGCTCTATTTAAATATGCCATCCCATAAAATCTCTACTTTTTTGCTTTTTACTGAAAACTATCTGTTCTTGTTTGCTAGTGAAAGAGCCAAATGTGGCTGATTTACTACCAAACTTACGTAAATAGGCACCAAAATTGTATATGAATTCAGAATTTTAAATGAGACTTTTTGATCCCTACAGTATTATTGAAATAGTAAAAGAAGAAATTTACACACGTCAATATTTTGTGTTGTATGTGTTTGATATATTCGATCCATACAAAAGAATCGTTTCGACTCCAACATGATTTATTTCGACTTACGTACCCTGTAATCACCATTTTACTTCACTTCTGTTTCCTATGATAACCTTATGTTATTTAATTCTTTGAGTTTATACACTGAGGTAATGTCACTAACCGTTAACAGCGTAAGTTACCACTTGAAACAAGAAATATTCGAAGATTTAAATAATACATTAAAAAAAAACCACTAGAAATAATAGATAAAATATTTTTTAAGTATAATAGAAGTATTAATAATGCATACTATTCGATGTTAAGCTAAACTAGATATTGACTGCATAGATGCATAGATATTGGTACAAATTAAATTATATTTTTGTTGGATTAATTTATATGTTGTTTTGTAGATTTTATTTATTTACTCTTTTAATTTTATTCTAATGTTGTATTTGTGTTCTAAAGCTGCAAAAAGCTACAATCAAGTAAGTGACAACTAAAAAGTAATGTAATATGTTAATTAATTAATTAATTATTTCGTATGATTAGTAAATTGTGAGATAATATATGCATCATATTATCCCTTCTTACCGGTTGCCTACATCGCCAGAACTACGTACGTTCCTATTATAGTGTATCGATTAGTCCGATATTCTTTTATAATTCAATATCACTTGATTATATTTTTTAATATGTCACTTACGCGCATTGATTTACCACTAGCCGTAGATAGAGCGCGTCATATAAAAACAAGGCGAGAATTTGTCACCAACCAACTATACATTCCTACATATCGGTATATCGATGTATTACAACCCGTCTAATACACTAGACATCTGGCCGTTATATTATCTATAGCGGCGCGTAGTGCTTTGTAGTTCATTCGGATTATACGGCTCGAGTGTTAGAATCGGTGACTTTCGTCTAGCCTTGTCACACACTGGGGGAAAGGAGTGCACGCGTCGCTATTTGTGCACTACTTTTCCGTCCCATTTTTTGAGCGTTAATGATCGATCTCCTAGGCTAGTGGTAAATCAATGCTTACGCGGTTAAGTTAACAGTCGTTGTAGCTTATTTTATAAGTAAACTTCAACATGAAATATATTATGGTAGCTTTATGTTTATTCAATGTAAAAAAATATCTTTAAAATTAATTAAATTTTTTGGCCATATTTTTTTATTGCCGGCAACAATGAAACTGTTTTATTACAGAATATATAAGAGGTACAAATATGTATAATTTTTTTTTGGATTGTCGGCCATGAAAAATAACATCTAATTTATGTGAAATATATAAAGTATTAAAAAAATTACAGTATTAACAAAATCTTAACCATTCCTTGATTTGTTTTTATTTTATTTGAGTTTAGTTGAGTTAGTGGAATATTATTATTATATATTCTAACACGTGCATTATATATTTAAATGTAAAATATATGTTGAATCTTGCACATGTTTTGAGGCATGCACATAACTAGACAATGGTTTTTAATTAGATTTGTAAAAGCAGGAATTGTTTGTATAAATTGTATGCAAATTCTCACAAAATTTTCGTAGTTATCCCAATTGGCCCCAATTTCATAATTGGGGCCATTTGTACACAGTTTTTAAATGGGATTCTTTAATCTTATTCTAATAAGCTTTATGCAATATGTCAATATGTTTTGATTTATTAAATCAAGAGCGGTTTTTTAAGCAAACAAATTATATTCGTTTACACATTTGGATAATTCGTAACGAATCCGTGTTTATTTTTGGATCGATTTGGATAAAAACAAGAATTGTTTATATAAATTATACGCATTTGTTTAAACTTTTGTAGTATTTTTGATCAAATGTCCCCAATTCTATAATCGTGGGGAGAAATGAAATACCTCTATTGGTTTATATATTTTATAAGTTTCAATAATTATAAAATACGTTTTACGGCTATGTTTGTTTCTAGTTTTATAAAATCAGAAATTACTGACATAAATTTAAATTTAAAGCCAATTCGAAATCAATAATGCCCATTAAAAACGAAATACTGCTAACAATGTAAAATGGACCTTATATAGGAGTGGCAAATTCGTTTCTCAAGATTTTTATTTGATCAACGTTCACCAGCTGCAAATGAATTTCAGCCTTAAAACATGGGTCATAAGTTCGTTTTCACTCTGACGTTAGTTGTTCAAACCTACGAAATTTCTAATCTTATAACTACAGTCGAATAGCTGTCAGTTAAAATATTTGACGTAATCTTGGACAGCGTAGTATGGATTTAAATTTTTTTTTTCTTATTCATTGCATATTGAATTTAGCGCTAAATTGCACATATTTTTTAAGATATTGCATAGCTTCTATCGAGGGCCTTGAGCGCGGGGACCGAATCCAGAAATTCCGTAACGAAAAAAACCTCACGCTCCCCACTCCGACGGGCACGGGTTGTCTGTCTGTAATCAAATCTAGAGTTGAATTTTACTCATTTCCCTTTTGCTTTTTTTTTAAATTAATTTTATCAAAAATAACCTCAATATTTTTAATATTTTTATTTCCATTGTTGTTTTTGAAATATTAATGATTTAGTTGATAAAAAATGCTATGCAATAGCTTTACCGCAGCAGTCACCGAGTGCCACACGTCTTTTTTTTGTTAGTTGTAATAATCTCATAAATTTTTAATATCACACGAATAAACAATAAAATTAACTTAATTTTAAATTCAAAACCACTTCTAAGATCATTCGAGAACGACCTATTAGGAAATGACCGAATGTTCAAGAAAGCTTGGAAAAATGTCTACTAAATCTGTAATGTCAATGTAAAACCGACCTAATGACACTTGTTTTACAGTCGCAAATTACTTTACCGCTCTCACTAGTAAATTTTTATTACCAACGTTTCGCATATGGGCTATAGAAGTATAGAGGAATTTGAGCTCTAAAATTAGATGCATAAGCCTTAATTCACTTTGACATTGGAGTTTACAAGTATAGGTATCTCAAGAATGCTATCATACAAATTTAATTTACAGTATTTATTTTACCGTCATTAGGAGATGGTTGGGGTGTGACGTCAGAATTTGCAAAAAAAACTAAAAAAAAAAAAAAAAACGCCTAAACCGAGTGTAATTTTTTAGTAGACGGTATAAGAATTGTTGCCACGTTTTTAGTAAATAAAATTTGTGAGAAAAGTTTGTGTAACTCTTTGTTTTTATTATACCCTGGTACCCAGTTATCGAGTTTTTCTATAGAAACTGCATTTCACTTAAGAAATCTAAGTTATTAGCCCGCCAACCCGCATTGGTTGTGTGGTGGGTCTATGCTTTAAGCCGTCTCTCAGAGTGGAGGCCTGTTCCCCCCAAATGGGATATTAATGGACTGAAGATCATCCTATATTTACACCAATTATATAATTATCTGACTTGATTTTGTATTTTTTTTATACGCTACAAGTTAGCCCTTGACGGCATTCTCACCTGATGGTAAGTGATGATGCAGTCTAAGAAGGTCGCTGGCTTTTAGGGGTATGGTAAACCCACACTGCAAATTGGTTTCTACGTGACATCGTGCCGGAACGCTGAATCGCTTGGCGACGTCTTAGTTGGTAGGGTGGTAACTCCCCGTCCGGGAAGTATGCAACGGGTGTCCAGTTAAACCAGCGAGAGGAACATGCCTGGGTGGTTTTTAGTTAGACCACCCATGGGTGGGAGTCCCACATAACCTCCGTCCTGCCCAAGAGACAAAAGGGTGGTAACTCCCACCAGACAAGACTCGAGGCGGGAGTCGAACCCAGGACCACAAACTTTATTATGCGACAGCGAACCAAGGTCTACATAACATTTAAAATTCGTGATTCTACTATCACAGTTAAAAAGCTTACTCCATATGCTTTTTAAAAAAAACTTGTGAGATGTCAAGGGACACCCGGATGTAACGAAGTTCCTTTCGATTAATTAGTGAAGGAATTGTAATAAAATTTTATTATATTTAAGTTATAATAATATTTTTTATTATCAACAAATATAATGTTATATAAACTTAATCGGTAGGCTCAATTTTGTACTCCATCAGCAATATCCGGAACTTGTGCAGAAACACTGTCAGGATTCATTATTATTATTATTTTTTATTATTTACAAAATACCTGTATACACTCAACAAAAATAATCGTCGCGACACTTCAAAGGCGTGTGAAGTCTGCCAATCCGTGGTGGACTATGGCCGAACCCTTCTCATACTGAGAGGAGACCCGTGCTCTGTAGTGAGCCGGTAATGGGTTGTTCATGATGAAAGAAAGAACTTACAAAGAAAACCCACGCAATGTCTTAAAATCAATAGAATGTCAATTGATCATTTTCTTGACGACAAGATGGCTTGAAATCTTTCAGCTCCAGAACAGATAGACTTGACGTTTCAAACAGTGCTTATATATGCTATATCATCATCATCACGATCAACCCATTACCGGTTCACTACAGAGCACGGGTCTCCTCTCAATATGAGAAGGGTTTTTTTTTTTATCCACTACAAGTTAGCCCTTGACGGCAATCTCACCTGATGGTAAGTGATGATGCAGTCTAAGATGGTAGCGGGCTAACTTGTTAGGGGTATGGTAAAGCCATACTCCTACTTGGTTTCTACACGACATCGTGCCGGAACGCTAAATCGCTTGGCGACGCGCCTTTGTCGGTAGGGTGGTAACTAGCCACGGCCGCAGCCTCCCACCAGACAAAAATTTTGGTCATAGTCCACCACGCTGGCCGTGTGACATGGCATTTTTGACAATGACATGATTGGCAGACTTCACACGCCTTTAAGAACATTACGGAGAACTCTCAGGCGTGCAGGTTTCCTCACGATGTTTTCCTTCACCGTTGAAGCAAATGATATTTTAACTTTTAAAAACACACATAACTCCGAAAAGTTAGAGGTGCGTCCAGATTCGAACTGCTCCAGAACAGATAGACATAACGTTTCAAAAGTTCTTCTAAACGTATGAAATAAACTAAATTTCAAAAGGGCCGATTGCCTAACCATTTGTAATCAAAACCGAGGGATTTCAACTTTACTTCACGGAAAATTATTGAACGCCCATACCTACTTAGGTATTTAGATTATCTCGTCGATCGCACCTACATTAAAATCTGTCCAATATCTACAAATTACAAGAAAAATTACTAGAGATCCCGCCGATATCGAGTGTGTCACATTAATACTTTTATTTAAGTAAAGTTAGTGTTTGATTAATATCGAAGCAATTATTTCTGTTTTTGTAATATGTTTTCCATGCTCTCTGATTATGCACTTATAGGTAATGAATTACTCGACAAATATTCCCAAGGTGCAATGTATAAATAACTATATTTTAGCACTATTTACTTGTAAATAGTTGCTTTCACATAAGGTTGTCTAGAAGAGATCGCTTAAAGCGATAAGACCGCCTTTGCGCGTTATGTTTCTAATCTACTTTTTTGTTTTTATTTGTTTTAGATTCTAAGTTTAAATGTGCAATATAGACTTTATCTATGTATCTATCTATCTATATATTATATTTTTAAGGCAGCTATACATATTTGCACAGCGGTGATAGCCTAGTGGTTAGGGCGTCAGCCTCCTAATCAGAGGTCGGCGGTTCGAATCCGGGCACGCACCTATAACTTTTCGGAGTTATGTGCGTTTTAAAAAAAATTAAAATATTATTTGCTTCAACGGTGAAGGAAAACATCGTGAGGAAACCTGCATGCCTGAGAGTTCTTCATAATGTTCTCAAAGGCGTGTGAAGTCTGCCAATCCGCTCATGGCCAGCGTGGTGGACTATGGCCAAACCCATCTCATATTGAGAGGAGACCCGTGCTCTGTAGTGAGCCGGTAATGGGTTGATCATGATGATGATGATGATGCTCTCTGATTATGCACTTATAGGTAATGAATTACTCGACAAATATTCCCAAGGTGCAATGTGGGTAGTCAATATATAAATAACTATATTTTAGCACTATCCCCCTTTCCTTGTAAATTGTTCACAAGATTGACTGGAGATCGCTTTAAGCGATAAGACCGCCATTGCGCGTTATGCTTTATATATATTTAAATATATATGTCGGAGTAAGATTGATATCAGACGTTTTAAAAAGATCATGACCGTTGACTCCTTGAGAGCCATCGGCCATGTTGTTCGACTGTAAATAAAGAGACAAAGTAATTAAAATTTGATTTATATTTCAATTGATCTCGAAACGAATGATTCAACAAATAATCGAATAGAAATGGAAGACCTCACCGCTCAAGCGCTCGATGCAAAAGGTGCCTGAGCTCCGTCGCGCTCGGTCCCAAATAAGCGAGTGCAAGCGTCACGAATCCCCACCCTCACAACTCAGGGGCGGCAAAGTTGCTTCGCTATTGCATCCTCTTACTTTTACAATGTTTTCCAAGCAGTGCAACAATGCAAATTACACTGCAGTTATTCATTTCAAAATATTAAACGATTCCAAAACCTCTCAGCAAATCATCTTTAACGAAACGCCAACTTAATCTCTTTTTCTGCGTCCAAATGTCATCGACTCACAATTAATAAACACTGTCTGTAGTCAGCCAGCATTACTAGAAATTAAAACTATTTAAGTCTAACTCATTGCAACAACTCTTCAATCTTAAATCATTAATTTTTACCTAAGTTTATAACAAAAGGTTGAGAAAGTAAGGTTATAACAAAGAATCAGTTTTGGATAACAATATTACAATAAAGCTATCAAGAGTTATGAGCTAGTTTGTTAACATCAAGATGTAAATTTCACGCCTTAGTATATCCGCGGCGACATATTTATATATTTTTTTTGTTTGGTGGTAGATAAACATAACTTTATTCCAGCAAAAAAACATACATATAGTTTACAACAGAAGTCTTATAACTTAAATTGTCTAATATATTACACTACCATTATGCACCTGATTTCCGAACTAGTTAAGACTGTATCTCGGAAAACAGGGCCACCAGCTCGGAATCACAGATCAGAAGACAAAATTTCTGTATTTATAATATTCATATCCAATTATTAAACTAGAAAATGGAACTGTTCGGCTGTGGAATAAACTTTGTTACATAAAAAAAACTATATAATATTATGTTGTTATACTACATAATATTATGTATATATGTACAACACATATGAAATGAAATGAAATGAAACTTTATTTGTTCACATATCACAGTGTCCGATAAGTCTGAGACCTTAAGTATAAATCCTGTGTCAGAAGGACTCGCTCTTCCCATTATAAAATATTTAATTTACATAAAAGGTTTATAATAACAAGTTTTTTTTTTTTACCACTTTTATCTACTACTAAAGCTTACTTACTAACATGCAGTATATGAATGTATCTGTGCGTGTGGGTGTGTGTGTGTGTGTTTGTGTGTGTGTGTGTGTGTGTGTGTGTGTGTGTGTGTGTGTGTGTGTGTGTGTGTGTGTGTGTGTGTGTGTGTGTGTGCGTATGTGCACTTGTTTTAAGCTTAGTTAGTTATAGTTTCGTATTGAAAATAACTTTAATATCCAAATTTTTAATTTCTATTTAGTTATTTTATCACTTGTAAGAGAACTTCAGTCCTTTCATATAGCCTTTTAGCCATGGAGCAATCTTACTTTTACAGTCGTGAAACCTCAATTGGTAAATATCCAGGATTCTGTTTAATTTGTTGTAAAGCAGACTAGATTGTTTTTGAAATTGTTTATTAGCAAAGCCGTTTTTGTGATAACTACTGGGACGACAGTGTTTTTATTTCTTTTATTAATTATAAATGGATCGACACGTACATATAACACAAAAAAGCTCAATATTTAGGCGCCAAACGAGCTTACTTCAGGAAACCCTAAGAATCGTGTACCGTTAAAAAAGGGTAGTTAGTTATAAAAGTTGAAAATCTAGGTAAATTCAAATTCTAATTCAAATAGTCCTTTAAAAGGCACTTTTGACGCGTCAGTAATCTACATAGTAGTGATTTGATGGTGATAACTACATTCGTAAACTTAAACTAAAGCTATGAGGGTTCCAAACGCGCTGCTCTAAGAAGAAGCCCACAACAAACTTAGCCGGGTTATTCTTTTTGTTATCACCATCTCACATAATCAATAATAAATTAATTGTGTATTATGTATTTTATTATGAAAGTCTGACAGTTAAGAAATAAATTAACATTAAGGACCAACTTAACGAGAAGGAAACCGCGGGTAAAACTTACCTAAATTATAAGCAAATAACTACTTAGGTAAGTTTTCAGTGATCTTGATTTGGAAGATAAAAGAAAGGTACGCAGAATTATTAATAGCTTAGAAACTATGTTTATCTTATCAATAATAGACAGTATTTGAAATACCAAGTGATTGAAATAATAAACTGGATTTCATAATTTTAACGCGTCCTTCTGTGGTTCATCAAAGTGTCTTCTCTGATCCAAATAAAGTCCTATTTGACCAACTCATGATATTAACTTGTTTATCTATATATATAAAAGCGAAAGGTCACTTACATACTTATATACTGACTTACTTACATACTGATTAAACACGAGATCTCAAAAACTATTGTACGTATAAAGCTATAATTTAGCAAGTAGGTAGTTGATAGTTAAGAGATGTCAGCTAAGAAAGGATATTTGGAAATTCCACCCCTAAGGGGGTAAAATAGGGGTGTGAAGTTTGTATGAAAATCCTTTGTTTTTAGAGTTAGAGACACAAAAATTTGCATGAAGATTAATAATAATAAACAAAAAACATGTACATCAATATTTTTTTAATATTGCTTAAGGGTACCATCCTTAAGGGTACTTAAATAGGGGATGATAGTTTTTGCTTATTTTTTTATTATGAAGTCTACAAGCTTGAAATTTTGAAAATAGGTTTCTTTTAGGGCGTAAGTATAAGGTTAAAAATTTTTTTCATTCAAATTTACCCTGAAGGGCATAAAATAACGGTTTGAAGTTTGTATGAAAGTCCTATGTTTTTTAATTTGGAGACACGAAAATCGGCAATTTGACATTTACCTGTAGCTTACTTTCTGAAGCAGGGCATTGGGCGCACGGGAAACCTCAATCTCACGGGAAATCAGCAGTTCTACGCAGACGAAGTCGCGGGCAGCAGCTAGCAGCTTGATAATATCCAAACGGAATCTATAGTAGCTGTGATTTTACACATGGTGAGGATAAAGTTCAAAAAAAGATCCAGATCTAATAGGTGTGTATAAGAAACTGGCATTATGAGTAACCTAGTCTTATGTCTTTTTGTGCCAAATTGATTAAAGATCATTTGGTATTGAAAATTAAAATAAGCTGTCATATTACAGGGGGTGAGGAAAATGGACAAAAAATGGTCCACATCTTATAGGTTCGTATAAGAAACGGGCATTTATGAGCAATCTAGTCTTATGTCTTTTGATGTCAAATTGAACAAAGATTATTTGGTATTGAAAATTAAAATAAGCTGTGCTATATATATGCTATATGTGGGCTGTATTGCCCACAAAAACACCACGCTGGCCATGTGCGGATTGGCAGACTTCACGCGCCTTTAAGAACATTACGGAGAACTCTCAGGCTTGCAGGTTTCCTCACGATGTTTTCCTTCACCGTTGAAGCAAGTGATACCGCACCGTTGAGTTAATTGCTTAAAAACGCACATAACTCCGAAACGTCATGGTATTTTGCACTCTATTACAATTATTATAATGTTTAAACGTTTACAAATTTTGGTGTTATGTGATGAAGGAAGACGAACGCCTGGTACTTTGCCAACTTTTACAAAAAATGTTTCCGGATTCGATTTTCTTATACTAGATTTTTACACCTTATTATAAGATATGAATCATATTTTTTTAAGTCACCTACATCATTTAAAATTCACTTTAGTCTTCTCAACATTAAATGTAGTCTTAAGTAGTCATGTGCATGCAAAAGGTGCGTACCCGGGTTCGAACCCCCGACCTCTGATTAGGAGGCTGACGTCGTAACCACTAGGCTATCACAGCTTCTGTTCGTACCTCATTTAACACCCTTTAACGTATTCGCATTCCTCAACTATAATTAAACTATAGATAATTTCATATCTCTAACTACTTCAGCAGCCTGACGTCACACACTATGCGTCAACTCTGATTAGTTGACTAAAACTAATTATTATTTATTTAAGAAAAAACATTGACATAATTGTGTAATAATTAGGTGTAATCACAAACTCGTAACTTGAGTTTTTCCGTACACCAGTGCCTTCGACAATATGTATTTACACGTACACGCTAATCTATTTAACACTTACTTAAAAGCTAAATAATTACTATTTATAAACTAAAATCATTGAACCTAATGTATATTAAAACTAAATGTACTAAGTTATAGCGAATATGTACACAATATGACATAATACTATGAAAATAACTAAAATATACAAGCCTAGCCGTTTCTATATTTGTCATAAGAAACTTCTTTTGCTTCTTAAGAAACATTTTTTACCCCCGTAAGTTATTTGATATCTGTTTCTTTTATTTATTTTAGTTTTTTAGTTTATATTTTTAATTTTTACCTGTTCATCTTGTTGCCATTATCACTATGTTTTTATTCATTTTCTTATATATGATATTTATTTTACTGTCTAAATTGATGACTTATTTTATTTTTATGTTATATTATATTATAAATTTTTTTTACTACTATTGTTTTGTATATATGTATTAAATATTATCTTATTTATATTTTTAGTTGTACATTTATTTGACCTTATGACCTTTGATTTATTTGACCTTATATTTTCTATTTATGGTTGTACACCCCAACCTCGCCTTACTTTATATTTTATTCCTTATTTGTGCTAGGTTGCCTGGTAGAGATCGGTCATTAGCGATAAGGCCGCCTATTGCACCTATTTATTTTCTGTGTGTGTTTATTTCTTTTCTTTTTTTTTCTTCTGTATTGGTGTGCAATAAAGTATATTTTCATTTTCATTTTCATTTCGTTTCTTTTCATATGACGTATCTTTAGCCGCGTATGCAGCAGAACTAAGTCTGTTCGAATGTCACGGGACATATCTAGATCAATATAAATTTGAACAGTTGGAAACCCTCCTTTGTTTCTTACAAGTGTATTATTAATTCATCGACAGTTTTCGTCTTTTTTTTAGTTTTTCTGTTGGAATTTATTTTTGTATATCAATAGATATAGTATAAATCTCAAGTTAGATAAAACCAAGAATTCCTTGTGTTGTTTTATGGTTTTTTATCAATCAATAAAGAAAATTACTAAAAGAACGAATTTCATAGAGTGACACTTTAATTTTCATCATCATCATGATCAACCCATTGCCGGCTCACTACAGAGCACGGGTCTCCTCTCAATATGAGAAGGGTTTGGCCATAGTCAACCACGCTGGCCGTGTGCGGATTGGCAGACTTCACACGCCTTTGAGAACATTATGGAGAACTCTCAGGCGTGCAGGTTTCCTCACGATGTTTTCCTTCACCGTTGAAGCGAGTGATATTTTAATCGTTTTAAAAACACACATAACTCCGAAAAGTAAGAGTTACTTTAATTTTATTTATATCGAATATTGAGCTCTATTTAAACCATATTAGGATTCTGGTATATTTGATATAAAAAATACTGTATAGTGAATAAAATCGATGTTCCGGTGATTATAATGCAATAAAATTTCTTTTGTATAAACCATTTTGTTGGGTGGGAGTGGACGTCTGTCGCTGTTACGGGTATGTAATATAATAACTATATAATGAATAGAAGCAGGCGTTATCATGGACTTTGCGGAAGTCCATGATAAACAACAAACAGCAAGTATAATTTGCTATATTCCGCCGACAACCGGGAGATTAGTATAGTATAACACCACACAAAATACTCCACTAGAACCTTTGCTTTTCGCGCTTGTGAAGTCAATATCACCTGAGGATGATCCGGTGTCGGGTCGAAACGTGCGTAGAGGTTCTAGTGGAGTATTTTGTGTGGTGTTATACTATACTAATCTCCCGGTTGTCGGCGGAATATAGCAAATTATACTTGCTGTTTGTTGTTTAACTATATACTGCTTGAAACCTGACCGGAGAGAATTGACCTGCGCAATATCTTGCATGGTTTATAAGACATACCGTACATAATCTTTAAAATCATAAAGTGCAAACTTACTTAGTGTTTTATTTTTCTAAATGCCATATTAATGAATAGTTTATTTGTATTGATATTTATTTATTTATATATGTCGGCGCGAAGAAGTTATTAACTTTATTAAGCGGCGCCAAAAACCTCAAGAATTCATTAATTACCCACATTTTTAAGTATTGATGATTTTGCTAACACAATTTAGCCAGTAACAATCAATTTTGTGCAAGCATGCTTTGTGCTATAAATACGGGCGGTCGATGCCTTTCGTGGCTTTTTTCGCTCGAGACGTCGGACTGTTCGGAACAATAGTTATTGTCGCAATAAAAGTGTAAACCCGCAAGTTGTGGTTTTAATTACTATGAGCGAAAGTAAACAAAATCGTGACGTCACCCTTACAAAAAAACAACTCGGACGTCCTTGACTCGAAATATATATAAAAGTATATATTTATATATTATATTTATTGATATTTTATATTATGTTTTAAAAATTGCGCCATTACCCTCATACTTTAATTAATTCTTTCCCCAAGGGTTGTCTGGAAGAGATTGCTGAAGCAATAAGACCGCCTTTGCATACTTATGTGTTAAGTTTTTTGTGTTGTCTTTAAAATTTGTGTGCAATAAAGAGTATTTATCTTATCTTATGTTACCTTACATTTGAGTTAGAATGCAGTTTCAATGAGACATATATATCTCGGTCACATAACGTTGCTTGGTTTATTTGCGTTTTTTTACAAA
This sequence comes from Lasiommata megera, assembly GCA_928268935.1. Taxonomy (NCBI): domain Eukaryota; kingdom Metazoa; phylum Arthropoda; class Insecta; order Lepidoptera; family Nymphalidae; genus Lasiommata; species Lasiommata megera. Next base: position 8,655,880 of record OV743334.1, read on the forward strand.
CCAAAAGTTTAGACCTCGACGGCATTTCACCTGATGGTAAGTGATGATGCGGTGTAAGATGGTAGCTCGCTAAACTGTAAGGGGTATTATAAATCCATACTCGTAATTTGTTTCTATAAGACATTGTCTGTATTGGGGTAACTAGCAACGGTCAAAGCCAGACCAGACTCGAGCTGGTATCGAAACTAGGACCTGCAGTTTTATAATGAGACAGCGTGCGTGCTGCGCCACCGAGGTCGTCAAAAGTCAGAGGAAATCCTAAGTCGGCCCTATATTTTTTATAATTTTTAAGTCTCTATTCTAAAATCTCAGTCCAAAATGGTAGCGGGCTAATCTGTTAGAGGTTTGGTTTTACTCTTAATTGGTTTCTGCGCTACAACTTTAAAGCTAGTTCCGGCATTATTTCGTTTAAAACCTATAGAAGTATGGGTTCACTATACCCTTAAAAAGTTAGCCCGCATGTTATATTTTGACGACCTCCGTGGCGCAGTGCGTGCGCTGTCGCATTAAAATGTTGGAGGTCCTGGGTTCGATTCCCGGCTCGAGTCTGGTCTGGTGGAAGGCTTCGGCCGTGGCTAGTTACCACCCTACCGGCAAAGACGTGTCGCAAAGCGATTTAGCGTTCCGGCACGATGTCGCGTAGAAACCAATTAGGAGTGTGTTTACCATACCCTTAACAGGTTAGCCCGCTACCATCCTAGACTGCATCATCACCTACCACCAGGTGAGATAGCCGTCAAGGGCTAATTTGTAGTGTATAAAAAAAAAGAAAATTATATTTTACCACCAGGTTATTTATTTATTCAAAGCGCCACCAACAGAATTATATGTAAAAAAATAAACATTTTAAAACCTTAAGTGCTAGGATATACATATAAATCAATTTAGACGTAACTACAGTATGCCTAATAACTTAAGTCGACGCTAATATGTCGCTAATAATATAGTATGCAAAATTTTTAGATTAACAAACAGCGAATAACAAAAAACACAAAAAAGAACTTATTACAAAAGAACAGAAAAGTAACCTTTTGTTTATAATAACGAATAAGGGATATATACAGGTATATACGCACTATGCAAAATCTAACTAGACCAGTGTTTTTATTATTTTATTTTTGAAATTGTTCAGTTTGCCATTAAAAATAACAATTGGATTATTTTTAGAAACAAAATGTTTGTATAAACTGCTTGGTCGGGGTATCAAAGATTTATAGATTTCCGATAGGGATAACTTGTAGTGGTAAATATAAAACTTAATCTATAAGTACTTTATAGCGGAATATCGCCAGTGTTTTTTGGTCTATATTTATGTGTTATTTAGTATTTGGGTTTTGGATATATTTATACTTGTGTACATATTAAAACCTGGTCACTTGGAAGCATTTCGTATTGGTTTTTCGGTAATTTTTCCAGTACTTTTTATCTGGTGGAATTCTTCGGCCGTGGCTGGTTACCACCCTACCGACAAAGACGTGTCGCCAAGCGATTTAGCTTTCCGGCACGACGTCGTGTAGAAACCAATTAGGAGTATGAGTTTACCATACCCCTAACAGGTGAGCCCGCTACCATCTTAGACCGCATCATCACTTACCATCAGGTGAGATGCAATCAAGGGCTAACTTGTGGTGAATAAAAAAAAAACTTTTGAGGTGTACAATAGTAAGTATTCATTCACATCGTGCCCACAAATAATAAATTGGGCGCGACATTTGTTTTTGTAAATAGTTAGCCCTGCTCAATATGATATTATCGTAAGAAGAAAAAGATAACATTTTACATAAACACTTTATGTAAAAATTTAAATTTATCGAACCCATCAATGCGTTATGATACCACCTATCACACAATCATACGCTACACACCGTCTTCACGACGAAGACGAGGTCCCCGCTATCGTACGTCATCCGGACGTGGGCTTCATCCACGGCCTCGGAGACGTACGAACCACTCACCGGCCGACCCCCCCGTTATCCCAAACGTCGCCTAAGCCGAGATTCGGCCTCACAGGAGGCGTCCTTAGGCAGACGTTCCCTTAGTTTCTTCGAGCCCTAGGGCTCAAAATTTCTTCAAATTCAAAATAATCTTTATTCAAATAGTCCTTAAAAAGGCACTTTTGACGCGTCAATAATTTACATAGTAGTTATTTCATGGTGATATAACTACATTCGTAAACTTAAAACTAAAGCTACGAGGGTTCCAAACGCGCCCCGGTCTAAGAAGAAGCCCACAACAAACTTAGCCGGGGTTTTTCTTTTTTTCGTTATCACCATCTTCTGTCAGAGACTCTTTCTTAAGCTCGCCAAACAGCCCGGTTACGCTGTGGCAACCAATAGGGTTAGTACAGCTAACTTTTTTTTTTTGAGATGGGACTTTAAATATCAGCAACCCTGATATTCCTTTGCTTCCGATTTCTCTATTATTAAAAAATTAATAGATACAGTCCATTTGATAATCGCCGCGTATCTTTAACTATCTCAGCCGCCTGACGTCACTCACTATATGCCAACTAATTACAACTAAAACTAAAGTACACACAGCCACTGATAAAGGTACGCAAACTATTTTTATGCAAAAGTAAAAGTGAAATATCTTTTTGTATTGTAAGACTTTGTGGAAGTCCGTGATGTAAAATGGACATAGCAAGTTTTTAACTGTAATCAAACAATGTAAAAAACAACGTAAGCGGTGATAGCCTAGTGGTTAGGGCATCAGCCTCCTAATAAGAGGTCGGCGGTTCGAATCCGGGCACGCACCTCTAACTTTTCGGAGTTATGTGCGTTTTTAAACAATTAAAATATCACTTGCTTCAACGGCGAAGGAAAACATCGTGAGGAAACCTGCACGAGAGTCCTCCATAATGTTCTCAAAGGCGTGAGAAGTCTGGCAATCCGCACATGGCCAGCGTGGTGGACTACGGCCAAACCCTTCTCATATTGAGAGGAGACCCGTGCTCTGTAGTGAGCCGGTAATGGGTTGTTCATGATGATGATGATTACGCTTTCACGGCTAAAACACTAAGGCGGTTTAAATAATTCTTCATTCGATGGAAAGCTATATTATCAACGAGTAAAATAACTGTTTCCTTTCAAAAAATGTTAACTGAAAGAGATCGCTTTTAGCGATAAGACCGCCTTTGCGCATTATGTTTGTCATTTATTTTTGTTTATCAAAACCAAAAAAATTTTATTGTCCCTTCCGGGTATCGAACCTGGGACCTTATCAGACCACAGCGCTCAACACTGCGCCAAGAGTTGTTCCTCTATCAAATTCAAAATAATCTTTATTCAAATAGTCCTTAAAAAGGCACTTTTGACGCGTCAATAATTTACAAAGTAGTGATTTGATGGTGATAACTACATTCGTAAACTTAAAACTAAAGCTATGAGAGTTCCAAACGCGCCCCGGTCTAAGAAGAAGCCCACAACAAACTTAGCCGGGGGTTTTTTTCCGTTATCACCATCTCACATAATGAACAACAAATTATAGTACCCATGGAGATTGGAGATAGAGCAATTCACACCCAAGCTTTTTTATTGTTTATATAATCCTTAATATCGTAATATGATTTTTCTACAAGCTTTCGTTTTATAAAAACTTTGAACTTATTGATAGACATCTCCAAGATATCAATAGGCAATTTATTATAAAATAAAATACAATTTCCTTTGAATGAGTTACTAATTTTGTGCAGCCTACTAAACTGTACTACAAGTTTACTTTTACTTCTGATGTCCAGTGCGTACAGTCCATTTTTTTCTTGAATTTATCAATATTTTTATGAACATCTAGAGTAAGGCGTCTATCTCGTCCAAAGATAATTCCGTAGCCGACTGTAAACGGTTATCGGATGCACGAAAATCCTATCGCATAAAAGAACACAAAATAACAATAATTCGTAATTAAAAAAAAAGTTACATGTGTACGGGTTATCGCGTTATCAATCAATGGCCGATCAATTATAACCGTGCTGGCGGTGATAATTTCAAATCAGTATTCATTCTGCCCTGTAAAGACTCTGTGATACACCTGAACTAATTGTGTTGTGCGAGAAAGTACATCGTCAACCCTGGATGTAATTGGTAAGTCGATAACTAACCCCTCTCCCTACCTAACTAAAATAAAACCGGTTATGACCCCTCTCCCTACATAACTAAAATTAAACCGGTTATGACCCCTCTCCCTACCTAACTAAAATAAAACCGGTTATGACCCCTCTCCCGAAGGGGATAACTATAAAAAACCGGTTAAGTTTGTTGTGGGTTTAAACTCTTAGTTTTAGTTTTAAGTTGGCGAGTGTATTTATCACCATCACTTCACGAATATAAATATTTTTTTGTTTTTTCGGGCTGTCTATTAGCTGTGCTAACCCTATTGGTTGCGACAGCGTAACCGGGCTGTTTGGCGAACTTCGGAAAGAAGCTCTGCCAGAAGAAATTTTGAGCTCTAGGGCTCGAAGAAAGTAAGGGAACGTCTGTCTAAGAGCGCCTCCTGTGAGGCCGAACCTCGGCTTAGGCGACGTTTGGGATAACGGGGGGGTCGGACGGTGAGTGGTCCGTACGTCTCCGAGGCCGTGGATGGAGCCCACGTCCGGATGACGTAAGATAGCGGGGACCTCGTCTTCGCCGCGAAGACGGTGTGTAGCGTATGATTGTGTGGTAGGTGGTACGAGTGTGTTGTCAGTAGTCATCTGATCGTCAGGGTCATGAAGGATATGTTTAGGTCTCCTCTTTCGGAGAGGAGCGCTTAGGTCGGGGAGTAAAAAAAGCCGCAACTACGAGTGTTGGGGTGTCGGATTGATTTCTCGGAATAGCTTTTCGAGAGATTCTTAAAGTGCTGAGCGATAGTGCCTAGATCTAGGTCTCTGTGACAGTAGAAAGAATTTATAATGTGTTATATATGAACGATTTATTAGGCATAAATCTCGATAGGCTGTTCCATCACTCGCTAGGGAATCTTTGTAAAGCATGTTTTTTTTAAATTATACGTTGTTTTCTAAGGAATGGCAAAGAACAGTGATCATACAGCCTATTCGGTCATACATGATTTTACCTTGCTTACTTTTTTTAAAATTATAAATAGTTTGTATATTATTTTAAGAAGCGGTGATAGCCTAGTGGTTAAGGCGTCAGTCTCCAAATCAGAGGTCGGCGGTTCGAATCCGGGCACGCACCTCTTACTTTTCGGAGTTATGTGGGTTTTTAGGCGTTTATTTATTTTCACATGGTTACCAAAATAACCTGTGGGTGTACTGCAAACCATTTGATCGAAAGTATGTATTAGTGTTATCGCTGCGTTTAGAAGAAGTTATATATTATTATGTATTAATTAATTAAGACATATATTTTACAAGTTGTTTGTAAGGATTAAAATGTTATTAATCTGTATACGTACAAAAGAGTATAAAACTTGACTAGAATACTATTATGTCATGTCGTGCCGCCATGTTTTGGTTCCCGCCAAAACGGTGGCCAGTGATTGGTCCACGCAAAATATCAATAACAATGCCACGAGGATATTGTTTAAATAAGTAGAGTTATTTTTGGGAGAGAGGTTTTAATTTAACTGGCGTATTAATCTAAGTTTTTACATTAGGACACTTGGCGTACACTTTAAATTAATAGCAGATTAAATTAGTTAGTATTGCTGTTAAATAAATTAGTTAGTACAGTTCTTTTTGACTCTTCCCTATCAATAAGGCGATGATATTATGAGAATAACCTGATCTTAAGATTTTGATCTTAAGAGTGACTTAAATTCAGGCTTGATAAATCATATCCTGAAATCCTAGGAAAATGTCGTTTTTCTTTTTTCTTTTCACGCTTTCATGCTTTTACGCTCCGGAGGCGTCGCAGGCAAGACTGCGCCGCTTCCGACGGGGTATGTGGGACTCCCCGGCGGCCAGGCTGGCAAATGTCGGTCTACTTTAAAAAAAATGTTTATTTATTAGGTACACAAAACATATAATAAATATCTTATGATCGAAATATGAAACGTAAACAGTTTGGCCCCTATAACCCAAAGTACGTTTACTCAAATTAAAACTTAAAATAAAGGGGGAAAAAAATTAGAGAACTTTGCATAGATAATTAAACAGAAAAAAAATGAATCTAAAACTATAAGCTTTAAAAAGAGAAAGGCGGGAGACTTCGTATATTGCGGGCGCGGTTTATTCACGCTTTTCTTGAATTAATGTTTGTTGGCTAATTTTGAAACTGATTGGTGTTGGTTGTGTTGTGGTTAGCAGATAATTTAGGAAAGGTTTGAGGGAGCCGCGTCCGAGTGCGAAGTTTCCCGCCCTTTTTCCCGAACTTCAATTCTCCATTGCTATAAACTAGACATTGTCTAATCTGTGTAAATCCATACAAAGAGAAAAAAAATAAACTATAAACCTTAAAAAACATAACTAAAATATAGTCTTTTTGAGACTTCGTATATGGCGGGCGCGGTTTTTTCACGCTTTTCTTGATTTAATGTTTGTTGGTTATTTTAGAAAAGTGGACATTATAGTTTTTAAAACGTTTATAACTCCGTCAAGTTCGAGGCACTAATATTACCATGTTCGAGTTGTGTGCCCGGGATCGACCCACGACCTCTGATTAGGAGGCGGACGCCCTAACATTCGCCTCCTAATCAAAGGCCATCACAGCTATAAAAAATAGCAGAGGAAGAGTAGCTATGTACTAACCCTATTGGTTGCCACAGCGTAACTGGGCTGTTTCGCGAGCTTCGGAAAGAAGCTCTGCCAAAAGAAATTTTGAGCCCTAGGGCTCGAAGAAACTAAGGGAACGACTGCCTAAGGGCGTCTCTTTTGAGGCCGAACCTCGGCTTAGGCCACGTTTGGGATAACGGGGGGTCGGACGGTGAGCGGTCCGTACGTCTCCGAGGCCGTGGATGGAGCCCACGTCCGGATGATGTAAGATAGCGGGGACCTCGTCTTCGCCGGCGAAGGCGGTGTGTAGCGTATGATAGTGTGGTAGGTGGTACGAGTGTGTTGTCAGTAGTCATCTGATCGTCAGGGTCGTGAAGGATATGTTTAGGTCTCCTCTTTCGGAGCGGAGCGCTTAGGTCGGGGGAGTAAAAAGAAGCCGCAACTACGAGAGGGTTGGGGTGTCGGATTAATATAATTGTAGGCAATAAAGAGTATCTATCTATACATAAATAATTTTAATGAAAAATATTCATACATCATCATAAACAACCCATTACCGGCTCACTACAGAGCACGGGTCTCCTCTCAATATGAGAAGGGTTCGGTCATAGTCCACCACGCTGGCCGTGTGCGGATTGGCAGACTTCACACGCCTTTGAGAACATTACGGAGAACTCTCAGGCGTGCAGGTTTCCTCACGATGTTTTCCTTCACCGTAGAAGCAAGTGATATTTTAATTTCTTAAAAAATTGAATTTAAGCAATTCATACATAGAAAGGTAATAATTTTCAGTTGGCGCTTACCTATTCGTTTCTACCGCATGTTGGAACTATCCATTTATAAATTGCTAAGTGTCCACTTCATTGACTCATGATACCAAGAAGCTTATCTCTTGATACCTTGATTACCTCATGGTTTCCTAATCTTCATGCTGAGCAGCGCCCTGCGCCCTGGAGTGGGCTTAAAATGCGTCAAAACAAAAAAAATGAATGAATGAATACTCAATTAATCATAATCTTTATTCAAATAATCCTTTAAAAGGCACTTTTGACGCTTCAATAATTTACATAGCAGTGAGTTGATGGTGATAACTACATTCGTGAACTTAAAACTAAAGCTATGAGGGTTCCAAACGCGCTGCTCTAAGAAGAAGCCCACAACAAACTTAGCCAGGTAAATTTTAATAATCACCATCTCACATGCCACTTAAAATTATTTAAGAGCTATCTTATTAGAGCAATATTTCAAACCCAAGCTTGTTTATCATTTACATAATCCTTTACACTATAGTAGGACTCTTCTACAAGCTGACGTTTTACATAAACTTTGAACTTATTGAGAGACATCCCAGAAGTTTTTTCTACTTTTAGTGTATACCACAGATAATAATACAAAATGCAAATACAATAGAGCGGTTAGATATAAGGTACAATTTGGCCTTATCAGGCCCTAGAAATATTAAACACAATGAGTTACTTAGTGGATAAAAATTATCTCTTCCTGCTTCAGGAAAATCCCTTCGTTCATTGGAAAATATTTGTCAACATCTAAAATGCAGCGTAGTATGTTGTACGCGTTTTACTATCAATTGTTAGATTAATTACTTAAAAAGGGCTTATATTATTATAAAATTATCGTAGTTTCAATTTTCGGTCACGTTTGCGTCGGTGACCATTTTGTTTTATCGTACAAACGTATTAACGACTCGTTCGTTTAGAAGATAGCACACTCGACTACGGACTTTAACACCTGGATCAATTTTGAAGAAACATTTTCAATAAGTTCACGAAATGAGATCATTTTCGCGCAATTTCATGACAGCGTGTTGGTAGGCATTTTGGTATAAATGCGGGTATTATCAAATATCAGAAACATGAATTGTTTTATGCCTAACCTAACCTAGACATACGTAATACAATAATTAAAGAGCGATAATTTCAAGCATTACTCAATCAGTCATAAACTTTATTCAAATAATCCTTTAAAAGGCACTTTTTAAATATAAATAAAGAATACTTAATTATTCAAATTGAAAATTCAAACAATCTTTATTCAAATAGTCCTTTAAAAAACATTTTTGACGCATCAATAATTTACATAGTAGTGAGTTGATGGTGATAACTACATTCGTAAACTTAAAACTAAAGCTATGAGGGTTCTGAACGCGCCCTGCTCTAAGAAGAAGCCGACAACAAAGTTAGCCGGTTTTTTTTTTAATTATCAGCATCTCACATAATCTATATATATAAAAATAAATTGCTGTTCGTTAGTCTCGTTAAAAAACGAGAACGGCTGAACGAATTTATCTTATCCTGGTCTTGAAATGTTCGTGGAGGTCTAGGGAAGGTTTAAAAAGTGAGAAAAATTCGAATAATTGCCGGGAAAACACTAAAAACAGCTCTTTTCTTTTTCCCACATAAACGTTTTCTAAATAAAATGTATAGTCAATTTGAACTTTATTGCTATTCAATAAAGTTCATATTAAATTTTAATCACTCAATGAGTGATTAAAATTGTCTAAGAAATGTCGGTGTGTTCCTAACTTCAAAGAGTCAATTTGCAATTTATTACCGCCACACAAATTTCTAATTTAATCATGTCTAAATCAGTTAATTTCAATTGTTTTATTTAACGCGGGAAATACGGGTCAGATGTGAAAAACTCTTTCAACTCAAACAAACTCGACGTTCGATAGTCCATTTATTGAAGACGGCTATAGATATTTAGGCAATATTTTATCCCGGTATATTCCTTCCAATTTGGACTCCATTTAAATTGATAGTAAATTACGATTGTTTATCATCAAAAGTTTATGACAATATGATTCAATAGACGGTTCTAAGTAGGTTGCATTCTCATTTCTATATCAATAACAATACAATAAAAGTTTATTACCCACTTGTGTATATGTAGATACAAACATATAATTACCCACTTGTAGAAAAACTCTATTCGGCTATCTTGATAAGGATATGATTTATAAATGTTTATTTTTAAGTTTAAATTTTGCCCGTGCTTTCTGCTTTCATCTCTTCTCGCGCTCTCTCAATTCAACTCAATTAAATTTAAAATAGCTTTCATCATGATCAACCCATTACCGGCTCACTACAGAGCACGGATCTCCTCTCAATATGAGAAGGGTTTGGCCATAGTCCACCACGCTGGCCATGTGCGGTTTGGCAGACTTCACAAGCCTTCGAGAACTCTCAGGCGTGCAGGTTTCCTCACGATGTTTTCCTTCACCGTTGAAGCAAGTGATATTTTAATTACTTAAAAATGCACATAACTTCGAATAGTTAGAGGTGCGTGCCGGGATTCGAACCGCCGACCTCTGATTAGGAGGCTGACGCCCTAACCACTAGGCTATCACCGCTTTGCAAATATGTATAGCTGCCTTAAAAAATATAATATAATAACTAAAATAGATAGATAGATAAAGTCTATATTGCACATTTAAACTTAAAATCTAAAACAAATAAAAACAAAAAAGTAGATGAGAAACATAACGCGCAAAGGCGGTCTTATCGCTTATAGCGATTTCTTCCAGACAACCTTATGTAAAAGGAACAATTTACAAGTAAATAGTGTTAAAATATAGTGATTTATATATTGACTACCCACATTGCACCTTGGGAATATCTGTCGAGTAATTCACCTAGGTATAAGTGCAGTGCAAGTGCAGTTAGAGGTGCGTGTTCGGGTTGGAACCCCGACCTCTGATTTAGAGGAGGACATTTTAACCAATCATAGCTTATTACTGATATACTGACTTTTTACCTTCCTTGTAAATCAATGACAATTTGCCTGGTAAATTTTTATTCGATTCTTCAGACTCAGTGACCAAGCCAACACTTTGTTTTTATTATACCTCCGTGGCGCAGTGTGCGCGCTGTCGCATTATAAAGTTGGAGGTCCTGGGTTCGATTCCCGGCTCGAGTCTGGTCTGGTGGGAGGCTGCGGCCGTGGCTAGTTACCACCCTACCGACAAAGAGTAAGAGATTAAGCGTTCCGGCACGATGTCGCGTAGAAACCAATTAGGAGTGTGGGTTTACCATACCCCTAACAGGTTAGCCCGCTACCATCTTAGACTGCATTATCACTTACCATCAAGTGAGATTGCCGTCAAGGGCTAACTTGTAGTGGATAAAAAAAAATATATATTTCCACACCTAATTTCAAAAAGATATTTTTACTTATAACTCGAGCAACAGAATTATGCAGTTCACACTTGGATTTAAAACTTTGTACAAACTTTATTCCATGGCCTCACTAATAGATAATCGTTGTATAGAGGGCTAACAGTTACAAACCTTTCTCTCTTTACCTCTAACTATTTAGAGTTATGTGCGTTTTTTAAGACTTTAAAATATCACTTGCTTCAACGGTGAAGGAAAACATCGTAAGGTAACCTGCATGTCTGAGAGTTCTCCATAATGTTCTCAAAGGCGTGTGAAGTCTGCCAATCCGCACATGGCCAGCGTGGTGGACTATGGCCGAACCCTTCTCATATTGAGAGGAGACCCGTGCTCTGTAGCCAGCAATGGCTTGATCATGAAACAGATATGACCCTGTTCCGTTACTTCCATCACTATGTATTTTACAATATGTATTTTAAATCAAAGAATTAATGTAAAATACATTTATACAAAATGTATTTTAAATAAAAAAAAAAAAAATGTTAAATACATTTAAAAATGTTTTTAATTTTAACGCAATTAATTTTATTCAATTAATGACAAATATTCCAACAATATCGATTAATTTATTTTTATTTAATTAATTTAATACTCAGTAAATAGAGCTCCAGTATTTTAATTAAGAGTTATAGATTCCAATAGCACGTCGATACCTACTCGCTTTCAATGTTTTTGATGTACTGACAAGTTGATTTATCACGTACGTCACTTTCTCAGAAACGTTATATTCGACTGATGATAATTTTTGCAACATAATTACTCGTATGTACGGGGTACTTATATCTTACGGGTGACTGTTCATTCCGTAATTTTTTTTTTTTTCGGACGGTCTATTAGCTGTACAAACCCTATTGGTTGCCACAGCGTAACCGGGCTGTTTGGCGAGCTTTGGAAAGAAGCTCTGCCAGAAGAAATTTTGAGCCCTAGGGCTCGAAGAAACTATGGGAACGACTGCCTAAGGGCGCCTCCTTTGAGGCCGAACCTCGGCTTAGGCGACGTTTGGGATAACGGGGGGGTCGGACGTTAAGTGGTCCGTACGTCTCCGAGGCCGTGGATGGAGCCCACGTCCGGATGACGTAAGATAGCGGGGACCTCGTCTTCGCCGTGAAGACGGTGTGTAGCGTATGATTGTGTGGTAGGTGGTACGAGTATGTTGTCAGTAGTCATCTGATCGTCAGGGTCATGAAGGATATGTTTAGGTCTCCTCTTTCGGAGAGGAGCGCTTAGGTCGGGGGAGTAAAAAGAAGCCGCAACTACGAGAGGGTTGGGGTGTCGGATTGTCACTTATATGACGTCATAGAGTTTCTAACTCTATTTATACTTATACGTGGTCTGAAGAATTTTAAAAACTATATAGTTGACGATGCAAATGAACGCAATACTTTTTTTTTACATACTACAAGTTAGCCCTTAACGGCAATCTCACCTGATGGTAAGTCAGTAAAAAATAAGATGATGCAGTCTAAAATGGTAGCGGGCTAACCTGTTAGGGCTATGATAAACCCACGCTCCTAATTGATTACTACGCGACATCGTGCCGGAATGCTAAATCGCTTAGCGGAACGACTTTGTCGGTAGGGTGGTAACTAGCCACGGCGAAGCCTCCCACCAGAGCAGACTCGAGCCGGGAATCGAACCCAGGACCCAATTACGGATAAATGTTATGTGAAACTTTGTGAATAAATCTTTTTTTTCATTTTCATTTTCAAGTTTCGCATGTTCCGAATACGTCCTTTAGTATTATAATTATTTAGATTCTTTTAACCTTTCTTTGCAATTTACGAGCAATGGAGAGAGCTATGCTCGGAGTATCTCTACGTGATCACATCAGAAATGAAGAGATCCGTAGAAGGACCAGTGTTACCGACATAGCTCAGCGAGTTGCGAAGTTGAAGTGGCAATGGGCGGGGCACATAGCTCGGAGAACCGATGGACGTTGGGGTCCCAAGGTTCTGGAATGGCGACCCCGCACCGGTAAACGTAGTGTTGGTCGACCCCCAACTACGTCGACAGACGACATCAAACGAGTCGCAGGGAGCAGCTGGATACAAGCGGCCCAAGACCGTGGCTTTTGGAACTCCCTACAAAAGACTATGTCCAGCAGTGGACGTCTATCGGTTGAAATGATGATGGTGATGAACCTTTCTTTGTACAGAGTTGTATTTTGTACCTGATTAAGATAAGGTTAAATATAACTACCACGTATTATAACAGTTGTTACTAGTACATGTAGAAATATAATTCAATGCAACATTACATTTTAATACATTTACCCGAGTCACAATGTCACACTCCGTTCCATATAATCGTTCTCAACATAATAGTATTTATCAATAAATACTTGTCTATTTCTGTATTAACTGTGATTTTCATGAGTTTTCTATATTCAAGTGTGGTTAATTCCATAAACGAGTAATTAGATGATAATTAAACTCAGTATATACTAAATTTTCTTTAAAATTTGTAATTAGTATTATAAAAAGACAAACCATTTAATGGCGCATTTCGAAATTTGGCATCAACAAAATTACAGGTTGATACAATCACTTTAATGTCATGTATATCTAGTAATGACAGATCTGAAAATTTTATTTTAATTAGTAAAGTATTATTCATCAAACATTTTACATAAAACTTAGATTAACCTAAAACTAAAAACTTAAAAAAATAAATAAATATTTAACATCATAACTAAAATATATTATTAAAAGGAGTCCCTTTAGGCAAGGTTCCGAAGATACTGGCAGTGTTCCCCCTTTGAATGGCTAGACTAATTCGTTGTCCGAGGTAGCTGGCAGCTCTTCTGTCCCCTGTGATGTCGACTAACCTTTTTGCTATTTCCTTAAAAAACCTTAGAGCGCTAGGACTCCTCGGACCAAGGGTCTCGACACCGAATGGGACAAAATCATATTCGGAGCCTAGACCCCTGTATTTGCATGCTTTAGCTTTTTTTAGCCGCTTCACAAGCCGCACCAATTCTGTTGTTGGTTCCATGTAGATGGGAAGGGGCCAGCGTGTCTGAACAGGTTGCATCCCATACCAGCACCCGGCCCATCTTCCATGGAATCAAACTCATACCGTCCGGTCTTTTGCCATCGTCTCTCGCAATACCAGTTGGCTCAAGTAGACTTGGCACGTTGACGGTGGCAAAGGACCGGCGTATGATATCGTTAAGTGCAGCATGTCTCGAGAAGCGGTCTGCACTTTTTTGGCATGACCGTCCGTGATGTCCTAGCTTGTCGACGTCACTGCCATTATAAAATAAAAAAAAAATTATGACATACTTAATACATAGATACTCGTATATATATATTGACATTTAGATAATTATTTTAGTATGTTTGTTGTATTGTTGTACGCCAGAAATGGCTGGATGTACCTATGTTTAAACAAGTAAAGATTACAAAAGTAAAGATCTTTACTTTTCTCGCTTGTGAAGTCAACATCTCCTGAGGATGATCCGGTGTCGGATCGAAACGTGCGTAGAGGTTCTAGTGGAAGATTTTGTGTGGTGTTATATTATACAAATCTCCCGGTTGTCGGCGGAATATAGCAAATTATACTTGCTGTTTATTGTTTATCATGGACTTCCACAAAGTAACGCCTGCTTCTATTCATTATGTACCTATGTTTATCTAAGTGCATTTGCAACGAATAAATGAAATGAAATGAAAATAATTCTTCGGTGCCTTCATTCTTTTAATAAAAAATGATTACTGAACGGAAATCCGAGTGCGCGTTATTGAATTACAACTAAATACACATTTTGACTTTCATCCCCTCTCCCAAGGGAACCGTGCTGAATTCCGGGATAAAAACTATCCCATATGTTGAACCGGAGTATCAGCTACTTCTATACAAAATTTCATTCAAATTCATTCAGTAGTTTCAGCATAATGCGCAGGAAAGATACAGACAGACAAAAAGAATAAGTTTTGGGCTCAGTATCGATAGTAAAGCATCATCCAATTTAAATTTTCAAAATATACTTACTGTACAGAATTCGTCATGTTACAGTTTTATTATATTATAGAATCTGTTGGTGGTGCTTCGAATAAACTATTAAAATTAAACACTAACTGATCGAATAATGAATGGAAGCACGCGTTACTTTGCGGAAGTCCATGATAAACAATAAACAGCAAGTATAATTTGCTATATTCCGCCGACAACCGGAAGATTTGTATAATATAACACCACACAAAATCTTCCACTAGAACCTCTACGCACGTTTCGACCCGACACCGGATCATCCTCAGGAGATGTTGACTTCACAAGCGCGAAAAGTAAAGCGCGAAACGTGCGTAGAGGTTCTAGTGGAAGATTTTGTGTGGTGTTATATTATACAAATCTCCCGGTTGTCGGCGGAATATAGCAAATTATACTTGCTGTTTATTGTTTACTAACTGATCGACTCTTTTTCAGATATGCCAATATTAATATTTCTCCTACTGTTCGGCTACGGCTGGGCAGCATTACTGCCTAACGGCTGCCCCGCAGACTTCAGTGTCCATCGCTTGCTGCCACATGAGACCGACTGCGGCAAGTTCTACGCTTGCAGCAATGGACGTAGAATACTTATGCAGTGTCCCAGCGGGCTCGCCTTCGACGTGGAGTTGCAGGTACCAACTAATATATGGAATTTTGCTCTTCTAAATTTCTGTTGTTTTCGGGCTGACTATTGGCTGTGTAGCTCGTAGCGTAGCGTAGGATGCACTGGCAAGTTTTTTTTATATGGACAAACCTATGCATGTTTTTTTTTCTCGGACTGTCTATTAGCTGTACTAACCCTATTGGTTGCGACAGCGTAACCGGGCTGTTTGGCGAGCTTCGGAAAGAAGCTCTGCCAGAAGAAATTTTGAGCCCTAGGGCTCGAAGAAACTAAGGGAACGTCTGCCTAAGGGCGCCTCCTGTGAGGCCGAACATTGGCTTAGGCGACGTTTGGGATAATGGGGGGGTCGGACGGTGAGTGGTCCGTACGTCTCCGAGGCCGTGGATGAAGCCCACGTCCGGATGACGTAAGATAGCGGGGACCTCGTCTTCGCCAAGACGGTGTGTAGCGTATGATTGTGTGGTAGGTGGTACGAGTATGTTGTCAGTAGTCATCTGATCGTCAGGGTCGTGAAGGATATTTGTAGATTTCCTCTTTCAGAGAGGAGCGCTTAGGTCGGGGGAGTAAAAAGAAGCCGCAACTACGAGAAGGTTGGGGTGTCGGGTTGATGTTTTCCTAGTGAACAATTACTGACATTAATCTTACAAGTCTTATATAAGCTTTTTCTATTACAATTTTTACCCATATCTAGGTATGCGACTGGTCGCGTGAAAGCATTACAACATCCGCGAGCACATCAACAATAACAACAACGTCGAGTTCAACAACAGCGGGAACTCCACCAGTAACGAAAACAACACCCACAGAAACAACAAACACAACAACATCTGCACAACCGACAACAACACCCGCATTTAATACGACAACACCGACAATGCACACCACGACAACAACAAACACAACAACATCTGCACAACCGACAACAACACCCGCGATAAATACCACAACACCGACATGGCACACATCAACAACAACAAATTATACATTACCCATAGTAACAACAACAACAATAAGTACCACGACTCCAACAACAATAAGACCAATACCACCTCACGATTGCCCTAGCGCATGGCGAATTATGCTAAAGCTACCGGAGGATTCGGATTGCGATAAATATTTTCACTGCGGCGATTATATCAAATTGTTGCTGAATTGCCCGAAAAGGAAGACTTTCGATATGGTATTCTCAGCAAATTATAATCACAGCTTTCGCAAAAGAGATTTTTGAGTAATTTTAATGCTCACACCTTCATGATCAATCCATTACCGGCTCACTACAGAGCACAGGTCTCCTCTCAATATCAGAAGGGTTTGGCCATAGTCTACCACGCTGGCCATGTGCGGATTGGCAGACTTCACACGCCTTTGAGAACATTATGGAGAACTCTCAGGCGTGCAGGTTTCCTCACGATGTTTCCTTCATCGTTGAAGCAAGTGATATTTTAATTTTTTAAAAACGCACTTATCTCCGAAAAGTTAGAGGTGCGTGCCCGGATTCGAACCGCCGACCTCTGATTAGGAGGTTGACGCCCTAACCACTAGGCTATCACCGCTTCATCTCACACCTTAATCTATATTTTATATACAACACAATTTGTGCCTTCCATAACGATAAATTTAATTGTTACATTATATTTGTTTACTGATAAATTATTTATTTGTTTATACAACTTTATTGCATACAAAAGAAAGAAAAAGAAAAAAAAAATACATAATATAAAAGCTAATTAGTAACAACAACAACATTTATGTGCCAGCAACAACAAAAAAATTGTTGTCCTATTGGCCATTGTATTAAATTGATATACTTTATATTGTTTGCTCATTATACAGTTAACAACAAACGATTTTGTCGTGAAGCGGTGATAGCCTAGTGGTTAGGGCGTCAGCTTCCTAATCAGAGGCCGGCGGTTCGTATCCGGGCACGCACCTCTAACTTTTCGGAGTTATGTGCGTTTAAAAAAAATTAAAATATCACTTGCTTCAACGGTGAAGGAAAACATCGTGAGGAAACCTGCACGCCTGAGAGTTCTCCGTAATGTTCTCAAAGGCGTGTGAAGTCTGCTAATCCGCACATGGCCAGCGTGGTGGACTATGGCCAAACCCTTCTCATATTTAGAGGAGACCCGTGCTCTGTAGTGAGCCGGTAATAGGTTGATGATGATGATTGCATACAAAAGAAAGAAAAAGAAAAAAATAATACATAATATAAAAGCAAATTACTCGTAGTAACAACAGCAACATTTATGTGCGAGCAACAACAAAAAATTGTTATCCTATTGGCCATTGTATTAAATTTATATACTTTATATTGTTTGCTCATTATTTTAGTTAACAATAAACGATTTTGTCGTAGATATGGAACCCTCTGTGCGAGTCTCGACTCAGACTTGGTCGGTTTTATTGTAATCCATATTTTTCATCGTTAAAAGGCGAAGTAGAATTCGATACATTTGCGAGATAATGTAAAAAAGGCTGTATCACAAAACGATCTTAATTAAACGCTATATACTAATTACGTTTAGAACACATAGATAATGCGTTAACTACACATTTTAATCCTTGGAAAAAAATGCCGCCATTTGTATTTTATCAGCCGATATGCATCGGCTTGTCCAGATCTTAATCTTACTAAAAATCATCAATTATTTATTAAAAAGCAGTAATTATGTTTTTCACGATAATCATTTTCATTCTATTGACGCATTGACTAAGAATACATAGCTATAACATACATTCTGATTTAAAAAAAAAAAAAAATTTTATACACTACAAATTAGCCCTTGACGGCTATCTCACCTGGTGGTAGGTGATGATGCAGTCTAGGATGGTAGCGGGCTAACCTGTTAGGGGTATGGTAAACACACTCCTAATTGGTTTCTACGCGACATCGTGCCGGAACGCTAAATCGCTTTGCGAAACGTCATTGTCGGTAGGGTGGTAACTAGCCACGGCCGCAGCCTCCCACCAGACCAGACTCGAGCCGGGAATCGAACTCAGGACCTCCAACATTTTAATGTGACAGCGCACGCACTGCGCCACGGAGGTCGTCAAAATATTACAATTTATTATAACCGAAATTTAAACTCAATCAACTCAACTCAACACACGTACACACAATATTATGATTATTACACTTTCATAAAATTTGATATGTATATAAATATATATATTTATTACTATTTAATAATTTAAATAATAATCTACAGTGCGGACTATACACGGAATATTATTTGTTATTGTAAAATGTTTTAAATGTCGCCTAAAGCCATAGTATCGTTGAAGTAGAAAATAGCGGTCAGATATAGTTGAAATTTCGATATACTCGTAGGTGTATTAGAAAATGTCAGTAAAGTTTTAGTTTTAAATATTGTATCAATAAATATATTGTTTGCCTAAAAATGCTTTGTTATTTTTAAGCTGATCTCAGATGTGAGTTTGGAACGAAAAAATATTTAGAAACCGTCTCTTTAAAATTACAGTAACTTATCAGTGCAGTATTTTTTTAGTTTATTAACAAAAAAACAGTAACTTATTAGTACAGTATTTTTTTAGTTTATTAAGTTTTGGATTGCGATCTATTTGTTGCGACCTCAACCACGAGTCCACCTTAAAAACTCCTTATTAAACCTAATATAGTTCATATATGACTTCAAATTTGGTTGCACATACGTATCTAACTAAATGGCACGTCTAAAACTAATCTTATACTTTACCATAGAATCTAACCGAACTAACTATTTATGTAATGTGTGTTGTTTAATTTAGTTTAATTTAGTTTAGAAATGTGTGTACAGCCAAAAGTGCGTTCATATAAAAACAAAATTAACATCACAAAATCAAACAAAAATATTACGCTGACCAACAGAATTATTAATAAACTAAATTCTTTTACTATTAACAGAGTTTTTACTGAACTTCAACGAGTTTGAACGAAACTTAGAGTAAGTTATACAGTCTAATATGGAAATGCACTCATATTAATTTCAATTTTATGATTTCAATAAAACAAAATATTTACACACCTAAATTGATATGATACTAAAATGAGTGACTTTTATAATTTAGTCGAATTTAGTTAATGCGGCGAAAGAGAAATATCTTACCCTAGGAGGGTCGAGGTAAGTACCTTCTTAAATACAATTAAGATTGGTTTTATTTTTTGGAGTTTTCATCTATGTTTCATGTATTGTGAACGTTAAATTTGATTTTGATGGGTTGGCGTGATATTTTTTTTTGTTTTTGGTTTTTTTTTATTTTGGTTTATGTTTTCAACTGGCACAAAAAGTTAACATTGGGATTTAAAGTTCAGCAAGTATAATTTGCTATATTCCGCCGACAACGGTTGTCGGCGGAATATAGCAAATTATAGTTGCTGTTTATTGTTTTAAAGTATTTAAGTAGATTTTTTAAGTAGATGGATTTAGAGAAATTTAAGAGAACTATTGAAACAATTTTTTTTTTTATTTATTTATTTATCAAAAGCATAATACATTTTATAAGTGTGAAGCCTGTCTCCTGTGATAGTTTAAACTGTGTTACAGGAGACAGTGTCTTCCCTAAATCTATTGGTACAATAATATGCGATTGACAAATAAAAAAGTTGTACGGAAATTTCGGTTCTAAGTTAAAAACATAAGGTACATTTTACTTTGATGTTAGCGTGTTTCGGAAACTCTGAAGCGACTCCACAATTGCTAGTCTGAAAATATTATGAGGCTGACTAAAAAAACCTAAATTATATTTATATTAAAATACCGTATAAAAGGTTAACCCTACTTCTACTTAGTTGATTTTTATTGCTATAGTTAACTCTTTGTGCTTTAGATTTGTACTGTTTAGGCCTAAATAATAAACGTTGAACGGGCAGCTCATAGTTACACAGTATTTCATCTCTTCCTGTCTTCAATAATATAGCATTTCACAAAAATAGACAAAATATTGCTACACTACGTTTATTAATAAGAGGGTGGGTTTAGTATAAAAATTCGATTAGTAAGTAAGCGTTTAAGTGACAATAAACTATAAGTTTTTTGTATAATACTACTTCTTAAAGTATATATTTTGAAGTGTTATAAATTGCATAGTTTATTTAGATCTAAGGCCAAATTAGTGACTAAAATGGTGCGCTTTTTACTACCAATCGCAAGTCGCGCATTTAGCGAGAGGTTTGTGATTGGACGCGACGTTGTCTTATGAAGCTGTTAAGATAAATTTAATTATTTTAATTAGTTAAGTTTAATTTTTGAAATTTGTATTAATTATAATCGTAGTTTTTAAAATTCATACATTTTTTAGTTTTCTTAACTTAATTTTATAGTTTTTGTTTTTTGTAACACGAACTACCTTTTAATGTATTATATGGATTGATTCCAAGAATATTTTATGATGTATTTTAAAATTCTTGATTTCTTGTTCAATGTGTTTTCAACTGGAAATATTGTTGTTAGTATAATTAAAACGAAACAATTTCACAAATTGGGGTTACTTTATTTCCGAAGGTCATAATAATATTCTAAGCCAATATATATGTGAGTGTCTAAACTGCGGCCAAGGAATAGAGAATATTAGCGTGCAATAGAAAAGGATAAAAATACTGCACTGTACTTTTATTTGCGACAGTTCATTTACATTGAATTGATCTTCTTTAGCCGCAGTTAAGACATCATTATTAATAAAAGAAGAATTAAATGAAACACTTTACATATTATTGAAGTTATATGTATAAACATATTTGTAGGATGCCTTTGCTGTTAATATTGAAATCATTTTCCAGAAATGAATTTATAAAAAAAAAAGACGGGTTGCACTCCGGGAGTGCCGGCAGAAGTGAAAACTTGATTATTAACGTTGAGCATGTTTGATATTTTGGAATGGTTAGGGAATAATTTTGCACCAATTGCTTTATCAGTATAAAAGTACTATCATTTATGTGGTAGAATACAATATTCATTTATTGCGCTATCGTACACAAACATGACAATTTATATTACATTAAAAATTTTATCTATATCAATTTCCATATTTTAAGCACTTTACATTCACGAATTTTACGAATACACAACAATGTGATCACTACACAGACGGTCGAGCCATCAGCTGTCACCATCCATGGATGCGCGTGGCACGCTGTAACATACACGAACATTCGCGCAAGCGCCCTGCGCTGCCTAAACGAAACAGTAGGCCCAGGCATACATTTTCGCCGCGCCGTAGAGAGGGGATAGCTGTCTACTCTCCATCTGTCTTACGCTTTTTCGATCAGGTCACGTGTCCTGACGCGAGTTTAAGATTTTATACCCATTACAGAAAAAGTGCTCAACGCCGCTAAAGAAGTTTTCACTTCAAAAAATAGCTAACTAAAATATAGAAACATCAAAACTGTGTAGCTTCTAATAATTTGTCTATATTACAGGAATGCGAACCATCTGAGAGTAACAAATGTAACGCAGAGCATGTGAGCAATGATGAAGTAGACAATGGAGAAAACAATGAAGAAGTAAATGAAGAACAAAAAGTTAGAAATAAGAGAACTGCTAATCATCTATCGAACGGATGTCCAGTGGAATTTAACGTTAACAAATTATTACCACATGAGGACTGCGCCAAGTTCTACCAGTGCTCATTTGGAATTAAAGTTGAGAAAAATTGTCCCGTTGGATTGCATTTCAACGCTGAATTACAGGTAACTTCAGTATTGGATGTTATTAAAAAAAAGTTTTTTTTTTCTACATAAGTTATTAGTTTAAGTTAGACCTTGACGACATCTCACCCGATGGTAAGTGATGATGCGGTCTAAGATGGTAGCGGGCTAATGGGCACATGAGGACTGCGCCAAGTTCTACCAGTGCTCATTTGGAATTAAAGTTGAGAAAAATTGTCCCGTTGGATTGCATTTCAACGCTGAATTACAGGTAACTTCAGTTTTTGACGTTATTAAAAAAAAGTTTTTTTTTATACATAACAAGTTAGACCTTGACGGTATCTCACCTGATGGTAAGTGATGATGCGGTCTAAGATGGTAGCGGGCTAACCTGTTATGGTAAACCCATCCTCCTAATTGGTTTCTACACGACATCGACACGTCTTTGTCAGTAGGGTGGTAACTAGCCACGACAGAAGTCTCCCGAAGACCAGACTCGAGCCGGGAATCGAACCGAGGACCTTCTACTTTTAAAATGCAACATGGACAATGGATACGCGCCTGTGATACAATGGATGAATCTAGTCTCCAATTGGAATTATTTTTTATCGTATTTGATGAAGGTAACTTCTTACGTGTTTAAATTCAAATTCAGATTATTTTAAATTTTTATTCAAATAGTCCTTTAAAAGGCACTTTTGACGCGTCAATAATTTACATACTAGTGATTTGATGGTGATAACTACATTCGTAAACTTAAAACTAAAGCTATTCAGGTTCAAGAGGGTTCCAAACGCCCTTATGTTAAATGCAAGAAAAGAAGAATTGATTTTGATTTTGATGAATGATTTATTTATTTTTGGTTTTATACAGAAATGCGACTGGCCGGAAAGCGCTGGCTGCTCAACAAAATGGCTGCCGAATGGATGCCCTAAGGACTTCGAAGTTCACCACCTCCTACCACACGAAACTGACTGTGGGAGGTTCTATTACTGCGTGTTTGGGGAGAAGGTCGAGAGGAACTGCCCAGCTGGGCTGTATTTCGACCGTGAGAAACAGGTACATTTCTATGCATAGTATAACATCTATTGACTGAATGCCGTCACGTCAAGTGGCATAACGCTAAGCTGTGACGTTACTATGACGTCACTTTTTTAATACACCACATTGGCGGCTATCTCACCTGGGCTGCATTTTGACCCTGAGAAACAGGTACATTTTTTGCATAGTATAACATCTATTGACCGAATGCCGTCACGTCAAGTGACATAACGCTAAGTTATGACGTCATTTTTTAAATACACCAACTTGATGGCTATTTCACCTGGGCTGCATTTTGACCCTGAGCAACAGGTATTTTTTTTTGCATAGTATAACATCTATTGACCGAATGCCGTCACGTCAAGTGACATAACGCTAAGTTATGACGTTACTTTTTTTATACACCACATTGATGACTATCTCACCTGGGCTGCATTTTGACCATGAGAAGCAGGTACATTTCTATGCATAGTATAACATCTATTGACCCGCATGCCGTCACGTCAAGTTGCATAACGCTAAGTTAAGACGTCACTTTTTTAATACACCATATTGGCGGCTATCTCACCAGGGCTGCATTTTGAACATGAGAAACAGGTATATTTCTTTGCATGGTATAACATCTATTGACCGAATGCCGTCACGTCAAATGACATAACGCTATCTTATGACGTTACTTTTTTTGTACACCAACTTGACGGCTATCTCACCTGGGCTGCATTTTGACTCTGAGAAACAGGTATTTTTTTTTGCATAGTATAACATCTATTGATCCGAATGCCGTGACGTCAAGTGGCATAACGCTAAGTTATGACGTCACTTTTTTTATACACCACATTGGCGGCTATCTCACCTGGGCTGCATTTTGACCCTGAGAAACAGGTACATTTTTTTGCATAGTATAACATCTATTGACCGAATGCCGTCACGTCAAGTGACATAACGCTATCTTATGACGTTACTTTTTTTACACACCACATTGACGGCTATCTCACCTGGGCTGCATGTTAACCCTGAGAAACAGGTACATTTCTTTGCATAGTTAAAAATCCATTGACCCGCATGCCGTCACGTCAAGTGACATAACGCTATCTTATGACGTTACTTTTTTATACACCACATTGGCGGCTATCTCACCTGGGCTGCATTTAAACCCTGAGAAACAGGTACATTTCTTTCCATAGTCACATCTATTGACCCGCATGCCGTCACGTCAAGTGGCATAACGCTATCTTATGACGTTACTTTTTTATACACCACATTGGCGGTTATCTCACCTGGGCTGCATTTTGACCCTGAGAAACAGGTATTTTTTTTTTATTGACCCGCATGCCGTCACGTCAAGTGACATAACGCTAAGTTATAACGTTACTTTTTTATAAACTACAAGCTAGCCCTTGACGGCTATCTCACCTGGTGGTAAGTGATGATGCAGTCTAAGATGGTAGCGGGCTAACCTGTTAGGGGTATGGTAAGCCGACACTCTTAATTGGTTTCCACGCGACATCATGCGGTTGTCGGTAGGGTGGTAACAAGCGACGGCCGAAGCCTCGTGTCGGGAATCGAACCCGGGACCTCCAACTTTATAACGCGATAGCGCACGTGCTGCGCCACGGTGGTCGTCAAA
The DNA here is from genome assembly GCA_928268935.1 of Lasiommata megera. NCBI lineage: Eukaryota > Metazoa > Arthropoda > Insecta > Lepidoptera > Nymphalidae > Lasiommata > Lasiommata megera. The sequence goes on from OV743334.1 coordinate 8,680,651, forward strand.
ACTGTATTGAAATGTAGTTTAAAACAGATTTTTGTATGGGTGACGGCGCCTAGAGTATTTTTCAAAGAGTTGTTAGAGTAGTTTAGACTTTTTTTCATACCGAGTATCGAACCCAGTACCTCCAACTTTATAATGCGATCATAAATCAAAAGTGGCAAAAACCTAGCAGATAGGACTTCAACCTTCCTTTCTGGAGCTTGAGTTCGATCTGATCTTCTAACCTATCGGAGTTTTGCGCATTTTAAGCAATTAAATATCACTAACTTTAACGGTGAAGGAACGAAAACATCGTGAGGAAACTTTCATGCAATAAGTTAAGCAATCCGCACTTGGCCAATGTGATGAACTAAATTCAAATTCAAACAATCTTTATTCAAATAGTCCTCTAAAAGGCACTTTTGACGCGTCAATAATTTACATAGTAGTGATTTGATGGTGATAACTACATTCCTAAACTTAAAACTAAAGCTATGAGGGTTGCAAACGCGCTGCTCTAAGAAGAAGCCCACAACAAACTTAGCCAAATAAATTTTCTTTTTGTTATCACCATCTCACATACCACTAAAATTATATTAAGAGCTATCTTATTAAAGCAATATTTCACACCCATGCTTGTTTATCATTTACATAATCCTTTACACTATAGTAGGACTTTTCTACATGCTTACGTTTTACACAAACTTTGAACTTAAAACAACCTAAGCCCTTCTTTCTGAAAAGAAACCCATACCCAACAGGGTGATAGCAAAAAAGCGGTGATAGCTTAGTGGTTAGGGTGTCAGCCTCCTAATCAGAGGTCGGCGGTTCGAATCCGGGCACGCACCTCTAACTTTTCGGAGTTATGTGCGTTTTTAAAACAATTAAAATATCACTCGCTCCAACGGTGAAGGAAAACATCGTGAGGAAACCTGCACGCCTGAAAGTTCTCCATAATGTTCTCAAAGGCGTGTGAAGTCTGCCAATCCGCACATGGCCAGCGTGGTGGACTATGGCCAAACCCCTCTCATATTGAGAGGAGACCCGTGCTCTGTAGTGAGCCTGTATGGGTTGATCATGATGATGATGATGATGACCCTACAGGGCTGGTATTCATTTGATAATGAAGATGATGATGACTGTATAGATGGTGGGGAAAAACGGAAGCCGGAAAGGCATACTAGATTCATCATAGAATCAGGTTCAAGGCCGAATTGAGCTTCCTACTAAAATGTAAAAGGATATACGTGTGACATTGCACTTGGATAATTTTGTGTTTAATCTCTCGGTTATCTTTAATTGGGCATTGAAGTTAAACAGATTTGTCGATAAGCTGATAATATTGAAGTATTTCTGATTTTTTTGAATAGAAATACCTGCTCCATTACGCTATTGTTAGTCAACCGACCGATTTAAAGTTAATAGTACCTGACATGTCGATATCTAATCAATTAGCGCATTCTTTCAGCGGCTGGACTATATAAAATGTCGCAGAGAGTAGATAATTCCAATTTAAAATCTCTTGTTGTTTATTCGTGGAATGGACTCCCACCACGAAAGTATAAATTATGGCGTTTATTTAACAATGTTTTTAGGAGTTATTTTCTTTCTCTAACAAGACGAGTTTTAATGCTTTACCTTTGTAATTATCTACGTAATTAGGGTTATGAGGGTAGTTTGACAGAGAACCCATACAATTTCGCCACGTCGTCTGTCTTTTTTTTCTAGTATGCTATACCTTTTTTTCCCCTTGGGGAGGAAAAAAAACCAAATTCAAATTCAAAATAATTTTTTTCGAATAGTCCTTAAAAAAGCACTTTTGACGCGTCAATAATTTACATAGTAGTTATTTCATGGTGATAACTATATTCGTAAACTTAAAACTAAAGCTATGAGGGTTCCAAACGCGCCCCGGTCTAAGAAGAAGCCCACAACAAACTTAGCCGGGGTAACCTTTACGGACTTCTGCCTCGCAGCAGGTTATATCCGACTTGCACAGACTAAAATAACCTCCCCCAATTCTTCAGAGTCAACACGGAAGCACGGAGCAACGTATTACCATATAAAATGATATTAATTTTGTTAATAGGTTTGCAACTGGCCAAGCGCGGTTGACTGCACGCCTTCAACAACTCAACATCCTCCTACATCAACAACTGATGATGACAGTGTTGAGCCATCGACAACAACAACGGCAACAAATGTGCCTTCAACATCAACAACAAACATGCCTTCAACATCATCAACAACAAATGTGCCTTCAACATCAACAACAACAAATGCGCCTTCAACATCAACAACAACAAATGCGCCTTCAACGTCAACGACAGGTTGGCCGTCATCATCAACAAATGCACCTACAACAACAACAACAACGAGTGCGTCAACAACAACGCAAACTACAACAACCGAAATAACGTGGTTACCCAACGGCTGTCCTGAGAGTTTCAACATTCACCATTTGCTGCCACACGAATACGATTGCAATAAGTTCTACATATGTAATTTTGGCGAAAAAGTTGAAAGGAGCTGTCCGTCTGGAACGTACTTTGATCCATCTTTGCAGGTAATATTTATATAACATTTCTTTCTAAGGTATTATTTTACTTTGTCATTTATATTATTTTTGACGACCTCCGTGGCGCAGCGCGCGCGCTGTCGGATTATAAAATTGGAGGTCCTGGGTTCGATTCCCGGCTCGAGTCTGGTCTGGTGGGAGGCCAAGCGATTTAGCGTTCCGGCACGATGTCGCGTAGAAACCAATTAGGAGTGTAGGTTTTCCATACCCCTAACAGGTTAGCCCGCTACCATCTTAGACTGCATCATCACTTATCATCAGGTGGGATTGCAATTAAGTGCTAACTTGTAGTGGATAAAAATAAAAAATAAAAAAATTATATTTATATTTTTAAAAGTGAAAGGTCACTTACTTATATACTTACTGATTACGGTACTTATTATATATATACACGAGATCTCAAAAACTATTGTACGTAAAAAACTATAATTTAGCAAGTAGGTAGTTGATAGTTAAGATGTCAGCTAAGAAAGGATATTTGGAAAATAGCGGTTGGAAGTTTGTATGAAATTTCTTTGTTGGTAGAGTTAGAGACACAAAAATTTGTATTTTTAAATATTACCTGTTAAGGTTACCACCCTTAACCTCCGCCTCCTAATCAGAGGTTAGGAGTTCGAACCCGGACACGCCTCTCTATCTTTCTTTTCGGAATTATGTCCGTTTTTAAGCAATTAAAATATAACTTGCTTTAACGGTGAAGGTAAACATCGTGAGGAAACCTGCACGCCTGTGATTCTCCGTAATGTTCTCAAAAGCGTGTGAAGTGTGCCAATCCGGACACGGCCAGCGTGGTGGACAACGGCCAAACCCTTCTCGTATTAAGAGGAGACCCGTGCTCTGTAGTGAGCCAGCAATGGGTTGACATTGATGATGATGTTTAATTTTCATGTTTTTGGTGTCGTTTATAACTTTGCACTGTATAACCAATGCGAAAGACATAATAATGACTCTGTATGCGTCCAGCAGCAAGTGACCTGCCATTTCCACAGACAAGGATATTAAGATTGCAACGTGTGATGAATTAACAATGTTAATAACTCTTTATAATCTCTTTTATTCTTTGGATTAAGACTTCAATATCGCCAATATAAACCCTGATCCCTGTTTCTTTAACGACGAAGCAGCGTTCGATAGAAAGAATTGGCAATTTTTGAGAGCTTAAGAAGAACAAACCCTCCGTTAAAAAACGCCTTACTTTGAGACGAGATGATTTAATGCACTCTAAAGTTCAACTAAAATCAGTAATGGAATTACTAATTTGAATAGACCTTTCAAATTAGGCGTAAAGTAATCATTTTTTCAGTGACAAAACACACAAGGACTTGATTAAATTAAACCTAATGTATAAAAATTTACAAATAAACAACATAATATCAGTGTACGTTTACTGAAGATAAGTATATTTGACATGTTTTGTTTAAGGTTTGTAACTGGCCATATGCAGTAAATTGTACATCATTCACAACGCCACAACCTCCTATCACAACGGACGGAATTTCAACAGCAAGTACCACAACAACAACGACAGAGGAACCAACAACAACTGAGGAGGCGACGACTACAACTACCAGCACTACTACAACGAATCTGCTCCCTCCGACATTGCCCCCTGTAACGACGACGACAACAGAGGAACCAACAACAACTGAGGAGGCGACGACTACAACTACCAGCACTACTACAACGACCCTGCTCCCTCCGACATTGCCCCCTGTAACGACGACGACAACAGAGGAACCAACAACAACTGAGGAGGCGACGACTACAACTACCAGCACTACTACAACGACCCTGCAACCTCCGACATTGCCCCCTGTAACGACGACGACAACAGAGGAACCAACAACAACTGAGGAGGCGACGACTACAACTACCAGCACTAATACAACGACCCTGCTCCCTCCGACATTGCCCCCTGTAACGACGACGACAACAGAGGAACCAACAACAACTGAGGAGGCGTCGACTACAACTACCAGCACTACTACAACGACCCTGCTCCCTCCGACATTGCCCCCTGTAACGACGACGACAACAGAGGAACCAACAACAACTGAGGAGGCGAACACTACAACTACCAGCACTACTACAACTACCAGCACTACTACAACGACCCTGTCCCCTCCGACATTGCCCCCTGTAACGACGACGACAACAGAGGAACCAACAACAACTGAGGAGGCGACCACTACAACTACCAGCACTACTACAACGACCCTGTCCCCTCCGACATTGCCCCCTGTAACGACGACGACAACAGAGGAACCAACAACAACTGAGGAGGCGAACACTACAACTACCAGCACTACTACAACGACTCTGCTCCCTCCGACATTGCCCCCTGTAACGACGACGACAACAGAGGAACCAACAACAACTGAGGAGGCGACGACTACAACTACCAGCACTACTACTACGACCCTGCTCCCTCCGACATTGCCCCCTGTAACGACGACGACAACAGAGGAACCAACAACAACTGAGGAGGCTACGACTACAACTACCAGCACTACTACTACGACCCTGCTCCCTCCGACATTGCCCCCTGTAACGACGACGACAACAGAGGAACCAACAACAACTGAGGAGGCGACGACTACAACTACCAGCACTACTACAACGACCCTGCAACCTCCGACATTGCCCCCTGTAACGACGACGACAACAGAGGAACCAACAACAACTGAGGAGGCGACGACTACAACTACCAGCACTACTACAACGACCCTGCAACCTCCGACATTGCCCCCTGTAACGACGACGACAGCAGAGGAACCAACAACAACTGAGGAGGCGAACACTACAGCTACCAGCACTACTACAACGACCCTGTCCCCTCCGACATTGCCCCCTGTAACGACGACGACAACAGAGGAACCAACAACAACTGAGGAGGCGACGACTTCAACTACCAGCACTACTACAACGACCCTGCTCCCTCCGACATTGCCGCCTGTAACGACGACGACAACAGAGGAACCAACAACAACTGAGGAGGCGAACACTACAACTACCAGCACTACTACAACGACTCTGCTCCCTCCGACATTGCCCCCTGTAACGACGACGACAACAGAGGAACCAACAACAACTGAGGAGGCGACGACTACAACTACCAGCACTAGTACAACGACTCTGCTCCCACCGACATTGCCCTCTGTAACGACGACGACAACAGAGGAACCAACAACAACTGAGGAGGCGTCGACTACAACTACCAGCACTACTACAACGACCCTGCTCCCTCCGACATTGCCCCCTGTAACGACGACGACAACAGAGGAACCAACAACAACTGAGGAGGCGTCGACTACAACTACCAGCACTACTACAACGACCCTGCTCCCTCCGACATTGCCCCCTGTAACGACGACGACAACAGAGGAACCAACAACAACTGAGGAAGCGACGACTACAACTACCAGCACTACTACAACGACCCTGCAACCTCCGACATTGCCCCCTGTAACGACGACGACAACAGAGGAACCAACAACAACTGAGGAGGCGACGACTACAACTACCAGCACTACTACAACGACCCTGCAACCTCCGACATTGCCCCCTGTAACGACGACGACAGCAGAGGAACCAACAACAACTGAGGAGGCGAACACTACAACTACCAGCACTACTACAACTACCAGCACTACTACAACGACCCTGTCCCCTCCGACATTGCCCCCTGTAACGACGACGACAACAGAGGAACCAACAACAACTGAGGAGGCGACCACTACAACTACCAGCACTACTACAACGACCCTGTCCCCTCCGACATTGCCCCCTGTAACGACGACGACAACAGAGGAACCAACAACAACTGAGGAGGCGAACACTACAACTACCAGCACTACTACAACTACCAGCACTACTACAACGACCCTGTCCCCTCCGACATTGCCCCCTGTAACGACGACGACAACAGAGGAACCAACAACAACTGAGGAGGCGACCACTACAACTACCAGCACTACTACAACGACCCTGTCCCCTCCGACATTGCCCCCTGTAACGACGACGACAACAGAGGAACCAACAACAACTGAGGAGGCGACGACTACAACTACCAGCACTACTACAACGACCCTGTCCCCTCCGACATTGCCCCCTGTAACGACGACGACAACAGAGGAACCAACAACAACTGAGGAGGCGTCGACTACAACTACCAGCACTACTACAACGACCCTGCTCCCTCCGACATTGCCCCCTGTAACGACGACGACAACAGAGGAACCAACAACAACTGAGGAGGCGAACACTACAACTACCAGCACTACTACAACTACCAGCACTACTACAACGACCCTGTCCCCTCCGACATTGCCCCCTGTAACGACGACGACAACAGAGGAACCAACAACAACTGAGGAGGCGACCACTACAACTACCAGCACTACTACAACGACCCTGTCCCCTCCGACATTGCCCCCTGTAACGACGACGACAACAGAGGAACCAACAACAACTGAGGAGGCGAACACTACAACTACCAGCACTACTACAACTACCAGCACTACTACAACGACCCTGTCCCCTCCGACATTGCCCCCTGTAACGACGACGACAACAGAGGAACCAACAACAACTGAGGAGGCGACCACTACAACTACCAGCACTACTACAACGACCCTGTCCCCTCCGACATTGCCCCCTGTAACGACGACGACAACAGAGGAACCAACAACAACTGAGGAGGCGAACACTACAACTACCAGCACTACTACAACGACTCTGCTCCCTCCGACATTGCCCCCTGTAACGACGACGACAACAGAGGAACCAACAACAACTGAGGAGGCGACGACTACAACTACCAGCACTACTACTACGACCCTGCTCCCTCCGACATTGCCCTCTGTAACGACGACGACAACAGAGGAACCAACAACAACTGAGGAAGCGAACACTACAACTACCAGCACTACTACAACGACCCTGTCCCCTCCGACATTGCCCCCTGTAACGACGACGACAACAGAGGAACCAACAACAACTGAGGAGGCGACGACTACAACTACCAGCACTACTACTACGACCCTGCTCCCTCCGACATTGCCCCCTGTAACGACGACGACAACAGAGGAACCAACAACAACTGAGGAGGCTACGACTACAACTACCAGCACTACTACTACGACCCTGCTCCCTCCGACATTGCCCCCTGTAACGACGACGACAACAGAGGAACCAACAACAACTGAGGAGGCGACGACTACAACTACCAGCACTACTACAACGACCCTGCTCCCTCCGACATTGCCCCCTGTAACGACGACGACAACAGAGGAACCAACAACAACTGAGGAGGCTACGACTACAACTACCAGCACTACTACTACGACCCTGCTCCCTCCGACATTGCCCCCTGTAACGACGACGACAACCGAGGAACAAACAACAACTGAGGAGGCGACGACTACAACTACTAGCACTACTACTACGACCCTGCTCCCTCCGACATTGCCCCCTGTAACGACGACGACAACAGAGGAACCAACAACAACTGAGGAGGCGAACACTACAACTACCAGCACTACTACAACGACCTTGCAACCTCCGACATTGCCCCCTGTAACGACGACGACAACAGAGGAACCAACAACAACTGAGGAGGCGTCGACTACAACTACCAGCACTACTACAACGACCCTGCTCCCTCCGACGTTGCCCCCTGTAACGACGACGACAACAGAGGAACCGACAACAACTGAGGAGGCGTCGACTACAACTACCAGCACTACTACAACGACCCTGTCCCCTCCGACATTGCCCCCTGTAACGACGACGACAACAGAGGAACCAACAACAACTGAGGAGGCGACGACTACAACTACCAGCACTACTACTACGACCCTGCTCCCTCCGACATTGCCCCCTGTAACGACGACGACAACAGAGGAACCAACAACAACTGAGGAGGCTACGACTACAACTACCAGCACTACTACTACGACCCTGCTCCCTCCGACAGTGCCCCCTTTAACGACGACGACAACAGAGGAACCAACAACAACTGAGGAGGCGACCACTACAACTACCAGCACTACTACAACGACCCTGCTCCCTCCGACGTTGCCCCCTGTAACGACGACGACAACAGAGGAACCAACAACAACTGAGGAGGCGTCGACTACAACTACCAGCACTACTACAACGACCCTGCTCCCTCCGACATTGCCCCCTGTAACGACGACGACAACAGAGGAACCAACAACAACTGAGGAGGCGAACACTACAACTACCAGCACTACTACAACGACCCTGTCCCCTCCGACATTGCCCCCTGCAACGACGACGACAACAGAGGAACCAAAAACAACTGAGGAGGCGACGACTACAACTACCAGCACTACTACTACGACCCTGCTCCCTCCGACAGTGCCCCCTGTAACGACGACGACAACAGAGGAACCAACAACAACTGAGGAGGCTACGACTACAACTACCAGCACTACTACTACGACCCTGCTCCCTCCGACATTGCCCCCTGTAACGACGACGACAACAGAGGAACCAACAACAACTGAGGAGGCGACGACTTCAACTACCAGCACTACTACAACGACCCTGCTCCCTCCGACATTGCCCCCTGTAACGACGACGACAACAGAGGAACCAACAACAACTGAGGAGGCGAACACTACAACTACCAGCACTACTACAACGACTCTGCTCCCTCCGACATTGCCCCCTGTAACGACGACGACAACAGAGGAACCAACAACAACTGAGGCGGCGTCGACTACAACTACCAGCACTACTACAACGACCCTGCTCCCTCCGACGTTGCCCCCTGTAACGACGACGACAACAGAGGAACCAACAACAACTGAGGAGGCGTCGACTACAACTACCAGCACTACTACAACGACCCTGCTCCCTCCAACATTGCCCCCTGTAACGACGACGACAACAGAGGAACCAACAACAACTGAGGAGGCGAACACTACAACTACCAGCACTACTACAACGACCCTGTCCCCTCCGACATTGCCCCCTGTAACGACGACGACAACAGAGGAACCAACAACAACTGAGGAGGCGACGACTACAACTACCAGCACTACTACTACGACCCTGCTCCCTCCGACATTGCCCCCTGTAACGACGACGACAACAGAGGAACCAACAACAACTGAGGAGGCTACGACTACAACTACCAGCACTACTACTACGACCCTGCTCCCTCCGACATTGCCCCCTGTAACGACGACGACAACAGAGGAACCAACAACAACTGAGGAGGCGAACACTACAACTACCAGCACTACTACAACGACCCTGCAACCTCCGACATTGCCCCCTGTAACGACGACTACAACAGAGGAACCAACAACAACTGAGGAGGCGTCGACTACAACTACCAGCACTACTACAACGACCCTGCTCCCTCCGACATTGCCCCCTGTAACGACGACGACAACAGAGGAACCAACAACAACTGAGGAGGCGTCGACTACAACTACCAGCACTACTACAACGACCCTGCTCCCTCCGACATTGCCCCCTGTAACGACGACGACAACAGAGGAACCAACAACAACTGAGGAGGCAACAACTACAACTACCAGCACTACTACAACGACCCTGCTCCCTCCGACATTGCCCCCTGTAACGACGACGACAACAGAGGAACCAACAACAACTGAGGAGGCGAACACTACAACTACCAGCACTACTACAACGACTCTGCTCCCTCCGACATTGCCCCCTGTAACGACGACGACAACAGAGGAACCAACAACAACTGAGGAGGCGACGACTACAACTACCAGCACTACTACAACGACCCTGTCCCCTCCGACATTGCCCCCTGTAACGACGACGACAACAGAGGAACCAACAACAACTGAGGAGGCGACGACTACAACTACCAGCACTACTACTACGACCCTGCTCCCTCCGACATTGCCCCCTGTAACGACGACGACAACAGAGGAACCAACAACAACTGAGGAGGCAAACACTACAACTACCAGCACTACTACAACGACCCTGCAACCTCCGACATTGCCCCCTGTAACGACGACGACAACAGAGGAACCAACAACAACTGAGGAGGCGTCGACTACAACTACCAGCACTACTACAACGACCCTGCTCCCTCCGACATTGCCCCCTGTAACGACGACGACAACAGAGGAACCAACAACAACTGAGGAGGCGTCGACTACAACTACCAGCACTACTACAACGACCCTGTCCCCTCCGACATTGCCCCCTGTAACGACGACAACAACAGAGGAACCAACAACAACTGAGGAGGCGACGACTACAACTACCAGCACTACTACTACGACCCTGCAACCTCCGACCCTGCCCCCTGTAACGACGACGACAACAGAGGAACCAACAACAACTGAGGAGGCAACAACTACAACTACCAGCACTACTACAACGACCCTGCTCCCTCCGACATTGCCCCCTGTAACGACGACGACAACAAAGGAACCAACAACAACTGAGGAGGCGAACACTACAACTACCAGCACTACTACAACTACCAGCACTACTACAACGACTCTGCTCCCTCCGACATTGCCCCCTGTAACGACGACGACAACAGAGGAACCAACAACAACTGAGGAGGCGAACACTACAACTACCAGCACTACTACAACTACCAGCACTACTACAACGACTCTGCTCCCTCCGACATTGCCCCCTGTAACGACGACGACAACAGAGGAACCAACAACAACTGAGGAGGCGACGACTACAACTACCAGCACTACTACAACGACCCTGCTCCCTCCGACATTGCCCCCTGTAACGACGACGACAATAGAGGAACCAACAACAACTGAGGAGGCGAACACTATAACTACCAGCACTACTACAACGACTCTGCTCCCTCCGACATTGCCCCCTGTAACGACGACGACAACAGAGGAACCAACAACAACTGAGGAGGCGACGACTACAACTACCAGCACTACTACAACGACCCTACAACCTCCAACATTGCCCCCTGTAACGACGACGACAACAGAGGAACCAACAACAACTGAGGAGGCGACGACTACAACTACCAGCACTACTACAACGACCCTGCTCCCTCCGACATTGCCCCCTGTAACGACGACGACAACAGAGGAACCAACAACAACTGAAGAGGCGACGACTACAACTACCAGCACTACTACAACGACCCTGCTCCCTCCGACATTGCCCCCTGTAACGACGACGACAATAGAGGAACCAACAACAACTGAGGAGGCGAACACTACAGCTACCAGCACTACTACAACGACCCTGTCCCCTCCGACATTGCCCCCTGTAACGACGACGACAACAGAGGAACCAACAACAACTGAGGAGGCAACAACTACAACTACCAGCACTACTACAACGACCCTGACCCCTCCGACATTGCCTCCACAAACAACAACAACAACGACGTCAAGTGAAACAACAATGCCCAACGTGATATGCCCTCCAGGATTCATGGGGAACGTGGCGCATCCTTATGAATGCAACAAATATTACTTGTGTCTCGGAGGCATCGCTACTCTGCTTATGTGTACCGAAGGCTTCGAGTTCGACCCAGTTGCATCGGTGAGATATTTCTTTGGTGATTATTTTTCTACTAGGCATGTGTATCCAACAATAAAGTCAAAAGTTATAAGAATGCCATGTCAGTCCAAAAAAGGAAACATATACGTTTCGGCTACAACTGAATTTTTTAAGACAGATGCACTTTAATAACTTTTTAAAAATAAGCAAGCCGTCTCGTTTTACCTGGCAGGTATGAAACATCGAAGTTCATAGCAGCATTAAAAAAGTACAGTTATATTCTCATTTTCTTCTTAGCCTAACCATGTTTGCCATGTATAAATAATGTCTAGTTTTCAAACGAAAAATCTGTCACAGTCTGTCTGTTTGTAGATTCACATTAATATCTTTTTAATTAATTCAAAATAACCACGTATTGTATCGATCGAAATATGTTTTTTTTTCATTTCATAGACATGCGTGGAGATTTCTGAAAACGGGTGTTTTGCTGGCCAAGGGAAATGGACGCCAACGTTACCGCCGACAACAACTGAAGCCGTATTTACAACAACAGCAGTCACTGAAGAGACTGAACCTACAATTAGTGACGCTACAACAACAGAAGGTTTAACGACAGAGAATACTTTAGGAACTACTGTTCCATCTATTGAAACAACAATTTCACAAGTAACTACAGAGATTAGTAATCAAACAACAACTGAATCCGGAACCACTACTACCACAACCCTGTTACCTTCGACCGTGCCTCCAACTACAGAGGAGGTTTCAGTTACAACAGAGGAGGTAACCGCTAACACAACCAGCACTTCTACAACGACCGTACCACCTCCAACATTCCCTCCACAGACGACAACAACCTCAGAGGAGATTCCTACTACAACAGCGGAAGTGACAAATACAACAACAAGCACTACTACCACTCCACCTACAGCCATACCTCCTGTAACGACAACAACAACAACAGAGGATCCAACAACATCGGAGGAGTTGACAACGTCATCAACCAGCACCACTATAACAATAACAACAGAAGATCCAACAACAACAGATGAAGTGAATACTACAACAACCAGCACTACTACCACAACCCTACCACCTCCAACTTTGCCTCCACAGACAACAGAAACCACAGAGGAGGTTCCAATAACAACCGAGGAGGTGATCACCACAACAATCAGCACTAGTACCACAACTCTACAAACTACAACATTGCCTCCTCAGACGACTACAACCACAGAGGAGGTTCCAAACACGACCGAAGAGGTGATGAGTACAACGACAAACACTACTACAACGTCTTTATCACCTTCAACCTTGCCTCCACAAACAACAACAACTACTGAGCAGGTTCCCACAATAACAGAGGAGGTCCCAACAACAACAAAAGAGTTGACAACTACAACAACCACGACCGTGCCACCCCCGACTTTGCCTCCCCAAACCACAACCACAAAGTCAACAGAAACAACACAGCCAAACGTGATATGCCCTCCAGGGTTCATGGGGAACGTGGCGCATCCGTATGAATGCAACAAATATTACTTGTGTCTCGGAGGCATCGCCACTTTGCTGATGTGTACAGACGGCTTCGAGTTCGACCCAGTTGCTTCGGTAAGCTGTCTATTTGTATGCTTATAAACTGTATCTGTTAGCATATTATTAACTTGACTTCCATCAGTCTTCTTCTTCTTCTTCTTTGGCCTCAACTTATCCCGTTACGCGGGGTCGGCTTATCATCCGGCGCCACGTTAATCGTAATATCGCATCCTCATCATTGAGGCCAAGGCATATCATTTCCTTTTGGACATTTGTCAACTATGTAGTTTGGGGGCTGCAGGAAAAAAGGGAAGGGGACTTCCCTTTTTTCCTGCAGCCATGGAAGGGCACTTTTTCACTAGGTCGTAATCGTCAGGTCTACGCATTACATGTCCGTACCATCTAAGACTGGATTTTATAATTTTTTTAGTTATGGGCAATTTTTTAGTTATGCAACCTTAAAGCTTCTTATATATTTATTGCGTACTTTGTCTTTTAGTGTTACTCCTGCCGCCCATCTCAGCACACGCATTTCAGTTGTGTGTAGTGTCTGTTCATTTTTTTGGTTCTTTTACTAGACTTCCATTAGTATGTTTTTTTTTATGTCCTATTTGATTGCATTAAAGTAAGTCTGTTATGCTGTTACTTATTTAAACAGAGCCCGCTATGCCCGGAATACCGTATAGAAGCTGCCATGTGAGTTGTGAGATTTCGTCCGGTATAGTTTAGCATTCAGATAGTATCGTCAAACGCTGGTCATGGAGACCAGTCTCTATAAACTGGGACTTCACATTAATTTGCTCCAAACATGTGCACAACATTTAATGATAAGAATTATACAGATTTTAGCACAGTGAGCGGTTTAGGAGAAATTTTCCGAGAGAATGAGATTATCCATAGCTACAAGGGTGAGAAATTCGAATAACTAAGCTATATTAATTTTTGCTGGATATTCTTCTTCATCCACTTTCTCCACTTTACCTACGCATCGTGAGGTCAGCACAAATATCTTCTTCCTTGAAGAATTATTTGTGTGTTGACATGGTTCACTATAGATTGTCCGCCTGCCTGTCTACCCTCTTCGGGTGTGTTAAATCCACCACCGTTCGGATATAATTGCTGAATCTGGAAAATTAGGAATTTCTCTTCTATACTGTGGAAAGTCAAAATAAAAACTTCACATAATTAGAACGTGCCAGTTTTGATGCGCAGTGTACAAATTTGGGCGTTTTCGTCAGGCGAAGGAGATGTTCATCCAAATTTGTTAAATATCGCTGACGTTACGAGTATCCATCTCGTTATAAATGCGAATACCAAATCATCCCATTGTTTTTTGTGTAAAATGCTTTTAAATTCATCTTTAGCGGAATTCGGTCTTGATAATACTAGTATCACGTTTCGTTAGTATTAAAAAAAAAGCATCAATATCGCTGAGGCTGTAAAATATTAACGTTCGTTTTTATTTTGCAGACGTGCGTTGAGATTTCTGAAAATGGGTGTTTCGCCGGCCAAGGAAAATGGACTCCAACTTTACCACCAACAACAACTGAATCCGTATTTACAACAACAGTGACAGCTAATGCTACTGAAACAACAAGCAGAGACCCCTCAACAACAGTACAACCTACGACAGAAAATACTTTTGAAACTACTGCTCCATCTAATGAAACAACAATTTCACAAGAAACGACAGTAATCAGCAATGAAACCACAAAAGAATCTGCAACAACTGTCCCAACTGCTGAAACTACAACAGAGTTTACAACAACAATCCTAAATAACGAAACAACAACAGATTCTTACAGCACAGTTCCTAGTAATCAGACTTCGACAGAGAATGAAACAACTCTTCCAAGTAACGCAACAACAGAGTCTTATACAACAGTTCCCAGTAATGAAACATCTACAGATTATGAAACAACAATTTCTAGTAACGAAACAACAACAGAGTCTCACTCAACAGTTTCTAGTAATGAAACGAGTACAGAGTACTACACAACAGTTCCTAGTAACGAAACAAGTACAGAACATTACACAACAGTTCCTAGTAACGAAACAACAACATCATCTGCAACAACAATATCAAGTAACGGAACCACGACAGAATATGAAACAATTCTAACGACAACGGAATCTGGAATAACAATTAATGAAACGACCACAGATTTTACAACAACGACACTAATTAATGAATCAACTACAGAACCCGTAACTACTGTACCAACAGAGTATACAACAGATAAACAAACCACTTCACCTCCTCTAACCACAGAGAGACCTATAGAAACTACCATGGGTAATATAGAGACAACCACAACTCAACATGTTCCAACCCAAGCACCCAACATATGCCCGCCAGGGTTCTCGGGTAACATAGCGCATCCGGAATTCTGCAACAAGTATTTCCTCTGTTGGGGAGGTATAATGGTAGCACAACTTGAGTGTGGGGCCAATACTGAATTCGATCCGGACGCTCAGGTAATTTTGTCTATCCTCCACCACGCAACCTTGGTACAAGATTTGCAACCGTTAAGTGATTTTCCTATAGCAAAAAAACAATATCGTAAATAAAGTTTGAATGCTATGTATATAAGGCATAAATAACTCATGGCTTTTAAACGCATTCAAATATATTAGAACTGAGTTCAACAATAGATAGTATGAACTAATAGTCATAACTATCAAATTTCTATTTCAGAAATATCGTTTCTGTCAAACGTAGCCATGATGTTTCTTTTCGATGAAAAATATATGAGAATTATTACAATAATTGTTAACAATTTCATGGCTATGTTACATCTACCCACATTTACGCAGATGACAGCAAATTAAGCTTAATATAATAATGAGATATGAAATTGTTAATAATCAAATTAATAATATTAATGTTAACTGAGAGGTTTTCGGGAGAATAATTTATTGTTGGCTAGTATATGGTGTAAGATAATAAGAATATGCAAACAATATTTTTTGAAGATCAACATATTCTTAAAAGTTTTAACCAAATCCAAATCATCCCATTGTTTTTTTTTGCGTAAAATGTTTTTAAATTCATCTTTAGGGGAATTCGGTCTTGGCAATACTATTGTCACGTTTTATGTGAAATGGCGCATTAAAAACACCAATATCGTTGAGGCTGTAAAATATTTACGTTCCTTTTTATTTTATAGACATGCGTTGAGATTTCCGAAAACGGCTGTTTCGCCGGTCAGGGTAAATGGACACCTACAGAACTGCATACCACCGATTCGTATACAACTATTCAAGATGCGGAAACCACTACAAGGGACAATGACCATGGTGAAGTGGATCCAACAACTGAAAGGAAGAGCACTGTCAGCAATACAACAGTAGATGACTTTGAGACTACATCTGTTTTGGTGCAGACCACTGTCGACAATACTGCCACTACAGCGTCTGTAGAAACTACTACTAGTAATATATGCCCACCAGGTAATTATTATTTTAAAGCATGAGTTAACTTCATTATCATCATCATCATCAGCTAATAACTTACGAAGCTTCAACGATTATTATCATATGCTAGCATATCCAAATCCCAATTTACAGACATTTAAACTTGAAGACGATGAAACGATAAAATCTCCGCTACTGCTCAACATAGGTCTTTTATAAGGAATTCCACACTCCAGAGACATTCGACACTTACACAAGGCTTAATTACACTTAACTTTGAGTGAGGGGTACTCACTCTAGTATTCTGGACGATATATGGACCCCAATGTCCATATATCGTCTGAGCTGTTTTTTATATGATCAAATTCAAATTCAAATTCAAATAATCTTTATTCAAATAGTCCTTTAAAAGGCGCTTTTGACGCGTCAATAATTTACATAGTAGTGATTTGATGGTGATAACTACATTCGTAAGCTTAAAACTAAAGCTATGAGGGTTCCAAGCGCGCCCCGGTCTAAGAAGAAGCCCACAACAATTTTAGCCAGGTAAACTTTCTTTTTGTTATCACCATCTCACATGCCACTTAAAATTATATTAAGAGCTATTCTTATTAGAGCAATATTTCACACCCATGCTTGTTTATCATTTACGTAATCGTTTACACTATAGTAGGACTTTTCTACAAGCTTACGTTTTATATAACTTATTGAGAGACATCCCAGAAATTTCATTTGGCAATTTGTTATAAAATTGTATACAAATGTGTAATACCTTTAAATGAATTTCTACCATAAGCTGGTATCCGCAAATCTGTCCGAGATTTTTTGGAGATTATTTAAAATCTAGGGGGATAAACATCCAACTAATCGAATATTCGTTTTATTTAATTTATTTCTATCTCCCCATTTAACTTTAATTGTTATGTATTTTCTGTCTAGGTTTTTCTGGCTATATACCAGATCCCGTACAGTGCGATAGATTCTACCATTGTGTTGTTGGAAATGCTGTACCACTTTATTGTCCAGCTGGCATGGAATATGATCCTACTTCCAGAGTAAGCTTTTTGTAAATAATATTGTTGCCTATAAAGCGAAAATATGTATGTGTATTTTAATATTTAAAAGAATAATGTGCTTCGAACCAATGAAGCGTCAATCTAGTCCTTTACTAGCCTTCTTTCACTTATTCTATGTAAAATGTTTTACAGCAATGCGTACCGATTTCTGAAAACGGTTGTTTCGCTGCTCAAGGAAAATGGACACCAACTGAGGCACAGACCACTGATTCTGGACCCTCTAAAGGTACAACTGGTAACAGCAATGATGACACTGAAACAACAACTGGCGCTGATGAGGTAACCACAAATAAGAAAACAACAATAGTTGACAGCAAAACAACAACTGAAGGAACTGGTGGAGATATAACAACAATTGTGAGCTCTGATTCCACAACAGCCAGACCAAGTGATAATGAAGATCCAGCTTCTACAGCTAAAACAGATTCTACTACAATATCAGATGAAGTTAATACAGAGAAAGTAACAAAAGATACTACTGTTGAAGAATTGCTAACTACTTCAAGCACAGTTAACGATCCCCCTGCAAACATATGCGCGCCAGGGTTTTCTGGGTTTATACCAGACCCGGCAGCCTGTAACAGTTTCTATCAATGTATAGTTGGACATCCTATAAGATTGTTCTGTGGTGCTGGAAGTGAATTCGACCCGGTTTCTTTGGTAAGTGCTAAATAAAAAAGTCAGTCAAAGTCAAAAGATTTTTCTTTAAAGGCAATGGCCAAACCGTCTTTTGCGGCGTTAGGTAAGGATCCTACCATCAACCAATCACGAGTCGCAATCGATTGATTTGACATGTTTCTTGCTAAACTTGAAGATTGCTGAAAGCGAAAATAAATAAGTTAATCCTAGTCAGTTCGAGTACTATCTTTAGCAGTAAAAAAGAAAAAATCAAAATTCAATTTTTTTAGTGTGGGATAAAATTTCCTTTATCCCACACTAGGTATGTTTACTTTTCGATTGAAAACATTCAGTTCTTTTAACGAACTGTTTAGTTTTGAATTTAATTTTAGCGTTTTGAAAAATAAATTAAATTAAATTTTTTTTTTTTTTTGTTCTATTTTGAACTCAAGTTCATAGTGTGCAATAAAGTGTTTATCTATCTATCTATCTAAATGTCGCTTTGAAACTGTGAAGGAATAAACCGTAAGAAAACTGCCTAAGAGTTCTCCATAATGTTCTCAAAAGCGTATAAAGTCCACTCTCGGCCAGCGTGGTTGACTAACCTTCTCATGCTGAGAGGACACCAGCGCCCTGCGAACCGGTAATAGTTTGATGATGAAGATGTTGCATTTCAGCAATGCGTGCCAATATCTGCAAACGGCTGCTATGCCTCTAAAGGGCTTTTGACAACGACAGAGAAGGGGCAACAGACAACAGATGCGTATACAGTCACAGCAGGCGATGAAAAAACAACAACGAAGTATCTGACGACAACAACAAAATCCATAGGTAACTTAAAATGTATAATGTAGAACTTAAACAGTTTATTTTAATTGTCTTTTTGTTTAGGTTAGCATGTTTTTGCTACGGATCCTGGGTTCGATTCCCGAATCAGGATAAAGATTGTAAGGTATTAAGGTTTTCTGTTATGAAATTCATATCTACCCTGTTGTTAGCTACTTCGAACCAGTAGTTTTCGTTCATGTCTAAAAGTGTGTATATCACCATATAAATTAGTTCTGAAACTACATACTTTCCTGGTATTGTTATTTGACAAACTTTCACCCGCGGATTCGTTCGCATTGATGCAATAAAATATGTATCAAGGATCAATACGATAGAAATGAATCAATATGAAAGCTATATTTTAACATTTTTATGATTTTAATAAAAAGTATACCATGCCACTTGTAATAACTCCAAGAATATGTGTACAAAGTTTCACGACGATCGGTAGAGTAGTTTTTGCGTGAAAGCGTAACAAACAAACTAACATTCACATTTATAATATTAGTAACTCCTTCACGTCAATTTGTTTCTCTTTCGTCAGTCAATTGTTGATCTTGTGTGACAGAAGAAAAAGCAACAAATTCAAAGTCAAATAATCTTAATTCAAATAGTCCTTTAAAAGACGCTTTTGACGCGTCAATAATTTATATACTAGTGATTTGATGGTAATAACTACATTCGTAAACTTAAAACTAAAGCTATGAGGGTTCCAAACGCGCCCGGTCTAAGAAGAAGCCCACAACAAACTTTGCCAGGTAAATTTTCTTTTTGTTATCACCATCTCACATGCCACTTCAAATTATATGACACATGACATGACATGACAAACTATTATGATAAACACAACAATTTTATTAACTTCATTTACTGTAGGCGCGAATGGGAACGAGAACGACGATATGAGTGCTGAAACAACAGTGTCTCTTGAAACGACAACGAGGAGCCTGTGCCCGCCGAACGTGTTCGGCAACATGGCGGATCCGGAACGTTGCGACAGGTTCTTCATGTGTGCAAACGGTATCGCTATACCGCTTTACTGTAGCGATGGATTCGAATACGATAAAATTACTCAGGTAAGTTAATATCATAAGCAGACAATGTGTAGAAACACAGAAATTGTTAGCTTTAATTTTTCATGTCGTAGTTTTTTTGCTTTTTTTATATTGAATCTGTCAAACAGTCAAATGTCACGTCATAATTAATATTGTAAAAATTACGAATAGATCAATAGCGATTATGAATAAGGTTCAGAGCTATGCGGGCTTCTATCTGACATGCTGACCGTGTCATAAAGAGGAAATCTCGGAATTTAAATAATACAAAATTTCCGATATGTACCATTTGCATTCATCATCATCTTCATGATCAACCCATTGCCGGCTCACTTCAGAGCACGGATCTCCTCTCAATATAAGAAGGGTTTGGCCATTG
The DNA here is from genome assembly GCA_928268935.1 of Lasiommata megera. NCBI lineage: Eukaryota > Metazoa > Arthropoda > Insecta > Lepidoptera > Nymphalidae > Lasiommata > Lasiommata megera. The sequence continues at coordinate 8,701,636 of OV743334.1, forward strand.
GCCACCACGCTGGCCGTGTGCGGATTGGCAGACTTCACACGCCTTTGAGAACATTACGGGGAACTCTCAGGCGTGCAGGTTTCCTCACGATGTTTTCCCTTCACCGTTGAAGCATGTGTTATATATTATAATTGTTTAAAAACGCACATAACTCCGAAAAGTTAGTGTTGCGTGCCCGGATTCGAACCGCCGACCTCTGATTAGGAGGCTGACGTCCTAACCACTAGGCTATCACAGCTTCTACACATACATGTACATGATTATGATGTTCTATTTGCAAAAAATAAATATACAAGAACAAATTATCACTTTAAATTGTTTTTGCATATAAACTTATAAAAAACACATTTGTTCACAGCAATGTGTGAATATATCCGAAAACGGATGTTTCGCTAGACAGCAACAGACAGAAAAACCCGCAACGGAGGTAGAAACAACACCGGATCCGATCACAACAATTACCGATGAGAAAACAACAAAGAATGCTGAAACAACAACAGAGCCTGTCGAAACAACACAGGATGATGTAACAACACCAAATGTATGCCCCCCGGGAGTGTTTGGAAATGTGCCACACCCCAAACGATGCGATAAGTTCTTTATGTGTGCCGGAGGAACTTCTATACCTCTGTATTGTCCTGAAGGGTTCGAATTCGATCCCAATACAAGGGTAAGTGTCAAATTCAAATTCAAATAATCTTTATTCAAATAGTCCTTTAAAAGGCACTTTTGACGCGTCAATAATTTACATAGTAGTGAGTTGATGGTGATAACTACATTCGTAAACTTAAAACTAAAGCTATGAGGGTTCCTAACGCGCCCCGGTCTAAGAAGAAGCCCGCAACAAACTTAGACAGGTAAATTTTCTTTTTGTCATCTCATATGCCACTTAAAAATATTTTTGAAGATCTCCGTGGCGCAGCGCGTAATGCTGTCACATTATAAGGATGGAGGTCCTGGGTTCGATTCCCGGCTGGAGCCTGGTCTGGTGGGAGGCCGTTAGGCCGTGTCTTGTTACCACCCTACCGACAAAAACGTGTCGCCAAGAGATTTAGCGTTCCGGCACGATGTCGCCTAGAAACCAATTAGGAGTGTGGGTTTACCATAACCCTAACAGGTTAGCCCATCACTTACCATCAGTTGTGATTGGCGTCAATGGCTAACTTGTAGTTTATAAAATCATGTGATTTATTGTTTATTTTTCGACGGAATGCAACGTGCGTAGAGAGTGCATTCTAGAAGATCTGAATAGTGGGTTGTATAAAGTTTGAAGAAATTATAATTTGCATTGTGCAGAATTGCCTGTTTTACGCGGTTTACAGCTAACTGAGCTTAATTTTCATTGTCCGTCCAATTATATGAAACCCAATATTATAATTATAAGAAGTGTTTTTAGTTGTAGGTACTAACATAGGTCAAGATGTATTACTAACACTCTATGGACCGTGTCCGAAATAAAGATTATTATTATTGTCTATATATTCCAACCCTCACGCCCGTGTGCAAAATAAATACATATAAAAACCAAAAAAGATATAATAAACCGAAATAAATAAAAATAAATAAACCTACATACACATTACATAAATACATATTTGCACCGGGCGGAGGATTACACCCCGGCAGGGGAGACCAGACGGCCGGGGGTCAGGGCGACAGGTTGAGAAACCGCCGGACTATCCTAGCGGAGTCCAGCAGGACCGCTTTTTGCATCCTGGCTGCGAGCGAACTGCCACGGAACCCCAGTCGCCTCAGATGGTGAGCGAGGCTGACTGGGATTAACCCATTCGCAGATATGACGATTGGGATGGTTTCAGCGGACTGCACATGCCACATGTCGGAAACCTCGTGAGGCAGATCGAGATACTTGCGTTTTTTCTCCGTCTCAGCTCTCACGAGGAGGACATTATTATTAACAGGAATAAATGAATAACAAAGATACAAACAGAAATGTTGATAATTATAATAATTGATTTAATTTCTTCTTTTCAGCAATGTGGGGTGATAACCGAAAGTGGATGTACGGCATCATCTAAAACATAAGGCAGACGAATTCGGCTCGTTAAAACTAACTACTGATAAGAAAATGATTAACGTCATGCAATCTTAAATTTTAAATATAAGTAGGTATAGTCTAATTTTGCTTGTGTAAGTTTTCACGTACGTCACATAAAAGTAAGCATTATCTGTCATTTCATATTGAGGATCCAACGTCATAATTTCCGATTTTTGATTAAAGCTTTTATGTGTGGTACGTCACATAAAAGTAAGCATTATCTGTCATTTCATATTGAGGATCAAACGTCATAATTTCCGATTTTTGATTAAAGCTTTTATGTGTCGTACGTCACATAAAAGTAAGCATTAACTGTCATTTCACATTGAGGACTATACGTCATAATTTGCGAACTTTGATTAAAGCTTTTATGTGTCGTACGTCACATAAAATTAAGCAATAATTGTAATTTCATATTGAGGATCAAACGTCATAATTTCCGAACATTGATTAAAGCTTTTATGTGTGGTACGTCACATAAAAGTAAGCATTATCTGTCATTTCATATTGAGGATCATACGTCATAATTTCCCAACTTTGATTAAAGCTTTTATGTGTCGTACGTCACATAAAAGTAAGTATTAACTGTCATTTCATATTGACGATCAAACGTCATAATTTCTGAACTTTGATAAAAGCTTTAAAGTGTCGTACATCACATAAAAGTAAGCATTAACTGTCATTTCGTATTGAGGACCATACGTCATAATTTCCGAACTATGATTAAAGCTTTTATGTGACGTTATTGCATTGGATAAGTTACGCTATATGGCTAAATAGATTGTCAATTCGCAGGTTTTAATCGAAAATACATTTAAGCAACGAGGTTTCGTTCTTTGTTTGAAGTAACAAGTTACTTCAAACAAAGAACGAAACCATAAAAAAAAATAAAATTCAAGAACAAATAAGATTACTAAGGAGATATGCTGAGTTATCCATGATAAATAAAAAACTTCAATCTGGAGTCAATGTTTAAAAGATACATCTATGCAAAGTTATCATAAAAAATACGCGGTGACATGAAATTATCTTTGGCAACAGGCAGAGATTTGAAATCTATGCAATTTACTATTAGCCTTATAAATATACCTTAACCCTATAGGGTTGCAAATTATTTTGATTTAGGTTTCTTTTATATGGAAACTGTACGTCACCTAAAATTATAACCATGTCTCAAAATGAAGTGATACTTTTGATAGGCGTTGTCATAAGACCCCTTCTCCAAATGACCTTGTATGTAATAAAAGTGATGTGTTAGGAAAACTTTTGATTTGAATAGACTCTAAATGCATGGTGTTACTTAAGGCGTGGCCTTTCTAATGTATCTATATGTTTAAAAGCTAGGTTTAGACATAGCAGAAGTAGATAAAATGGCTCTACCTTTCTAAGAACTGAACCTATTAAATATTGATGCAATCAGCGAGGTCTGAGATTTTCACATTGATTACGCGTTAAATGTCTTTCATAGCAAGTATGTCAACAAATTCACATATTTACGTGTAAAATATTAAAAACCTTTCTAATGTCAACACAATTTTTTGATTTTCTGAATAATTAATTATACCTATTATAATAAAGTTTGGAGGTAATTAAATTTTGTATTTTCCATTTTGTTTTTTAATTTGACTCAATGTCATCGTATCCCCGCTTATTAAATAATTATAATTCTTTCGGATGCATAAAGAAGGTTTATTTGAATGTAATGACGTTATGAATTATTTAGCATTGATATGAATAAATAATATTTATTAAAAAGTGTTATTTACAACTGCAAGTATTAATTGAAAAGGCTGTGTTTTATTAATTAATTATATTTTTTTATAATACTAATAATATGTTTTTACAGTTTTTTTATGATTCACATAATAAATTTTGATGTTACCATTGAATTGTTTATTTTTTCTATCCGAACACGTGAGCATTATTGAAAATACGTTATTTTATGAGCAAATTAAAATTTATATACCCATCATGCATAAATTGACGCACATTTACAATTATATATTTTTTTCTGGTTCATGTCCAATTTTGCTTTTTAGTTGTATTTTAATATGAAAGGGTTAATTAGCAATACAATTTAATCTCAGAGGAGACAAGGCGACGCGGACAAAATCTGAAAAATGTTAAATTTTGGCCATGGCATGTTGTAATAGAAGTAGATATAAAATTGAAGAACTCTTAAAAACAAATTAAAATTAAAATATTAAACATTAGAATACAAGGAATACGGTAGAAGCTAAAGTAGGCTTGTTTTTTTTTTATTCAAGTATGGATTATTTTCATCATATTGTTATAATCTTTTCAAATCTAAAATATCAGAGGTTGGCGGTTCGAATCCGGGCACGCACCACTATCTTTTCGGAGTTATGTGCGTTTTTAAAAATTTTAAATATCACTTGCTTCAAATGTGAAGGAAAACATCGTGAGGAAACCTGCACGCCTGAGAGTTCTCCGTAATGTTCTCAAAGGCGTGTGAAGTCTGCCAATCCGCACATGGCCAGCGTGGTGGACTATGGCCGAACCCTTCTCATATTGAGAGAGACCCGTGCTCTGTAGTGAGCCGGTAATGGGTTGATCATGATGATTCTCCATATAGACATTGTACTTTTTCAAATTGACGACCTCTGTGGCGAAACGCGCGCGCTGTCGCATTATAAAGTTGGAGGTCCTGGGTTCGATTCCCGGCTCGAGTCTGGTCTGGTGGGGGTCTGCGGCCGTTACTTACCACTCTACCGACAAATGCGTGTCGCCAAGCGATTTAGCGTTCCGGCACGATGTCGTGTAGAAACCAATTAGGAGTATATATTTACCATACCCCTAAAAAGTTAGCCCGCTACCATCTTCGACTGCATCATCACTTACCATCAGGTGAGATCGCCGTCAAGGGCTAACTTATAGTGGATAAAAAAATAAATCTGTCGTCAGCTCTAATTTTCAATCATTTTTAATGTGGTATGTGAGGTAATTGTACTAGGGTTTCATAACTCCAAAGCAGTCAGTGTTTGTTTTTATATAATTTTAATGTTTACATGTTATTGCAGCAAACAAACTTATTGTAATAAATAAAATTCTGATTCTAATAGCTTATGTAGTTATTTTATAATTTCACTGATTCGCTTGTAGATGGTATAACTGTAGAAATTCTGTGAGGTAATCATTTTGCCCCACCGGCAAAGACAATATACGGCAGTTTGCTTCGATCCTGGGCATGCATTTCTGAAAAAAAAAACTTTTTTAAATTCCATTCAAATTCAAAATAATCTTTATTCAAATAGTCCTTAAAAAGGCGCTTTTGACGCGTCAATAATTTACATAGTAGTGATTTGATGGTGATAACTACATTCGTAAACTTAAAACTAAAGTTATGAGGGTTCCAAACGCGCTGCTCTAAGAAGAAGCCCACAACAAACTTAGCCGGGATTAACAACATTGCAAGTTAGCTAGCAATCTCACCTGGTGGTAAGTGATGATGCAGTGTAAGACGGAAGCGGGTAAACTGTTAGCGATATACTAAATACGTACTCCTAATTGGTTTCTGCGAGACATCGTGCCGGAACGCTAAATCGCTTGGCGACAAGGGTAGTAACTGGTCACGGCTCAAGCCTCCCACCGGACCTAACTCGAGCCGGAAATCGAACCCAGGACCTCCAACTTTATATTGTGAGCACAATAAGAGATAAAAGTTTGATTGTCAAACTTTTTTTGATCTTTCGTTTATTGTGCTTATTTAATTGCCATTTTATTTATCGCTAACCATTTCTCAGTGTTTTTTACACTGACCCGTAATTCAGATAAATAATTGATTCGTCATCGGCTTGATCATATTTTTTTTAGATTTGGTTACATTTATGGTTTTAAGCAATTAAAATTTCCTAGAAGTGAGTGGAAGAAGACGGGTTGTGCCGACCCCACATAATGTGGGATAAGGGCAAGAAAAAGAAGAAGCAATTCAAATATCACTCGTTTCAATGGTGAAGGAAAACATCGTGAGGAAACCTGCACGCCTGAGAGTTCTCGATAATGTTCTCAAAAGCGTGTGAAGTCTGCCAATCCGCACACGGCCAGCGTGGTGGACTATGGCCGAACCCTTCTCATATTGAGAGGAGACCCGTGCTCTCTAGTGAGCCGAGAATGGATTGATCATGATGATGATGATGGATTCTCAAAATATAAGATAAGAACGTTCCAGCTGAAACTCTTACCAAGGCTCGAGGGTTGAAGTGGTATCCATATTTACACTTCTTTTTCATCATGTTGCCATAAACACATTGATGGTAAAAGCTGCAATTAGTAACGTCGGGGTAGAGGAACCTATCACCAGGTCTGCATGCAGGCATGGGTATGGGATATTTCAAAGTTGATGAGGTTGGTTTGGGTGATGTGAAACAGGGAGGAATGTATTTGGTAGTTGGAGCTGGTGGTATGGTGCTGGAGGAGGGAGAAGTTGGATACGTTGGGTGTGGAGGTTGTGTTGATGAAGTTGGTTTGTCTGAAGGCAGTGTTGTTGAAGGTTTTTGTGTTGTAACTGGTTTGTGGTCTGAGTGGTTTGTGGTCTGGGTGGTGTAGATACTAGGTGGTGATATAGTTGGAACTGGTGTTGATTCTGATAGCGTTGAAATTAGTGGTCCTGTATTTGTTGTGGGTGTTGGAGATGTAGTAGTGAATTTAAATGTTGTTTCTGCTGATATTGTAGGTGAAGTAGAAATTGATTTGGTTGATGTGCTAGTTGTTATTGACTCTAGTGTAGTTATTGGCCTATATGTAGAAGGTTCAGTTCCATCCTGCTCAGTAGTCAATTTAGTAGATTCATCCATTACAGTGGACATTAAAGTTGGCTCAATACCCTGCTGTGTAACAGGGTCAACTATTATCGTGGTGGAATCAGTTGACGGGGGGCTAAAAGTAGTTGGGCGAATTGGGAATTTAGTAGTTGATGAAGTTGATCCTATAGATATATCTGGTAGTGAATGCGTATTATTTCTTTCTGTAGTGGTAGAAATTATTACAGGTGTTTGAGTTGAAGATTCATTCGTTATTATACTAGTTGATTCTATAGCATCGGGTTGGGTAGATGTTAGTTCTGTAGAAGAATGAGAAATAATAACAGGTGTAGTTACCAATAAAGTTGACATTGTCATGGCATCTGATGGAGTAGTAACAACAGTAGAATGATCCATTACTGAGCTTTGAGTAACTGGTTCCGTTTGTCTAGATGTCTTAGGTAGATCAGTTATTAGAGTAGTTTCAGATGGAGGTACAGTATAAGTTATTGGCATAGCAGTTGTTGTATGACGTAATGTAGTGTCCGGTATTGCTGAGTTAGTTATAGTACTAGTTTCTAAAGTCATTGAATCCATTGGCCTTGTAGTAACTTCATTATTAACTATTGATGAAGTACTTATTTCTACAGGTCTATCGCTCGTTGTATCATTTACCTTATTTGACACAGTTGAAGTTATATCAGTTTCAAAAGTACTAGACATAATGGTAGATTCAAGTGTAGGTGTTATGGAAGGTAATATAGTTTTTTCCGAGTATCTTGTTGTTAGCCTTTCTGTTATTGAATCAGTTACTGTGGAGAAATCAAGTGATTTGGAAGTTGATGCATCGATTTCAGTACTTCTTGAAGACGTAGTTATTGGAGGTTCATATGTAGTAACTTTAGGAGGCAATGTTTTTAAAGTCGTTGTAATTTGAGCTGTCGAAGAAAAGATGTCATTGGCAATTGTGTTTAATGTTTTCTCGGTTTTAGCTGTATTTACTTCTGTGGTTGGTGTAGAAGATTTTGCCATTGGCTCACTAGGGGATGTACCAGTAGGTAAATATGTTGTGAAAAAAGATGATGATGATGAAGATGTTTCACTAGATTTCGTAGTACTAATGGGTTCTACAGTTTCTCTTTCAGTAGAAGTCACCGGTTTAAATGATGTTTGTGTTACTGGTTCCAAGGTGGTTGATGTTATAGTAAATACTGTTGGAGTAAGTTCACTTGAAGTTCTTGTAACTTCAGATATTGTTGAGACAGGCATTGGTGTGGTCACAGTTATTGGTGAGAGCGGCTGGGTTGTAGTGAATTCAGGTACCACATTTTCTATTGTACTCATTGGATTGTGGGTTGTTAAAATATTTTCCGTAGTTGTCATTGTTATCGGTGGTACGGACGGTGGGTGGGTGGGTGGTATAGTTACTTGGGAAGTTGTTGTATGCCCAGCCATTGTCGATTGAGTTGTTTGCACTTCAGATATTGTCGATATAGGATTTGGTGTTGTTACATCAACAAATTGAGGGAGACTTTCGGAACTTATGTAGATAGTTGATTGTTGTGGTGTTTTAGTTGAAATATAAGAGGGTGTTGCGGTTTCTTTTGTTGCTTCAGTCTCAAATATTGTTGAGATAGGTTGAGTAATCATAGTTGAAATAGGTTCAAATGTTGTTTTTGTTGTTTCCATGGTCAATATTGTTGATTTGGGTGCTGACGTTGGTGTAGTTACACTTACACTAGAATTAATGGATGGTAGAGATGGTATGTATGTAGTGATAACTGGTTCTCTTTCAGTAGCCGATTCGGTTATTTCTTTGTCAGGTTTCGTAACAGTTGATATTTCAGCAGTGGTTGGCGTATTTTCATACGTAGATACACTTTCCGATGGTAAAGGTTCCAAAGTTGTTGTAGGGCTAGCTATTGTTGAATTTGGATTATATGTGGAAACTAGAGACGAAGTCGATTCAGTTACTGTTGACAATATCGATGGTCTAGTAATTTTGGGTGAGGTTGGTGAAATAGTAGAGGTTAAAGAGCTAGTTACGATAGAGGTGTCATTTCGGTTCGTTGTAGTATTATCTATTTCTGTAGAAGATTCAAGAGTTGAAGTTGATTCGGCTATCGTTGTTGATATTGGTGGTCTAGAAGCATTTATGATTTCAGTTGGTAAAATTGTCGTACTAGTCAGGGCGGAATCTTTTGTAGATTGAACAGAAACAGTTGACTGGTCTGTTGTTATCGGTGAATAAGTTGAGGTTAGTGGTAACAGTGTTGTCTTGGTTTGGACAGTTGAAGTTAATGGATTATTAGTAGATATTAATTTTGTAGATGTTGGTCGTATAGATGTTTCTTCAGATATTATAGTTTGTTCAGCAATAGATGATTCGTTGGATGCAGTCGATGGTTGAGGGGATGATGATACTGTAGTTTGTACTGTAGCTGAAGGTTCTTCAGTCACATGTGAAGGAACAAAAGTTACTGTAGTGGGTAAATTAGCTGTTTCTGTCTCTTTAACTGTAGTGGTAGGTACCGCTTTGCTAGTTCTATTGGAACTTATCGTGGTAGGTTTGTCTGTTACTACCGTTTCTGCTTCTGTGCTGGATTTAACTGAAGTTACTGTGATAGGTTTTGTTGTTGTCACTAACTCTGTGGTAGGAGTTACTGTGTTAGGTAATTTTGATGATTTTGTTGTGAAACTAGTTGTAGGACTAGGCGGCAAGTCAGGCTTAGTAGTTATAATAGGAATGCTGGTGGAAATATTAGGGGTTTTAGTAGTATCAGGGGAGTGAGGGAGCGGGGTGCGTTGAGTTGTAGTTGGGAATGTTATGTTGCAGCATATCGATAGATGTGATGGCTGGCAACTCTGGAAAGAAAATAAGAATTATAAATATAGTACGTGCCGCTTATTTTTATTGGAACGAAGTTCCTTACGGCAGGCTTGGAGGAGATAGGGATTTTGCTGCGCGACCGAACGGAAAATAATGTGATAGTAAAACCGTAAGAAAAGTCCGTGGAATAATAATAAAACCGTTAAATGAGACCGATTAAAGAGAATGCGCAGGCGCGATAATCGTCGTATACACAAGCGAGTAGTGTATAATACCTTTCTCTTTCTCCCTCTTTAATTATTTCTATTTCTATGTAATTTTATGTTGTCAAACAAAAATAAAGAGACATATTTGTTATTTTAGTTGAAAATTTGAATTACGATTTTTTTTTATTTTACGTAATTTATTATTTCCTGAAATTATCCTGTACTTAAATAGAAACTAATCAGCAAAATTTAAGAGAAAAATCAAGAAAACCTACATAAAATTGAACACGATTTTTATTTGCAAATTCTGTCGATTCTACATTAGCCGAAGGAACTTCTTTCCTACCTGGTGTCCGACGACACCACATCTTTTTTACTATCTATCACAATCTATAAGTTAGACATTAGAAAAGTTTATAGATAATATTGCCCTAACATATCTAATTTCAAATGAAAACTATTAAATTAATATTGATATTTCAAATGGCCGCAGTAATTTTGAAATTACACCACGTGGTAAACAGGTGTCTCGTAATTGTGTTGGAACACCACGACAAAATTATGACTACTCATGACCTCTTCTATCTATATAAAAATATTGAAGTTACAGTTTGTCTAAACATTTGTACGTCATATTATGTCCGTATAAACCATCCCAAGGTAAATTCCTATCGCTTGGCCGACATAAGAGGGCGTACTAGATAAGAAAATTGACGCGTCAAAAGTGTCTTTAAAAGGATTATTTGAATATAGGTTATGATTGATTGATTGATTGAACATCTTCAATCACTATCATAAGCGTATCGTAGTCCTGGCATAGATGACGCAAGGAATACAGGATTTGAATCTATCGTTATATAGAGTCATGACGTCATGACCCATCCTAGTACATATACCTACCGGTTAGGAACCGTGTTTTTTCTTTACCTGAGTTCTAACCCGCAGGGCATTTATGTTGCCCTGGTACTTTTGTAATGTAATTACAATTGACAACCCTAAAGTTGGAGGTCCTGGGTTCGATTCCCGGCTCGAGTCTGGTCTGGTTGGAGGCTAGTTACCACCCTAACGACAAAGACGTGTCGCCAAGCGATTTATCGTTCCGGCACGATGTCGCGTAGAAACCAATTAGTAGTATGGGTTTACCATACTCCTAACAGGTTAGCCCGCTACCGTCCTAGACAGCACTATCACTTACCACCAGGTGAGATAGCCGTCAAGGACTTACTTGTAATGTATGACCATGAGCCAGCTTAGTACATATATCTACCGGTTAGGAACCGCGATTATTTTTTACCCGAGTCCAAACCCGCAGGGTATTTATGTTGCCCTGGTAATCTTATTCAAAAAACAATCCATGCTACCTTTCTAATTGTATTACAATTGACAACCCCAAAGTTGGGAGGTCCTGGGTTCGATACCCGGCTCGAGTCTGGTTTGGAGGAAGGCTTCGGCCGTGGCTAGTTACCACCCGACAAAGACGTGTCACCAACCGATTTATCGTTCCAGCACGATGTCGCGTTGAAACCAATTAGAAGCGTCGGTTTACCATACTCCTTAAAGGTTAGCCCGATACCGTCCTAGACAGCATTATCACTTACCACCAGGTGAGATAGCTGTCAAGGGCCAACTTGTAATGTATGACCATGAGCCTGCGATTATTCTTTACCTGAGTCCTAAGTGTTTATGTTGCCCTGGTAATCTTATTCAAGAAATACTATGCTACAATTGAAATTTATTGTATTACTATTAAATTTATTAATTACCTGTGGGTCAGGACTTGGGTACGGGACGTTCGAACCCGTACCCTCAGAGAAGGGGTATTACGATAGGGGTAATAAAGGGGAAAGCTCACGTTAGTCTGGGTATCGTACAGCTGGTCCTGCGGACAGGAGTTGAGGTAGGGTATCGACAGCCAGCACACGATGTACGAGCCGCAGTCATGAGGGTATGGCTGCGAGCCCAGCATGCGGTTGCTGCATGGGTTGGCTGTCACCAAGGTGACGTACACCAACAGAAAGTATAGCCTGTGCTCTGGAAGAAAGTTCTAGAATCAATATTTTATTCATCATCATGATCATCATGATCAACCCATTACCGGCTCACTACAGAGCACGGGTCTCCTCTCAATATGAGAAGGGGTCGCCCATAGTCCACCACGCTGGCCATGTGCGGATTGGCAGACTTCACACGCGCTTGAGAACATTATGGAGAACTCTCAGGCGTGCAGGTTTCCTCACGATGTTTTCCTTCACCGTTGAAGCAAGTGATATTTTAATTGTTTAAAAACGCACATAACTCCGAAAAGTTAGAGGTGCGTGCCCGGATTCGAACCGCCGACCTCTGATTAGGAGGCTGACGCCCTAACCACTAGGCTATCACCGCTTCTAATATTTTATTATCGTCATGAAATCAAATCAAAAATAGCTTTATTCATATAAACCTATTACAGGCATCTATGAATCGTTCATTTCATTATTTCTATTCTTAAAGTGATGGTGATAACGACAATCGGCAACTTAAAACTAAAGCTAAGAGGGTCCAAATCGCGCCCAGGTCTAAGAAGAAACCCACAACAAACTTAGCCGGGTTTTTCTTTGATATCACCATCTCACATATTCAATAATAAATTATAGTACCTATGGAGATAGAGCAATTCACACCCAAGCTTTTTTATCGTTTATATAATCCTTAATATCGTAATATGATTTTTCTATAAGCTTTCGTTTTAAACTTTGAACTTATTGATAGACATCTCCAAGATATCAATAGGTATTTTATTATAAAATAAAATACAATTTCCTTTGAGCGAGTTACTAATTTAGTGCAGCCTACTAAACGGTACTACAAGTTTACTTTTACTTCTGATGTTCAGTGCGTTACAGTCCATTTTTTTCTTGAATTTATCATTATTTTTATAAACATACATTGAATTTTCATAATATATATATTGACTATGCACTGTCATTATTTTATAATCCCTAAGGAAACGTTATTTTTTGACGCGCTAATCTATCAGGTCTATGTCAGATCTGTCCATTTTCTTCTAATTAATATGTAGGCTACGGCCATTTTCTTCTATCAATATTATTTTAATTAAAATAATACTCACCCATAACAGCAACAGACTTCCACTCCACTTCGCAGACCTTCACTCCCTCCCAATAACATTAAACGAAAGAGAAATAATTGCATTCTAATAAATAATGACCGAAACATCGATTTAATTCACTATGATTATGTACCTACTACTTATATCACATATACTCACCTATATCCTTATATGTTTAAAACAAACAGTACTTAAACAGTCGATATAAATAAATAAAATTAATTCGTCATGGTATGAAATCAGTCTGTATTCGAGTAAGAAACTTTAATTATAAAAAGAAGTAATTTAATAAGAAAAATTATAGACAATGCGCTGGAATTAGCTGGAAGACGTGTGACATATTTGTCGTCTAGTCTTTTTACCGCGTAGTGTCCGTTCCCGTGGGAATACTGGGAAAATATATTGCCTATATAACACAGATAATGAAGCTTTCCGTAGGTGGAAGAATTTTTTAAAATATATTGATGGGTTTAGACGTGATAGCGTTATAAACCAACTGACTTTCTCAATTATAATAGTACAGTTAGGATAAATTACTTTACCATGTACAAGTTGAAAGCTTAGTGGTTAGGACATCAGACTCTTTAATCAAAGGTCGGTGGTTCGATCCCGAGCCGACCTCTAACTTTTCGGAGTTATGTAAGTTTTACCTGTGTGTAAAAAAGCTGTGGTAGCCACTAGGCTGGTTAGGGCGTCTGCCTCCTAATCAGAGGTCGGCGGTTCGAATCTGGGCACGCACCTCTAACTTGGAGTTATGGCGTTTAAAAAAAATTATAATATCATTTGCTTCAACGGTGAAGGAAAACATCGCGAGGAAACCTGCACGCCGGAGAGTTCTCCAAAATGTTCTCAAAGGTGTGTGAAGTTGCCAATCCGCACACGGCCAGCGGGGCGGACTATGGCCGAAACCTTCTCATATTGAGAGGAGACCCGTGCTCTGTAGTGAGCCGATAATGGGTTTATCATGATGATGATGACTTAATTTGCTATACCTATATCTCTGGTGACATCTCTTAACACGGTTAGTGGAGTTTTGGGAAGTATGCTGTGGAAAACCTCTCATAGATATTAGACCACGTGTAATTCTTAATCAAATATCAATGGCGGATCGAAATACTGTTACGTCATAGCACAAAAACCCACCCATTGTTTATTTGACACACTTCGTTATTATCGGTGAGACGTACGGAAATTATGATAGAACATTTTTGGAACGAAATTCCTAAACCCGGCTTGCGGTAGAAACTTTAGAACAGATTCGAACCGCCGACCTCTGTATGGAGGCTGACGCCATAACCACTAGGCTATCACCGCTTCACTAAGCTATCCCAAATTAGGTGTGAAAAAGAACTAGTTGGATTAAGCATTAAATTGAATTGAATTAAAACTATTATGACAAGCAAGTCAGTACCTAGCACAGATTTTTACGAATACCAAAGAGATTGGCCTATTGTTACTTTTGAAACAATAACATGTTTTTTAATATCAAAATATTTTTTAGTAATTTGACGACCTCCGTGGCGCAGCGCGTGCGTTGTTACATTTTAAAGTCGGAGGTCCTGGGTTCGATTCCCGGCTCGAGTCTGGTCTGGTGGGAGTCTTCGACCGTGGCTAGTTACCACCCTACCGACAAAGACGTGTCGCCAAGCGATTTAGCGTTCCGGCAGGATGTCGTGTAGAAACTAATGAGGAGTATGAGTTTACCATACCCCTAACATGTTAGTCTGCTACCATCTTAGACCACATCATCACTTACCATCAGCTGAGATGCAGTCAAGGGCTAATTTGTGATGAATAAAAAAAAAAAATCATTATTTGTAAATTAAAAGTAGATTATTTTTTGTAATTAAACGTAAAATACGTAAAGCAATGGAATCGCCCTTAATGGCTAGATGGAACAAAAGTGCTTCAGCCCCAGAAGCCTTGGCGTGATCCCTCTGCGACTACCAGCGAAGATGATTTTTTTTTACATGACTTTGGCCTATAGTGGGGGTTTCTTGGGAAAAAGGATGTTGTGCATGAATAAAAAATCTTCCATAATATCGCTTCTCCAAATGGGTCTTAACTCTCAGAGACTTTTTTTTTCGTACTGACTCTTAGTTGTGCTAACCCTATTGGTTGCGACAGCGTAACCGGGCTGTTTGGCGAGTATCGCAAAGAATCTCTGCCAGAAGAAATTTTTGGGCTCTAGGCCTCGAAGAAGCCAAGGGAATGTCTGCCTAAGGGCGCCTCCTGTGAGGCCGAACCTCTGCTTAGACGACGTTTGGGATAACGGGGGGGTCGGACGTTGACTTAGAGACTATTACAAAAAAAAATTGCTTTTTCATATAAAGGTAACCTTATAAAAAATACAACTTAAAACTATTTATTGTAGTTTACTGGCATGACTCAAGGTATCCTTAATCTACTTGGATGGAGGTCGCTTAACCGACGTAATTGAGCTTTGAAGCATTTGACCACACCCTCGAGTAGTTGTTAAGTTAGTTATAGTGATTTTAATTGTTTTAATTAATGAAAGACCTTTTTTTTAAGAAAAGAAGAAAGAAGTTTTAAATTAATGTAATTGCTTTTTTTTTGTTAATATTTAAATGTACTGATTTTATTTAAAATAAAGGAAATAAGGTATCTTTTAATGAAAGAGGACACCCTGCCAACAACGCCCTGTGATGACGGGTGCGTTAAAAAAAAAAAGAAAAAAAAAATAACCGACGTAATTAAACTTTGACCACCCATCAAATTACTAAAACGGCTCAATGTTAACTTAACAATGTAAATTATTTACAAAAACTGTTTGCTTTGTATCAGGCTATCATAAACGAGAAAAGATACTGAAACCTTATGAAGACGTAATTGCTAACTCTTGTAATACCGGTACCACAGTATGATAAATCCTTACTGACTAAAGTCATCTTTGCTTTGCCGAAAATTTTACATCCGACAAGGTTGCTTAACCTGCGCAATCCCTTAAGCATCCAGTTAAACTTGGGAAAATATTAATTTATTAGCCAACAAACCAAAAACGCTAGTACAATGTAACTGCGAGTACCAGGCTACCAGAAACAGGAAACAGATGATCTTTACCAAAAATACATCTAAAGCTCAATAACACACTTAAATTATCAATCAACATCATCATCATCATCATCCCTGATGATTATTATACCTTGCAATTCGGCAGTCGGTCAGAAAACGTCGCTGGTATCCAGCTAGGAGTACCAGGCTACCAGAAACAGAAAAGAGATGATCTTGACCAAAAATACATCTAAAGTTTAATATAATAACACACTTTAATTATCAATCAACATCATCATCATCATCCGTGATGATTTTTATACCTTGAAGTTCGGGAGCCGGACAGAAAACGTCGCTGGTATCCAGCTACGAGTACCAGGCTACCAGAAACGGGAAAGACCATATTAGGTTAAAAAGACAGAAAAAGTTTACAACTCATTTAATTATCCATCATCATCATCATCATTATCCCTGGTGATTATTATACCTTGCAATTCGGCAGCCGGACAGAATACGTCACTGGTATCCAGCTACGAGTACCAGGCTACCAGAAACGGGACAGAGCATTAGGTTCAAAAGACAGTAAAAGTTTACAACACATTTAATTATCAACCATCATCATCATCATCATCCCTGATGATTATAATACCTTGCAGTTCGGGAGCCGGACAGAAAACGTCCAGCTACGAGTACCAGGCTACCAGAAACGGGCAAGAGCATATTAGGTTCAAAAGACAGTAAAAGTTTACAACACATTTATTTATCAATCATCATCATCATCATCATCATGCCTGATGATTATTATAGCTTGCAATTCGGCAGCCGGTCAGAAAACGTCGCTGGTATCCAGCTACGAGTACCAGGCTACCAGAAACGGGCAAGAGCATATTAGGTTCAAAAGACAGTAAAAGTTTACAACACATTTTATTATCAATCATCATCATCATCATCATCATCATCATGCCTGATGATTAATATACCTTGCAATTCGGCAGCCGGTCAGAAAACGTCCAGCTACGAGTACCAGGCTACCAGAAACGGGCAAGAGCATATTAGGTTCAAAAGACAGTAAAAGTTTACAACACATTTATTTATCAATCATCATCATCATCATCATCATGCCTGATGATTATTATAGCTTGCAATTCGGCAGCCGGTCAGAAAACGTCGCTGGTATCCAGCTACCAGTACCAGGCTATCAGAAACGGGCAAGAGCATATTAGGTTCAAAAGACAGTAAAAGTTTACAACACATTTAATTATCAATCATCATCATCATCATCATCATTATCATCAGCTTCGGCCCTGGCGATAATTTTGGCTTGCAGTTCCGTGGCCGGGTTGAAGACGCCGCTGGTCTGAGCATTACAGATGAAACATCGAGCTGACTTCTTGAAGTTAGCCAGAGCACATTTCTCGCAAAAATAGTGTTTACATCTGAAAAAAAAAAACTTTATGAACGCTTTATATTTTTATCAAGGTCTTATATACCTTAATAAATATTCAACACACATAAAAGATCGGGAAAAAAGTATTTATAAAGTTGTAATAAAATCTCTTTGGTCATTTACGGTTTGAATGTGGCTGGTTTTGATGCAATTAAGAAGGTTATAATAAAATAGAAACGAATTAGTAAGATTTTGTTTCGACCTATTTTCATTAATTTTTCTTCATCAATGAAATAATGGAGACATTAGATAAATTTCAAATATTTTATTTATAGGATGGACAGGGGCGTATCCGTCGGTGATTTGGGTAGACGTGGGTAGTTTCGGGAAAAGAGAAGAGATACTCTTGGTAGAACAGAATTACAATTATAACTATGGTAATTTATAAGGAGCAGACTATACGCTCCACCAAGTACGACTATGCACTACCGCGACTCGACCACCGATCCGAACCGACCGAATGCAATGAATGTAATGCGCCGTCCCGCGGGCTCTCTAATAGCCGTCATAATAAAAAAAATTAACGCAAAGCCGAAGAAAGAAATTGGGTACACAGTACACTCACCTAGTGACCACAGGGTCCTTGAAACTATTCCTGCATATAAAGCACTTGAAGGGTAACTCTTCATCACTGTGTATCTCGTAGTCGGAATCCCCCTTTCCCCCATCACTGGGGTGGGTCTCCTCCCTTTCAAGCTGCCAGCCATGCTTGTAGTCGGATCTGTCGTGGAGGAACTTGCAGGAGTCTGGAATTGTATTATAGTAATTATATGACCTTTTTTTTTATTCACCA
Source organism: Lasiommata megera (assembly GCA_928268935.1). Lineage (NCBI taxonomy): Eukaryota > Metazoa > Arthropoda > Insecta > Lepidoptera > Nymphalidae > Lasiommata > Lasiommata megera. The sequence continues at coordinate 8,719,849 of OV743334.1, forward strand.
CTAGTTAGCCCTTGACTGCATCTCACCTGATGGTAAGTGATGATGCGGTCTAAGATGGTAGCGAGCTAACCTGTTAGGGTTACGGTAAACCCATACTCCTAATTGGTTTTTACACGACATCGTGCCGGAACGCTAAATCGCTTGGCGACACGTTTTTGTCAGTAGGGTGGTAACCAGCCACGGCGGAAGCCTCCCACCTGACCAAACTCGAGCCGGGAGTTGAACCCAGGACCTCCGACTTTAAAATGCAACAGCGCACGCGCTGCGCCACGGAAGGTCGTCAAAAATTATAAACCTAAATTATAGAGCCACTGAAAAATTGATTCGCGTCATTCACTCTCTTTATATATATATAAACACACCTATAAAATGTGTTCGTATTACTCACCCACTCACTCCCACACACATCCACAATCATATGCACTCACTCACACACCCATCCAACCACTCATTTCTCCCTCATGTATAAATGTGATTAAGTAAACTTTAAGGCACAATAGTTTTATTGCACGTTTGGAAGAGACTGACCCCCAAGATACGGGCTATCCTAGTTTGGGGGTCAGGGTAGTTTAAGAAATATTGTATTTAGTTGAAATAAAAATAAATTAAATATAATTTACTTAATTTTCCACAATTCGAAACAACCAGATAAACAAATCTGTTAGGCATTTGATGTAACTGGTATTTTTTTTAACACTCAGAAGATATGTCAACTCACAATAATAGAAAAATATGTATATATATATATATATATATTATGTCCATATATAATATATCAATTCAAAATTAAATCAAAAATACCTTTATTTACATAAACCTATTACAGGCATCTATGAATCGTTCATTCCATTATTTCTAATCGTGAAGTGATGGTGATAACTACACTTGGCTACTTAAAACCAGGCTAAGAGGGTTCAAATCGCGCCCAGGTCTAAGAAGCAACCCACAAAAAACTTAGCTGGTTTTTTTTTGTTATCACCATCTCACATAATCAATTATATATATGTACAGTCACTACAAACAGACCAAATAACGTTGCACCACCTCACCTCCAAATCCACAGAAACCGGTCTCTTTGTAATCTTTACAAATATCCGGTTGGTAGTCCCATCTGTAATAAAAAATTAGGTCATACCACAGTAGCTAGCAGACAGTTCTTCTCAAGTCTCTAGAAGCTTGAAACCTGAAGCTAAAAGACCAGTAAATCTCTTAAGTTACTGGGGTCTGGTTGGCTGGTTAGGGGGGGGGGGGGACGACGACTTGTAAGCGGTGATAGCCTAGTTGTTAGGACGTCAGCCTCCTAATCAGAGGTCGGTTTGAATCCGGGCACGCACCTCTAACTTTAAAAAAAAAATATCACTTGCTTCAACGGTGAAAACGTCGTGAGGAAACCTGCACGCCTGGGAGTTCTCCATTATGTCCTCAAAGGCGTGTGAAGTCTGCCAATCCGCACACGGCCAGCGTGGTGGACTATGGCCGAACCCTTCTCATATTGAGATACGTGCTCTGTAGTGAGCCGAGAATGGGTTGATTATGATGATGATGATGAACCGATCAGTAGCTTGTCAAACTAAACCGAACAATAGTTATCCAGTAAGTGGGATCCTAATAAACTAAAGCTTAACCATGACCCAATTACCCATTAACCCAACACAGCAGCAGCGAAGTTACTTTACAAAATAAAAATTGCATACGATTTTATCACAAATTACTAAATGAAATTTCTGGGACGTCTCTCAATAAGTTCAAAGTTTATATAAAACATAAGCTTGTAGAAAAGTCCTACTATAGTGTAAAGGATTATGTAAATGATAAACAAGCATGGGTATGAAATATTACTCTAATAAGATAGCTCATAAATCATTTTAAGTGGCAAGTGAGATGATGATAACAAAAAGATAATTTACATAGCTAAGTTAATTGTGGGCTTCTGACACTACTCTAAGTACCTTAATAGATTTAGTTTTAAATTAACAAATGTAGTTATCACCATCAACTCACTACTATGTAAACTATTGACAGGTCAAAAATGCCTTTTAAAGGATTACTTGAATACAGATTATGACTGTTTGATTGCCATTAACTGAACGGCTTCTAATATTATGAATAGCTCACCTAACAGTGGCTCTCAAATTAGCAGGAGCCCTTATAGGACCCTTCCTCACGAGCCCTGAACTAGCGTTCCCTGCCGCTGTATCTTTCTTCTTATAATACTGGGCGTAGTTATTTATACCTCTGTATACCTAAAAGATGAGCAGAGAATCAATATCCCTATAATTAAAAATGCATACAATTTTTTTCTTAATCAGAGGGATTTGAACCCACATATATGCGACAATCAAAGCTATTGCTTTGCCAAATAAACAAAGGTCCACATACCACCGACACCGAAATTAATGTATGCCTCTCACCAATCTTATAGCGACCGTAGCGCCATCTAGTAGAAAACATTGCAGTTTCAATCTAATATGTAAAGTACCATCTTAACAACGACATAATATATAAATGTTGTATTGCTTATTAATAATTTTATATTTTACTAGCTGTTGCCCGCGACTTCGTCTGTGTAGAGTTGCTAATTTCGCTTGAGATTGAGGTTACCCGTGCGGCCAATGTCCTTCTTCAGAAAGTAAGCTACAGGCAAATATCAAATTGCCTATTTTCGTGTTTCTAAATTAAAAAACATAGGACTTTCATACAAACTTCAAACACCTATTTTACCCCCTCCGGGTAGATTTGGATGAAAAAAAAAATTCTAACCTTATACTTACGCCCTAAAAGAAACCTATTTTCAAAATTTCAAGCTTGTAGACTTCATAATACAAAAATAAGCAAAAACTATCATCCGCTATTTTACCACCCTTAATAGGTAATACCTAAATTGATGTACATGTCTTTTATTTATTATTATGAATCTTAATGCAAATTTTTGTGTATCTAACTCTAAAAACAAAGAAATTTCATACAAACTTCCAACCCCTATCTCACCCCCTTAGGGGTGGAATTTCTAAATATCCTTTCTTAGCTGACATCTCTTAACTATCAACTACCTACTTGCTAAATTATAGCTTTATACGTACAATAGTTTTTGAGATCTCGTGTTTAATCAGTATGTAATTATGTAAGTGACCTTTCGCTTTTAGCCTGGCCGCAGACGTTCGGTTACCGCATTAGGTTTCCAGATCAGGAATTCAGATTCTAAAACCTGAATGCTCTGCTTACATACAAAATATTCAACAAAGCGCACATTATTCTTATTTTTTCTGAACGGAAAAAAAACCTAACGTTCGGTTCGATGCGTTCGGATCGTGAGAACGGAAAAAACCTAATGACGTCATTCCGAATGCAGCGCTCCCGTACTTTTTGGCTCGTCCGCCGTACACGCACGGAAATTTCAATTCAGATCCGCGCGAACCTTGTAATGAGATCCTGCAATATTTGAAGAATTCTTCTGGGTGTGCTCGTAATTTTGCTCTTTTGATATAGAATTGACTGTCTGTTAATCTCAGAGTATTCAACGGGTGTACCCAGTAACGACGATTCCTCTTCTTCTTGTTTAGCGCCAATAAAGTGCAATCGCAATCAATTCGTCTTCGTCTTCCATGATTACATGTGTATATGTGCTTTCACAAGCGTCTCTATACGTACTGGTCATATAAAAATTCCGAATAAAAAACCGGACGTTTGCGGTAGTTTCATGGAAATCCGAATCTGAATTCCTGATCTGGAAACCTAATGCGGTAACCGAACGTTTGCGGCCAGGCTTATATATATAGATTAAAATGGTATTAAGTGGGGTATATACAATTTATGAAATTAAAATGCATACAGAAATAGGAGAGTGCTTTGCCAATTAAGCAAAGGTCTGCTTAACGCCAAAGTTAACATGATATGTAATTTAGATTGTAGGAATATTTTGATTTTATATATTATTATTTATTATAATAATAAACAAACCCGGGTACCTAAGTTTGTTATTGTACTTGTTTATGTTTCATAAATTGTTTTTTACTTTGGAAACTTCTATTGCTACAAAAAATATTAAGGTTAATAAACTGTTTTAACATTTTTATTTCATAACAATCTGTGCTAAAATATTAATAAAACTTTTATTACTATATAAATGTTTTGTGTAAAAAATAATATTTCTCTTTTTTTAATTAAATAAGTAAAACAAACAATTAAACAATTAAAATATCACTTGGTTCAACTGTGAAGGAAAACATTGTGAGGAAACCTGCACGCCTGAGAGTTTTCCGCAATGTTCTCATAGGCGTGTGAAGTCTGCCAATCCGCACATGGCCAGCGTGGTGGACTATGGCTAAACCCTTCTCATATTGAGAGGAGATCCATGCTCTGTAGTGAGCCGGTAATGGGCTGCTCATGATGATTAGCTATGAATGAACCCAGGTACCTAAGTTTGTTATTGTACTTGTTTATGTTTCATAAATTGTTTTTTACTTTGGACACTTCTATTGCTACAAAATATATTAAGGTTAATGGACTGTTTTATAATTTTTATTTCATAACAATCTGTGCTATAATGTTAATAAAACTTTTATTAATCTATAAATATATTGTGTAAAAAATAATATTTCTCTTTTTTTTTTTAATTAGATAAGTAAGACAAAAAATGCACTGCTGATCGCCTTACTTCCAATACTATTTAATATACTGAATACTGTATTATTCCCACAGAAAAATAGTAACAGGCATAAATATAAGTTGGAAGTTCCAATGCAGCGTTTGAAGATCTACAGCAAAAATGTATACTGTATGGCAATAAAAGTATACAACTAGTTACCATATAATGTTAAAGAAATGAGGTTCAACAGGTTTAAAACATTTATGTTTAATAAATTATTACACAATGGTATTTATGACATTGATTACTTTAAAATTAAATTTAAATAAACAAAACGATATGAGAGTTTATGCGAGCAGATGACTTTTGTTAGATTGACATTGCTTTATCACATGACTTTGGATTTAAATTAATTTCAATTCAATTATTATGTTTTTTTTTCATTATTTTTTCCTTAAGTACTTATTATCTATGTAACAGTTATAATTGACTTAAAATATTTTGCACGCCTGTAAAGGCAAAACCTGTTTGGTTCCATATATGTATCTTTTAACTACATTGGTTATCCTGTACCCATGTTGTATAGCAAATAAATGAATTTATTATATAATTATTATTATTACACCATATTTTAATGTCACTAAATGTTTGAATCTTTTTTTTATACCTTATCATCAGCCTGTCCCAGTAACTCCTCGTTTATTTTCTGCGCTTTCTCAAATATAGCCTGCGCGTCTCTGTCCACCTCGGTGTCCATGTCATACGTAGATGTGGCATTCTCTCTCTGCTGTTGTACGGAGAGTGTTGTGTTTGGCTTTTTCTGGAATATAACAATTACATTGTAATACTGATTATATATTGAAATACTGTACAAATCATCATCATGAATCATTAACAATGATCAATGGATCAATTTCACTTTGACATAGAGAACGAAGCGGTGATAGCCTAGTGGTTAGGGCGTCAGCCTCCTAATCAGAGGTCGGCGGTTCGAATCCGGGCACGCACCAATAACTTTTCGGAGTTGTGTGCGTTTTTTAAGTAATTAAAATATCACTTGCTTCAACGGTGAAGGAAAACATTGTGAGGAAACCTGCATGCCTGAGAGTTCTCCATAATGTTTTCAAAAGGCGTGTGAAGTCTGCCAATCCGCACACGGCCAGCGTGGTGGACTATGGCCGAACCCTTCTCATATTGAGAGGAGACCCGTGCTCCTTAGTGAGCTGGTAATGGGTTGATCATGATGATGATAGAGAACTAAGGGGACAGATAAAATATTAAGGTCTTAGATAAATTTATACACTAAATTACAAATTTAAAAAGGAAGGAGAAAACTTTAATATCTGGGCCACTTAATGCGAATCTCTAAATATGATTTACTCCATATAATGCAAGGCAAAATAAAGGGCAAACAAAGACCTGGCCGAAGACAAACATCCTGGCTTAAGAACCTTCGCCAGTGGTTTAATATGAGCTCAGGAGCATTGTTTAGGGCGGTAGTGAACAAGATCCTATTAGCGTTAATGATTGCCAACCTCCGGTAGGAGATGGCACTAAAAGAAGAAGAAGATGTTGAGCCATCGAAATAAGTTTGATGTTTAACCATATGAATACTTGTATATAATAGTTATTTTGGTCATATTGCCCGACAGCTGCCAAGTAACTTGGAAAAACTTACAGTTGTGGGTAAGGTGTGGGTAGGGATTAACAAGCATGGGTGTGAAATATTGCTCTAATAGGATAGCTCTTAATATAATTTTAAGTGGCATGTGAGATGGTGATAACAAAAATAAAATTTACCTGGCTAAGTTTGTTGTGGGCTTCTTCTTAGACCGGGGCGCGTTTGGAACCCTCATAGCTTTTGTTTTAAGTTTACGAATGTAGTTATCACCATCAAATCACTACTATGTAAATTATTGACGCGTCAAAAGCGCCTTTTAAAGGACTATTTGAATAAAGATTATTTTGAATTTGGTAGAGGGGAAAAGACCGCGTGGCCGATCGCCTAGCTGCTGGAATGATCAGGTGAAAACACTCACTGGCCTTCCACTTACAACTGCTATCAGAAAAGCCGAGGACCGAACAGAGTGGAAGGCATTAGTTACCAACTTAGCGAAGGCACTTCCATGTGGACACGACCTTCAGTAATGAAGTGTGCGACCAAGAAGAGATGTGAATACTCAAAGAGATGTCATCTGCACTGTTTATATAAATCAACGAATGGTGCTGGCAGTGGTATATAACCGGTTAATCAGATACCATCTTAGAATCATTACTTACCACCTGGAAATTTGAAAATAAGAAAAGGTTTTTTATACACGTAAGGATCCTCCCTTACCTTTTCTTCACCATTGCTACTATCATCACTGTTGCTAATTTCAACTCTGTGTCGTTTATTCCCCGTAGATTGTATGTTGGGATTGGATTTGTGTTGTCGTTTTGTTGGTAACACTACCGTGGGTTCGTCAGAGTCGGAGCTGTTTTTCTCTGTAACAAAAGCAATCAATAAGAGTCCACCCATAATAGACAGTCTTAGTATTAAAGTATATATACTTTAAAACACTTTTATCATATTTAGATGAAAAAAGAATTATGTATGCATTTTTAAATAATACTGAAAGTTGGCTACTCTAAAGATGATATTTTTATATGCTATAGGGCACTGGTTCCCAATTAGTTTTTGCTGCGTACCACTTCAAAAAAGACCTCAAACCTGTGTACCCCTTATTGTAGCAATAATATTTAAAAAAAATAAGTAGTTTAAAGTAAAAGTAAGTTTAAATAACATTTCATCATCATCATGATCAGCCCATTCTCGGCTCACTAGAGAGCACGGGTCTCTTCTCAATATGAGAAGGGTTTGGCCATAGTCTACCACACTGGCCGTGTGCAGATTGGCAGACTTCACACACCTTTGAGAACATTATGGAGAACTCTCAGGCATGTGTGTGTCAGGTTTCCTCACTATGTTTTCCTTCACCGTTGTAGCAAGTAATATTTTAATTGCTTAAAAACACACATAACTCTTTATTATCTTCAAATTAAAGAACAATTGTGAAAATCAGTGCTCTGTAGTATTGTCTAAATACACTCTTCACCTATTGTATGTTTCGACATTAACAAAGTATCTTCAAAGTTCAAGGCAAAACTTTTATGTTCTATGGTTGCAGCAGCTATGAAACAGGAGTTGCTCTATGGTATTTAACGGCTTAGACCCTACACTGCATCAATACTTTGATTTTAATTTTTGGTAGGAGTAAGCTTTACCAAGAAGTAGGGCATGGCAGGTATTCAACCATCAGAGTAGTCCACATAAATTAAGTTGTATTGTTGTATTTTGTTCTTTATTAGCAGGTTAGGTTAGTCAACACTTAACAAGTTTTTAATGTAATTTATAGCTCTCCCTAAATATTAGTAGTGTGGCGTAAATAGAAGTTGAACGGTAGATTTGTCTGAATGTTGCGGTTAGTAGTAAATTCAAGATTGGCGTCTGTTTCTGTAAATTCTTACAACATGAACGAAAAAGTGTTAGAACAGGGCGAATCACAAGTGAAATAAGAGCGAGGTAAGTGGTAGAATTTACCTTCTGAACTAGATTTCTTTCGTTGTCTTCCGCCTCTTTTCTTAAGGTTGCGTTTTTTAAATGTCGAAGGCACTTCAACCTCTACATCTGACATATTTTCCACTTATATAAAGTTATTTAGTACGAAATAAAATTTAAAACTACTATAAAAACAATTTTGTATTATTTGTTTACAAGTTACAAGACGAACGAGATAAGGTTATGTTCGGATGCTCGCGTTTGTTTATTTAACTTTGTGCTGTCATCGTAATGTCAAACTAATTATTGATTTTAAAATATTCATCTATCATTTGAGTTAAAGAGTACATTTTCGATATTTATTTTAAATCATTACTAAAAAATATAATCAGATTCTATGTTTTTATATATATAGGCTGATTTTATAGAATTTGTCACTCGAAGTAATAAACTTTCATTATATTATTTCCATACAAGTATCCGACCATTTGATTGTGTTTAGTAAAGCTTGGAGACCACAGAATGCCACTGGCCTCTTTTTTAAAAATGGTTGATGTAAACCACGCTTGATAATGCATAATATTATTTATGATTGATCCATCTAATTACAATTCGTCTTATAAGCTGTAGAATTTATTTATTTTGCTAAAACTATATCCACTGTCCGTCCAGTAGGCATATGTTTGGAGTAATATTATGTAAAAATATTCATCATACATCGAGCATTCATTAAAAGTTCACCTATATTCGAGCAAATGATAAAATACGTGATGCTTTTACTTATTATGTTTAAACTGATAGTCGATCTGACTATCAGTTTAAACAGTCTGTCTGTTTATAAAATGTAAACATGACTAGTTATTTTTTTTTTTTTTTTCGGACTGTCTATTAGCTGTACAAACCCTATTGGTTGCTACAGCGTAACCGGGCTGTTTGGCGAGCTTTGGAAAGAAGCTCTGCCAGAAGAAATTTTGAGCCCTAGGGCTCGAAGAAACTATGGGAACGACTGCCTAAGGGCGCCTCCTTTGAGGCCGAACCTCGGCTTAGGCGACGTTTGGGATAACGGGGGGGTCGGACGGTGAGTGGACCGTACGTCTCCGAGGCCGTGGATGGAGCCCACGTCCGGATGACGTAAGATAGCGGGGACCTCGTCTTCGCCGTGAAGACGGTGTGTAGCGTATGATTGTGTGGTAGGTGGTACGAGTATGTTGTCAGTAGTCATCTGATCGTCAGGGTCATAAAGGATATGTTTAGGTCTCCTCTTTCGGAGAGGAGCGCTTAGGTCGGGGGACTAGTTATTGAAACGTAACGCAGTGCTGACGAGATTTTCAACTTATTCGACCGCGTGAAAGTTAACTTCAGCTGGTATAGAATCGAATGTATCAGCTGTTACACAATAGATAACGCAGTAGTCTAGTTTCCGAACGAATCGAAATAGGTCACATTTAACTATCAAATGATGTAAAAATTATTGGCGGCCATCGCTTGACGATAATATCTAACTTCGCCAGAGGAAACCTACGACTCGCTTGAAGGTGGCATTACGTGTTTTCGTTACGCGATGATTTTAAACGGGCGGCATTTAAATATCCATGTTATTTTGATGACAACTATGAATAAACTAGACATAGACAAGTTGACTATAAAGACCGAGCGCCTATGACTAGATCTAGATGCTTTTTTTTAACAGGAACAAGACTACCTGGTTTATCTCGACGGCTATAAGTTAAATCTAGAATAAGATTTTACGATTTTTTGCCTATCTACCTACCTACCAAACTTGTTATCTTAAAATAACCATGAGCAAAGCAGCGGACTAGAGTCTGTGTTCCCAAATGGGAGCGCATAAGGCGTTTTGCAAATCAGAAGCGCGAAATGGTATACCACTTTTACGATAACACCTGTTAAACTCCAAAACGTCATATGTTGCGTGGGACTTCGCATTAGGATACGCCATTTTGGATGTGCCGCCATTTTGCTCCGGTTTAAAAATGGTATACCACTTTTTTTCGTTCAGAAATAAAAGGTCTCATGTGCACAGCTAATGTAGTGTTTATATAATGTTTGGACAATTCTGTTGTTTCGATAGAAGTTTTTTTAAAAATACTTTCTTTGTACGTGTGCCCAATTTTTATTGTTCTGGGTTATATTATGTTTCTGGGTTTTCTGTGTTGGTATTTAACTGCCTCCGATGGGCATGATAGGCTTGCTAACTATAAAAAAAAATAGGATATATTTTTTACGGCCCTGGATTCAAGTCGTCTTTGACCTAAATAACATTTTGTGTATCATACGCACAGATTAAAAATCGAGGTTTTTTTTTTATACACTACAAGTTAGCCCTTGACGGCTATCTCACCTGGTGGTAAGTGATGATGCTGTCTAGGATGGTAGCGGGCTAACCTGTTAGAAGTATGGTAAGCCCATGCTCCTTATTGGTTTCTACGCGACTTCGTGCCGGAACGCTAAAATCGCTTGGCGACACGTCTTTGTCGGTAGGGTGGTAACTAGCCACGGCCGAAGCCTCCCACCAGACCAGACTCGAGCCGGGAATCGAAACCAGGACCTCCAACTTTATAATGCGACAGCGCACGCACTGCGCCACGGAGGTCGTCAAAAATACAATAAATATAATAAAACCAATAATAATCACCTGGGTTAGATCTAAGAATTGAGAGCGTGTTCTCATTTTACTACGTCACGTGTCTTGAGACGTTCAAGACGGATGACCTCCGTGACGCAGTGCGTGCGCTGTCTCATTATACAGTCGGAGGTCCTGGGTTCGATTCCCGACTCGAGTCTGATCTGGTGGGAGGAATCGGCTAGTTATCACCCTACCCATAAATACGTGTCGCCAAGCGATTTAGCGTTCCGGCACGATGTCGCGTAGAAACCAATTAGGAGTGTGGGTTTACCATACCACTAACAGGTTAGCCCACTACCATCTTAGACTGCGTCATCACCATGTGAGATAGCCGTCAAGGGGTAAGTTGTAATGTATTAAAAAAACGTTGATCTTACGGTTTAATAATAGTAAAGTTGAAATGTATACCCCAAACGAGCTCATTCTTAACTTTGAATAAAAAACAGTTAAAAAGAGACTGGACTACTTTATTTTATTTATTTATTGAGGTTCACAAACAACGACATGGTATGTGCTTATTTAAGCGTTTTACATAAAATAATTATAACCGTGGCGTCAGCCACGTAAACCATATTTTAACATATTGAGAAGACATACTTAACTACATGTGCATGTATAACAAACAAATAAAAGGAAACATAATCATGAAAGGAAACTTAAGAGAAAAAAAAACAACATTAAGTAACTAATATTCAGAGTTGTTTTGTAAAGTATTTATAATATATAATACTATTACAGTTTTCATTATATGATTGTGTCATTCTAAATATTGGAGACCTCTTACTTGCATTAGTACGACATTTTGTAGTAGAAAAGAGTTGATGTATTCGATTACTTCGCATAGGTATTCTAAAGGGTACTCTGTAACATCGTTTTTGTGTTATTTATTATGACACAAATCGTATTTATCTGTCGTAAATCTGTCCCTGAAAAGCTGTGATAGCCTAGTGGTTAGGACGTCCGCCTCCTAATCAGAAGTCGGTGATTCGAACCTGGGCACACACCTCTAACTTTTCCGAGTTATGTCCGTTATTAAACATTTAAATTTTCAAACATCGTGAGGAAATCTACATGGCTGGGAGTTCTACATAATGTTCTCAAAGGCGTGTGAAGTCTGCCAATCCGCACATGGCCAGCGTGGTGGACTATTGCCGAACCCTTCTCATATTGAGAGGAGACCCGTGCTCTGTAGTGAGCCGGTAATGGGTTGATCATGATCATGATGAATTCTGTACCGTTTTAACACTAAAGACTGCGCAAAGTCAACGTTACCTGCTGTTTAAACGCTTAATTTTTTTTCATCATCATCATGATCAACCCATTACTGGCTCACTACAGAGCACGGGTCTCCTCTCAATATGAGAAGGGTTCGGCCATAGTCCGCCACGCTGGCCGTGTGCGGATTGGCAGACTTCACACGCCTTTGAGAACATTACGGAGAACTCTGAGTCGTGCAGGTTTCCTCACGATGTTTTCCTTCACCGTTGAAGCAAGTGATATTTTAATTGTTTAAAAAACGCACATAACTCCGAAAAGTTGGAGGTGCGTGCCCGGATTCAAACCGCCGACCTCTGACGCCCTAATCACTAGGCTATCACAGCTTCATTTTTTTTCATCCGGTTTTAACTATGTCTTAAATCAGAAGTAAAACCAAGTACGCGTTATTGATATCAGCGTAAGACTAGGCAAGAAAACAATAAATGCAGACGCACGTCCTTCCAAGTTTATTATGACGTTGCAATTACTCATCATGTCATATCGTCTCATCAAAATTAGCAAGAAGCTGTAATCTCCATCGCTTATTTCGATAAAAACACAAACAAAACTATGTTTTTCCCAAGTTCCGAGCGGACCGCGTATTAACGCGTAGATAACGTTACAATGAATTAAACTAAAAAAAAATACAAAACAATTTGAGACGTAAATAAATTACTAAAACCAAATTTATTAATTTTAAATGTATACGTAAGCTGCGATAGCCTAGTGGTTAGGACGTTCGCCTCCCAATCAGAGGTGGTTCGATCCCAGCACCTCTAACTTTTCGGAGTTATGTGCGTTTGTTAAACAATTAAAATATCACTCGCTTCAACGGTGAAGGAAAACATCGTGAGGAAACCTGCATGCAAACAAGATTTTAGGATTTTTATATCGTATATCGTGTTTTATATACTAGTTAAATTTGAATGCTTTAAATTTTTCGGAACCGGTGTGATCGGGAATTTTTGTAAGCATTTCATCATCATCATGATCAACCCATTGCCAGCTCACTGCAGAAGCACGGGTCTCCTCTCAATATGAGAAGGATTCGGCCATAGTCCACCACGCTGGCCATGTGCGGATTGGCAGACTTCACACGCCTTTGAGAACATTACGGAGAACTCTCAGGCGTGCAGGTTTCCTCACAATGTTTTCTATCACCGTTGAAGCAAGTAATATTATTAATAATAAATTATATCTATAATTATAGTAGCTTAAACGCCTGGGCAGTTTAACAAAACATCTGAAATCCTCTTAGGTATATTCAAGTTAGAGAGATTTCTTTTATATAAATTAAAAACATTCATTATATACTTACACTAAATACTTACAATTCAATTGATAGGCAGCTATTGCCGAAGAAATGCATAAAAAAAAAAAATTAAAAAACGTTAAAAAGCCATTTGGTACTAAAGTATAACCAAGAATCGAAAAAAGGTGGGAGACTTTGTATTTGGCGGGCGCGGTTATATCACGCTTTTTCTTTGAATTAATGTATGAATTTGGGAAAGGTTTGAGAGGGCCGCGTCCGCCTAGTGCGAAGTTTCCCGCCTTTTTTACTTTAATTCTCTATTGATATAAACATGACATTGGCTAATCTGTGTAAAGCCATAAGAAAAAGAAAAAAAAAGAAAACCTAGAATCAGCAGTTGTTACCAAGTGAACATTAAAAAAACGAAAGTATTAAAAAAATTGGTTTTCTCCCTCTATGGCTTTACACAGATTAGCCAATGTCAAGTTTATAGCAATGTAGAAGTTAGGGAGAAATGGCGGGAAACTTAGCACTCGGCGGACGCGGCTCCCTCAAACCTTTCCCAAATAAATACCTGTTAACCATTCAGAAAACCAGCCACTACACAAACGACACCAAAACTGTCCACGACACAACCAACACCAATCCTTTTCAAAATTAGCCAACAAACATTAATTCAAGAAAAGCGTGAAAAAACCGCGCCCGCCATATACGAAGTCTCCCGCCTTTCTCCCAAAAAATTGGTTTTGATAGATGACATATAATTTTATTTGTTGTCAGGTATAACATGTTATATATATTTTTTTTGATTTCTTCAAATACTTTTTTAAACAGGAAAATTATAACAAAAAAATGGACTATAATATATTATATTCACATTCGTCCACGCGAGGTTCCCAGGCCGTGTCAATGAGTAAACAAATACAATACATAATCGGAAAACATACAATAATAAGTCAATACGAGAATGTTTACATACAGAGTGTGCTTTTCTAAGCAATTATTAATTACTGCGGCGGGCTACCATTCTACCGACAAAGACCTTTTAGTGACTTAGCGTTCCCGCAAGATGTCGCGTAGAAACCTATTAGGAGTATAATTTGACTAACTTGTAGTCTATAAAAAAAAACATTTCCGTTGCAGCATGATGTCGCGTACAAACATCAGCAGTATGGGTCTACCATTCCTCTAACGCCTGCTACCATCTTAAACTTCATTATTACTTACCGCCAGGTGAATTTGCAGTCAAGGCCTAACTTGTAGTGGAATTACAATAAAATTCAGAACCGACAGTGTTCTAACTGTGAAAGGTAAAGAAGGTCTAAATTCTTTTTTAGGTTTCCGTAAAGAATGTTAGCCAAAAGTTACTTATTACAAAGATTCTGTTCGTGTGTCTGTGGAGAGTTGAATATATTATTTTCCAGGATAATTAACGAACTAATGATGGAAACCTTTTAAAATTGTAAATATCTTTTTATTTTTAAAACCCATGTTTGTCAGTTTGTCTATTAATCACGCAACGCCTCGTCCGTGCTCTAAAGACAAGTAAGGTTCTGACATTCGATATATATTTTTTAAATATATATATTCTAATTCATTAATTTTAATAATAATTAATGATAACAGTGAAAAACATTTATAAAGTAAGCTAGAAGGTACTAAAACGTTACACTCGTATAGTTCTTTGATATTGATGATAGCTTGATTAAAGCAATTAAAATATCACTTGCTTCAACGGTGGAGGAAAACATCGTGAGGAAACCTGCACGCCTGAGAGTTCTCCGTAATGTTCTCAAAGGCGTGTGAAGTCTGCCAATCCGCACACGGCCAGCGTGGTGGACTATGGCCGAACCCTTCTCATACTGAGAGGAGACCCGTGCTCTGTAGTGAGCCGGCAATCGGTAGATCATGATGATGATGAGTAACCCCAAAGTAAAGCAATTGATAGATCATGATGATGATGAGTAACCCTATTGGTTATTACAGATCCACTGGGGTTTCAGAGAGCGCACGTCATCGGAGGTCCTTCTGGGAAGCCCAGAGCTCGACTTAGTTAAGGATTTTTATTTTTGGAGTGGGCGTTTTTAAATGAACACCTAGGAAAGGATTATTTGACCCGTTTCATAATGGTATACAAGCAAAATATATGAACTGAGGCACACATCTGTCCATTTTGTCGCCGCTCTTTAGTTTAGCGACATATTAAAAAATATTTTCCTTTCGCTACAAGTCAGCCCTTGACGGCAATCCCACCTGATAATAAGTGACGATGCGGTTTAAGATAGTGGCGGGTTAAGCTGTTAAAGTAATGTAAGCCCATAGCCCTATCATATTGGTCGTTTGGGTGGTAGACCAGACACGAGCCGGATCGAACTCAGGACCTCCAACACGCTGCGTCAACGATATCGGTATTTTATTACCTTGAAAAATGTGGCAAAATTCATCTCATACGTCGTTGATAAAGCTTGGCATAGAAATAATAGTTGAATTGTTTTTGCCATACTGACCTCTCTTAACACCCTGTATACATTACAGATAACTTTCGAGAAGATGTCAAATAAAATGTAAGCGCGCGGGAAAACTCGTCGCATTTGACATTAAACGGCGCGCGAACGTGGACCTTTCACTTGCGTTTTTTTTTTAATAAAAAAAAATTCCCATCGTTTTTGATCGGATTGTATAGTGCATCTGTGAAAAGAGTTTTTATATTAAGTTCCGTACTTCTTTATTTGCTTTAACATACGTTGAATTGTGCGTGTTACTTTGTTCGAGATCTCCAGTTAAATCTAGTAAGTATATATATTTATTTACTTAATATAAGCAAAACAGTTAATTTTTTTTTTTTTAAGTTTTTTAGTGCATATGAAAGGTGTCAAAACGACGAAGTTTTTAATACGGTCTTGTACATTCTGACATGCGCGTTTAACCATACAGATTAATAACAAAAACATAGAGAAAGTAGACATAGTATTGTTTAAGGAGTTTAATATTATTCCTGCTGTTAAATAGGTAAAACAATATTTAACCAGTTTAAAGTTAATTTTGAGAAATTTACAATATATTAAAATTAATAAATAAATAAAATACAATAAATAAAATTAACTTACAATATAGCTTTTATAACGCGACTGCCTCTGTCTTTCGTTCGGTAGTTAAATGCTTTTGCGAAGAAATGAAAATACGTATAAAACTTGCATAAATCAATTGCTGATATTGGTAAAAATAAGTATTGTAGCATATCAAAATCGTCTAAATCACAGGTAGGTAGTATAAGCTATCTATAAAACTTAAATTTTTCGTTCGTTCCTTCTAGACCAAAAATATCAAACATCTACCATGAAAATGCAGTTACGTAGATTGACTTTAGTTCATATGATCTAGACCTGATATCCCACAAACAATTTATATGAGCTAATTCGTATCTCTAATTATATTTTTAGGTTTATTTATAATTACATACTACTAATAATGTCGCGGTGATAGCCTAGTGGTTAGGACGTCAGCCTCCTAATCAGAGGTCGGCGGTTCGAATCCGGGCACGCACCTCTAACTTTTCGGAGTTATGTGCGTTTTTAAAAATTAAAATATAATTTGCTTCAACGGTGAAGGAAAACATCGTGAGGAAACAACACGCCTGAGAGTTCTCCATAATGTTCTCAAAGGCGTGTGAAGTCTGCCAATCCGCACACGGCCAGCGTGGTGGACTATGGCCGAACCCTTCTCATATTGAGAGGAGACCCGCGCTCTGTAGTGAGCCGGCAATGGGCGGATCATGATGATGATGATTAACGTATATGAAAATTATACAAAATTAAAGAAAAAATGGAATGTAACGCACTGAAAAAAAAAGTAAAAATAAACTTGCAATGTTTTTTAGTAGGCTGCACGTTATTAGTTAATCATTCAAAGGATTTCTTTTTAACAAATTACCGATTGAAATCTTAGAGATGGTTTTAAAAGGGATTAGGATTACTATAAAACGCAAAAGAATAATTATAAACGATAAAAAAGCTCGCAGGTGAATTGCTCTAACTTCATAGCTATTTATAATTTAATTTTGACTATATTAGATGGTGACACCGAAACAAACCCGGCTAAGTTTGTTGTGGGCTTCTTCTTAGACCATCGCGTTTGGAACCCTCATAGCTTTAGTTTTGACGAATGTAGTTATCACAATCTCCTTCAAATTATATAGCTAATGGAAAACATATTATATGAAAGCTTCATAGATGATGAGAGATAGATGATGATGAGAAGATTTACCAACGAAAAAAAATTTTTTTTTTATCCAACACAAGTTAGCCCTTGACGGCAACCTCACCTGATGGTAAGTGGTTTTGCAGTCAAAGATGGTAGCGGGCTAATCTGTTAGGGGTATGGTAAACCCACACTCCTAATTGGTTTCTACGCAACATCGTGCCGGAACGCTAAATCGCTTGGCGACACATCTTTGTCGGTAGGGTGGTAACTAGCCACGACCGAAGCCTCCCACCAGACCAGACTCGAGCCGGGAATCGAACCAAGGACCTCCAACTTTATAATGCGACAGCGCACGCACTGCGCCACGGAGGTCGTCAAAAACGACGCCAACGAATTGTACCAAAATAGTAGGTTCATGATCAACCCATTACCGGCTCACTACAGAGCACGGGTCTCCTCTCAATATGAGAAGGGTTCGGCCATAGTCCACCACGCTGGCCATGTGCGGATTGGCAGACTTCACACGCCTTTGAGAACATTATGGAGAACTCTCAGGCGTGTTGTTTCCTCACGATGTTTTCCTTCACCGTTAAAGCGAGTGATATTTTCTTCTTCTTCTTCTTCTTGCCCTTATCCCACATTATGTAGGGTCGGCACAACACGTCTTCTTCTTCCACTCACTTCTATCAGCCGTCACCTCACTACCCACACCTTTCACCCGCATATCCTCTTTTACACAATCCATCCATCTCTTCTTTGGTCTTCCTTTACTCTTTCGCCCTTGCACGTTTATATATAACATTCTTTTGGTGACATCACTTTCTTTCCTCCGCATTATATGACCATACCATGCCAGCCTGTTACTCCTCATCTTTTCTGTCACTGGCGCTACTTTTAGACTCCCCCTTATATATTCATTTCTTATCTTATCCATTCTTGTCACACCACACATCCATCTCAACATTCGCATTTCTGTCGCATGAACTCTTGTTTAAAAACGCACATAACTCCGAAAAGTTGGAGGTGCGTGCCCGGATTCGAACCGCCGACCTCTGATTAGGAGGCTGACGCCCTAACCACTGGGTTATCACCGCTTTTTCTACACGATAGTTAATAATTAATTTTACATTCTACACGGTAACTTCAAAACGCATATAACAATATATTGGTGTTCCGTTAATTGCTAGACGAAAATGTTAGTAAGTAACTTTGTGGCATTGCATGCCCGGAAAACGCCAACGTACCAAAATGGTAGGTTTAATGGTAGGTTGTTAATGTACCAAAATGGTTGGTAGTGAAAACCAATTAGGAGTGTGGGCTTACCATACCCCTAACAAGTTAGCCCGCTACCATCTTAAAGTGCATCATCACTTAACATCAGGTGAGATAACCGTCAAGGTTTAACTAGTAGTAAAAATTCATTTATTTCATTTCGGTTATATCAAAAAACAAAAACTATTCAATGATCCCTCCATAAATCGACTACAAGCACAAGATTTTCGGTATTTATTCCCGAATCGTGACAAGAAACTTTTGCATTCGGTTTCAACTTTTGCCTTTTTCGTTCGGCATTGAACGACACAGTTAAAAAATATCTGTTACAAAACATTACGCTCCCTCCCGAGACAGTCGGCTAAAAATACTTGAACTAGAAGTTAAACTCGTCCGTAAACGTAACTAGTACTTTAAAGGATAAACTGCATTTTTGCACCATTAGTACAGTCCCTTCTAATATCATTGAGAATTATGTGTTAAAATACCTATTTGAAGTCGTATTCCATAGAAACTTCCAACTTTTTTTTTTTTTTTCGGACTGTCTATTAGCTGTACTAACCCTATTGGTTGGCCTGGGCGCGATTTGAACCCTCTTAGCTTTAGTTTTAAGTTAGCGAGTGTAGTTATCACCATCACTAATAGAAGTAATGAAAAATGTGTTATATATATATGAACGATTCATAGATGTTTTTTTTTTCGGACTCTCTATTAGCTGTACTAACCCTATTGGTTGCGACATCGTAACCGGGCTGTTTGGCGAGCTTTGGAAAGAAGCTCTGCCAGAAGATTTTTTTTTGCCGTAGCCTCGAAGAAACTTAGGGAACGTCTGCCTAAGGGCGCCTCCTTTGAGGCCGAACCTCGGCTTAGGCGACGTTTGGGATAACGGGGGGTCGGACGGTGAGTGGTCCGTACGTCTCCGAGGCCGTGGATGGAGCCCACGTCCGGATGACGTAAGATAGCGGGGACTTAGTCTTCGCCGGCGAAGGCGGTGTGTAGCGTATGATTGTGTGGTAGGTGGTACGAGTATGTTGTCAGTAGTCATCTGATCGTCAGGGTCGTGAAGGATATGTTTAGGTCTCCTCTTTCGGAGAGGAGCGCTTGGGTCGGGGGAGTAAAAAGAAGCCGCAACTACGAGAGGGTTTGGGGTGTCGGATTGATATTCGAACTTGAGACATAAGTCAGCTATCAATGGATTTATAGTACCACTAGCTGTTGTCCGCGACTTCGTCTGCGTAGAATTGCTGATTTCCCGCGAGATTGAGGTTTCCCGTGCGGCCAACGTTCTGTTTCAGAAAGTAAGCTACAGGCAAATGTAATGTACAAACTTCGAACCTCATATTTTACCCCGTTAGAGGTAAACTTGCATAAAATTCTTTCTAACCTGATGACTACGCCCTAAAAGACACCTATTTTCAAAATTTCAAGCTTGTAGAAATAATAATTTAAAAAATCAGCAAAAACTATCATCCCCTATTTTATACTGCTTATGATAAAATAACTTGTTGAATGTTTGTGTGGTAATACCGTATCTTATGAATGACGATTGGAAATAAATGGTTTTTGACAATTTTTTTTTTATTCCTGCTTATTCATGAACCATACCTTACCTTTTAAGATGCAATAAAAACTAGTATCATCTATCGGTGAGAGGCTTCGGCCGTGGCTAGTTACCACCCTACCAACAAAGACGTGTCGCCAAGTGATTTAGCGTTGAACGTAGAAACCAATTAGTAGTATGGGTTTACCATACCCCTTACAAGTTAGCCCGCTACCATCTTAGACCGCATGATCACCTACCATCAGGTGAGATGCACTCAAGGGCTAATGTGTTGTGTATAAAAAAAAAAGAAATATAACATCGTCCCAACATCTAAAATAGTCTTGACAGAGGTACGGAACCCATTAAATTGTGGTTCATTTTATAATAGTTGCCAATATCTAAGGAAACAGACCTTATATCGCGTCATGTGTCAACAGCTTCGCAACCGGAAATCGAACCGGGTACCTCATTCTTGCGAGCAAGTATTCGCGTATAAATATCTAACTGTTGTACTGAATTCTAACTATAAAATGTCACATTGGTCTTGCGTGTTTTATTCATTTATTTAGTTACTGTGAACCACCTACAGAGTTACATAGAGGTTCAATAAATATCATCATCATCATCATTATCAACCGATGGACGTCCACTGCTGGACATAGGTCTTTTGTAGGGAGTTCCAATGCTCACGGTCTTGGGCCGCTTGCTTCTTGCTTCAATAAATATATTTAAATAAAAAAATTTGCTGAATGAAGCTGTTATAGCCTAGTGGTTAGGACGTCAGCCTCCCAATCAGAGGTCGGGGGTTCAATCACGCACCTAAAACTTTTCGGGAGTTATGTGCGTTTTTAAGCAATTAAAATATCACTTGCTTCAACGGTGAAGGAAAATATGTGAGGAAACCTGCACGTTTGAGAGTTCTCCGTAATTCTCAAAGGCGTGTGAAGTCTGCTAATCCGCACATGGCCAGCGTGGTGGACTATGGCCAAACCCTTCTCATATTGAGAGGAGACCCGTGCTCTGTAGTGAGCCGGTAATGGGTTGATCACAGACACACATAGATAAACACTTTAATAACGCCCCTAAATATTTAACCGACGTAGCAGTAATCATAATATATATATATATATATACATATATATTTACATGAATACAATAACATTTCCGTTGGAGTGTATTTATCATATAACATGTTTTTCGACCCCTAACCCGTCTCTTCATGATGAAAGCACGCCTTGTACCGAGATAAAATAATGTTTATATTAAACTTTTCCATACGAATGAAAATTTATGTTCACTTATTGTTTACAAATAAAAGAAACAAATAAATTATACCAGAGGAAGTTTAGTTCGTATTCAAATATAGATGGCTAGCAATAAGTTCAAAGTTTTTACAAAAAGTAAGCTTATAGAAAAATCGTATTACGATATTAAGGATTATATAAACGATAAAAAAGCTTGGGTGTGAATTGCGCTATCTCCATAGGTACTATAGTTTATTTATTTACCAGTAGTAAAAGTAAACTTGTCGTACCGTTTAGTAGGCTGCACGAAATTAATAACTCATTCTAAAAAAATTGTATTATTTTATAATAAATTACCTATTGATATCTCGGAGATGTCTATCAATAAGTTCAAAGTTTTTGTAAAACAAAAGCTTGTAGAAAAATCATATTACGATATTAAGGATTATATAAACGATAAAAACGCTTGCCTGTGAATTGCTCTATCTCCATAGGTACTATAATTTATTATTGACTATGTGAGATGGCGATAACAAAAAAAAACCCGACTAAGTTTGTTGTGGGCTTCTTCTTAGACCGGGGCGCGTTTGGAACCCTCATAGCTTTAGTTTTAAGTTAACGAATGTAGTTATCACCATCAAATCACTGCTATGTAAATTATTTATTGACGCGTCAAATGTGCCTTATAAAGGACTGTTTGAATTAAGATGATTTGAATTTGTTCTATCTCTTTTTTTGGCTTTACACAGATTAGCTAATGTTAAGTTTATATCAATGGAGAATTGAAGTTGGAGAAAAAGGGCGGGAAATCTCGCACGGCGACCGCGGCTCCCTCAAACCTTTTCCATATAATACCTGTTTACCAATCAAAAAACTAGCCATTACACAAACGACACCAAAACTATAATATACACGACACAACCAACACCAGTGCTTTTCAAAATTAGCTAATAAACATTAATTCAAAAAAAAGCGTGATTAAACCGCGCCTCCGAATACGAGGTCTCCCGCTTTTTTTTCTCTTTTTATGGCTTTGCACAGACTAGCCAATGTCAAGTTTATAGCTTTTTTTTATATATATAGCGAGCAAACGAGCATGCGGGTCACCTGATGGTAAGTGATTATCGTCCATGAACATTTGCAGTACCAGAGGAACCGCCAATGCGTTGCTGGCTTAAAATGCAGAAGTTAGGGAGAAATGGCGGGAAACTTTGCACTCCGCGGACGCGGCTCCCTCAAACCTTTCCCAAATTAATACCTGTCAACCATTCAGAAAACTAGTCACTACACAAACGACACTAAAACTATAATGTCCACGACACAACCAACACCAGTCCTTTTCAAAATTAGCCAACAAACATTAATTCAAGAAAAGCGTGAAAAAACCACGCCCGCCAAATACGAAGTCTCCCGCCTTTTCCTGGTCTCCCGCCTTTTTCGATTTGAATTTGACGTATTTTTTCCCACAGATAAATTATGGAGCTTGACAGCGCGAACTGCAAGTGTCGCGTTTCGGAATGCCAAGACATCGACCAGCTGTCTGTGGATTATCCCATAAAGTGTGACCAGTAAGTGAAAACAGTTAAAAATAATACGACCATAATATACCATTCTATTATATTAATAAGCTGTGATAGCCTATTGTTTAGGACGTCAGCCTCCCAATCAAAGGTCGGGGGTTCGAACTCGGGCCTATCCCTAACCTATAACTTTTCGGAGTTACTTCTAATGTTCATTGCGTTACAGTGCATTTTTTGCGCAATTTCGCAATATTTTTATGGACATACAATATTTTTTCATATATATATAGGGTGACTACGGGACGGGGGCGTGCCTTCGTCAGTAATTTGGGTAGACGTGGGTAGTTTCTGGCAAAGAGACCAGACACTCTTGGTAGAACAGAATTACAATTATAAGCATGGTAATTTATAAGGAGCAGACCATACGCTCCACCAAGTACGACTATGCACTACCGCGACACGACCACCGATCCGAACCGACCGACCGCGCCGGTGAGTCTTATAAGAACCTGCATACGTCACTTAGTGTTGCGTAAAGAGAGGGGGCGATGCCACTCTCCTGTCTGTCATACATGATTCTCAAACTAGATGGCGCTGCTCTCCGATTGCCGTCATATATATGTTTATGCACTGCCATTATTTTATATTTATCTCTTAATGACTCTCTTGGGCCCAATTTATATATAGCACTCTTTTGCAAAACGAATACAGAATCCTCCTCCGACGACCTCCGTGGCGCAGTGCGTGCGCTGTCGCATTTTAAAAGGTCCTGGGTTCGATTCCCAGCTCAAGTCTGGTCTGGTGGGAGGCTTTGGCGTGGGCTAGTTACCACCCTACCGACAAAGACGTGTCGCCAAGCGATTTAGCGTTCCGGCACGATGTCGCGTAGAAACCAACTAGGAGCGTGGGTTTACCATACTTCTAACAGGTTAGCCCGCTACCATCCTAGACAGCATCATCACTTACCACCAGATGAGATAGCCGTCAAGGGCTGACTTGTAGGGTATAAAAAAAAAAGAATCACATTTAATGATAATAATTAAATTACATTACTTTTCTAGAGAAATCGACGGCTTGGAGACGCTGGTCCAAGAGCTGCACAGGGTATTCTCGAAAAATCATGTCAATATACAAGAGGTTCAGATGTTGATGTCTGCCTACAAATCGGACCCGAAGCAATGGCGGAAGTTCGCGAAGTTCGATCGTTTCCGGTACGTGAAATTACATACAATTTTTTTTTTTTCTTCGTTTTATGGCTTTACGCAGATTAGCCAATGTCAAGTTTACTATTTTATTAGTTTTCTCCCTCTATGGCTTTACACAGATCAGCCAATGTCAAGTTTATAGCAATGTAGAAGTTTGGGAGAAATGGCGGGAAACTTCGCACTCTGCGGACGCGGCTCCCTCAAACCTTTCCCAAATCAATACCTGTTAACCATTCAGAAAACCAACCACTACACAAACGACACCAACACTGTCCACGACACAACCAACACCAGTCCTTTCCAAAACCAGCCAACAAACATTAATTCAAGAAGAGCGTGAAAAAATCACGCCCGCCATATACGAAGTCTCCCGCCTTTCTCCACATACAAAATTATGATCCCAAAAAATTATCTAACCATAGCTAAATATTCACACAAATTTAGAGTTAAATAAATCTCTAATATATAAAATTCTCGTGTCACAGTTTTCGTTGCCATACTCCTCCGAAACGGATTGACCGATTTTGATGAAATTTTTTGTGCTTATCCGGTATCTATGAGAATCGGCCCCCCTAAATGTTAGGGGTAGTCCACCCCTAAATTTTATTTTTTATTTTTTAGACAAAATTTTTAATTTCTATTTTTTTATGATACAACATACAAAAATACATACAATCCTCAATTTTCACCCTTCTACGATCAACCCTTATTTTTTAATAGCCATTTTAAAAATTTAAAGCCATCATAGTAATTTAATCATTTTTCCTGTCCGGTCGAAAACTGAACAATTTTCGTCTTTATTGTGAATGTTTTTCACTCTAATTCGACTAAAATTAGAAATAATTTATGGCAAAACAACGTTTGCCGGGTCATCTAGTTATATATATATATTTATTTATATTTGTTGTATATTCATGTATATAACATTTAATAGCTATATTTTTTGTTGCTTCGTTGTTTTTTTCCTTTTCTTTTTTTTTCATTGTTGTTTTTGTTGTGACGTCATTCTGGTCTCAGCTGAAAATCAGCGTCGTGTTTTTCATACGAGACAACATAAGACCCTTTATCCTTGGTGTCACAGACAGACATTTCTGATAAGAATAAGATGTACTGTGTATATCACCATATGAGAATAAATCCATTTACTTTCTTATAATGTCATACATGCCTGAGACTTCTCCGTAATGTTCTCAAAGGCGTGTGAAGTCTGCCAATCCGCACACGGCCAGCGTGGTGGACTATGGCCGAACCCTTCTCATATTGAGAGGAGACCTGTGCTCTGTAGTGAGACGGTAATGGGTTGATCATGATGATGATGTATGTCATACAAACCTGTGCACAAACTGTCACATCTTGTTTCATTAATAATTTGTGTGCAAAGAGTATTTATCTATTTATATTTCAAAAGTCACCCTTTTTTTACTATACACTACAAGTTAGCCCTTGACGGCTATCTCACCTGGTGGTAAGTGATGATGCTGTTTAGGATTGTAGCGGGCTAACCTGTTAGGAGTATGGTAATCTCATGCTCCTAATTGGTTTCTACGCGACATCGTGCCGGAACGCTTAAATCGCTTGGCGACACGTCTTTGTCGGAAGGGTGGTAACTAGCCACGGCCGAAGCCTCCCACCAGACCAGGCTCGAGCCGGGAATCGAACCCAGGACCTGCAACTTTTATAATGCAACAGAGCACGCACTGCGCCACGGAGGTCGTCAAATCTATTTATATTTGTTATATGTACACATATGTGTATATTTATATCATTTAATAGCTATATTTTTTGTTGCTTCGTTGTTTTTCCTTTTCTTTTATTTTTCACGTTGTTTTTGTTGTGGCGTCACTCTGGTCTCAGCTGAAAATCACCGACGTGCTTTTCATAAGAGACTATATAAATATGTATTAAAAATATATATTTATATAAACATAATATTGAGAAATTAGTGCATTGTTCGATTATACTATAATTCTATATATATATTTAATATATTAAGTATATATATTGCGTCGCTTCCCTCTGCTTTCAATACTTTCACCAAGGGTAGTCTGAAAGAGATTGCTTAAGCAATAAGGCTGCCTTTGCATACTTATGTGCTCAAACTATCACATCTTGTTTTATTAATAATTTGTGTGCAATAAAGAGTATTTATCTATCTTCGTCGCTTAAAAAGTATCAAAAGTCTGTATTGTATCTCTAGAAATAATAACATCTCGCTGATTGTTTTGTTTACCCACTTTTAGTGGGCGATATCTAATTATTTTATTGTCACCAAGTGAAGATTGTTTGCGGAGAATTCTGTGTAGGTAATTCCATTCTTAAACAAACACAGAAATTGCCACTTTAATATTTTTTTTTTCGGAGTGTCTATTAGCTGTGCTTACCCTATTGGTTGCCACAGCGTAAACTTTAGGCCTTTTTTTAACCCCCTCAGGGGCATAGACAGAAATGTGTCGCTTCCGGCGGGATATGTGGGACTCGCCAGTGGCCAGAATGGCGATAAGTGTACCCACTAAATCCCAGCGATGCTCCTTTTTTTTTGTCTTTTAGCTGTGTTAACCCTATTGGTTGTCACAGCGTAACCGGGCTGTTTGGCGAGCTTCGGAAAGAAGCTCTGCCAGAAGAAATTTTGAGCCCTAGGGCTCGAAGAAACTAAGGGAACGTCTGCCTAAGGGCGCCTCCTGTGAGGCCGAACATCGGCTTAGGCGACGTTTGGGATAACGGGGGGGTCGGACGGTGAGTGGTCCGTACGTCTCCGAGGCCGTGGATGGAGCCCACGTCCGGATGACGTGAGATAGCGGGGTACTTTAGTATAGCAGTTAGCATATTTAACTACGACTGAAAACTTGTAGAAACCCACTAATGTTCTTATTATTTCTGATACCATTGGTTTCCCCGCTTAAAAGTATCTTATGTCCAGAATACCCTTGAACCCTCTTAGCTTTAGTTTTAAGTTGGCGAGTGTAGCTATCACCATCACCTCATAAATGAAAAATATGTTATAATACTAGCTGTGACCCGCGGTTTCACCCGCATAGTTCCGGTTTCCGTGGTAATACCGGTATAAAATATTGCCGTCTTCAATAAATGGACTATTGAACATCGAGTTTGTTTGAGTTGAAAGAGTTTTTCACATCGGGCCCGTATTTCCCGAGATTATTGCGTTAAACAAAACAATTGAAATTAACTGATTTAGATATGATTGAATTTGAAATTTGTGCAGCGGTAATAAATTGCAAATTGACTCTGAAGTTAGGAACACACCTACATTTCTTAGACAACAGTGAGTGATTATAATTTAATATGAACTTTATTGAATGACAATAAAGTTCAAATTGACTCTACATTTTATTTAGAAAACGTTTATATGGGAAAAAGAAAAGGGCTGTTTTTAGGGGTTTCCTGGCCATTATTCGATTTTTTTTCACTTTTTAAACCTTCCTTAGACCTCCAAAGACATTTTAAGACCGAGGTAAAATAAATCCGTTCAGCCGTTCTCGAGTTTTAGCGAGACTAACGAACAGCAATTGATTTTTATATATAGATATGAATGCTTGAAAGATATTTTTGATTTCAATTGTATTATAAAACAAATTTATCTGGCGAAGTTTGTTGTGGGCTTCTTAGAGCAGGGCGCGTTTGGAACCCTCATAGCTTTAGTTTTAAGTTTACGAATCTAGTTATCACCATGAAATCACTACTATGTAAATTATTGCCGCGTCAAAAGTGCCTTTTAAAGGACTATTTGAATAAAGATTATTTGAATTTGAATTTGATATCTAGTAGAATATTCATGGAAGTCTAGAGGTGATGACATCTCATCTGTTATCTTATTTT
Source organism: Lasiommata megera (assembly GCA_928268935.1). Taxonomy (NCBI): domain Eukaryota; kingdom Metazoa; phylum Arthropoda; class Insecta; order Lepidoptera; family Nymphalidae; genus Lasiommata; species Lasiommata megera. The sequence goes on from OV743334.1 coordinate 8,747,946, forward strand.
CTCGCAGTAGCTAACAATTGATTATATTCTGTTGCCATGTAAAGAATGTTTATGGAAGATTCTGTAACATTATTCCGTTTAAAGATACAATACAATACAAGTAAATAACGTGCAACTGTCTGTCTGTTAATACAAAATTATTACAGACTTCCTTTTATCGATATCAGGCGCCTCCTATACATAAACCCGCCACACTGGTCCAGTGAGGGTGTGTGGGCTTTAAATAATATTCACATGTACGTGATTACATCCATAAGAGACGCATAAAGTCTTAACGTGCTCTCCGGGGCATGGACGACCTCCGAGGCGCAGTGCGTGCGTTGTCGCATTATAAAGTTGGAGGTCCTGGGTTCGATTGCCGGCTCGAGTCTGGTCGGAGGCATCAAACGTGGTTAGTAACCACCCTAACGACAAAGTCGTGTCGCCAGGCGATTAAGCGTTCTGGCACGATGTTGCACAAGCACCAATTAGGAGTGTGGGCTTACCATACACCGAACAGATTAGCCCGCTACCATCCTAGACAGCATCATCACTTACCACCAGGTGAGATAGCCGTCAAGGGATAACTTGTAGTGTATAAAAAAAAAAGACTCGGCGAAAAGTAGCTGATTGTCCCTCTCTTACGTGTACTTGGGAGTTGCATTAAAATCGATTCAGCCTTTCCGAAGTTTCGTTCAATACATATAGACAGCTTCACTGTATTTTTAAAATTACGGATATTGATTGCAATGCACAGTGGTTAGTTGGTTGATATTATAATGACCGATACGATTCCCGGTTCTGAATAATTAAGAAATTGGTGGTGTCTTATCACATTTTTTATTATTTTTATACACTCCTAATTGGTGCTTACGCGACATCGTGCCAGAACACTAAATCGCTTGGCGACACGACTATGTCGTTAGGGTGGTAACTAACAACGGCCGAAGCCTCCTACCAAGACTCGAGTCGGGAATCGAACCCGGGGTCTCCAGTTTTTTTATAATGCGACAGCATACCCACTGCGTCACGGAGGTCATTAAGTTAACCTAGTTTTCATATAAGAGCGTATGAATTCAAAGGGTGACGGGGTAAAGGAGATTTCGCGTGAACGAAGTCACGTGTTACGACTAGTTTTCGATAAAGGTCAAAGTAATTGCTTATATTAAACCATCTGTGCCAATTTAAGCGAACTGATTCGTAATAATGACGATATACTCGTGTTGGTCCGTTGCTATGCTCTTATCTTGTTTGGGTTCATTTTTTATTATATATATATATATATAAAAAACGTAAAACATAAAACGTAAGCTTGTAGAAAAGTCCTACTATAGTGTAAAGGATTATGTAAATGATAAACAAGCATGGGTGTGAAATATTGCTCTAATAAGATAGCTCTTAATATAATTTTAAGTGGCATGTGAGATGGTGATAACAAAAGAAAATTCACCTGGCTAAGTTTGTTGTGGGCTTCTTCTTAGACCGGGGCGCGTTTGGAACCCTCATAGCTTTAGTTTTAAGTTAACGAATGTAGTTATCACCATCAAATCACTACTTTGTAAATTATTGACGCGTCAAAAGCGCCTTTTAAAGGACTGTTTGAATAAAGGTTATTTGAATTTGAATTTGAATTTATATATATATATATTTTAATCTTGTGTCTTTAATAAAAGGAATAAGTAAGGAAATAAAATCGCATATCAACTAAGTCCATAATTATTATGAAAAAAAAAAAAAAAAACAATGAATAATTTCCTCAGCCTATTTAGGCGTGACACATTAATATATAAATAAGAGCCAATGCTCTTTTTCCATCATATCGAGTCCTTTTTTTGTCAGTCTGTAAAGAAATAATGACACAGTAAAATTTAAAGCAGTTGCGGATAAACCGATATCCATATAAGGGACAAGCATTCCGCATATATTGTATGCGTTTTCGTTCGATTTTTTGTTATCATCATCATCATCCCCACGTCTTGATATCGGGAGAGCTGTGTGAGAGGCTTCACACAAATACGGCTCTCAACGAAAACATAACTTGAGCAATCAAACAAAGAAGTGGCTTATTGTTTAAATAACAGATTGCCATGAAGCAGAAACATTAGAAAAAAAAAATCATCATCATGATCGTGTTTTTTTTTTTTTTTCTTACTGTCTATTAGCTGTACAAACCCTATTGGTTGCTACAGCGTAACCGGGCTGTTTGGCGAGCTTTGGAAAGAAGCTCTGCCAGAAGAGCCCTAGGGCTCGAAGAAACTATGGGAACGACTGCCTAAGGGCGCCTCCTTTGAGGCCGAACCTCGGCTTAGGCGACGTTTGGGATAACGAGGGAGTCGGACGGTGAGTGGTCCGTACGTCTCCGTGGCCGTGGATGGTGCCCACGTCCGGATGACGTAAGATAGCGGGGACCTCGTCTTCGCCGCGAAGACGGTGTGCACCGTATGATTGTGTGGTAGGTGGTACGAGTGTGTTGTCAGTAGTCATCTGAACGTCAGGGTCGTGAAGGATATGTTTAGGTCTCCTCTTTCGGAGAGGAGCGCTTAGGTCGGGGGAGTAAAAAGAAGCCGCAACTACGAGAGGGTTGGGGTGTCGGATTGAAATGATCATGATTACGGCCGGCTCACTACAGAGCACGAGTCTCCCTATCCTCGCTCCTCTATAACAGCTTGGGTGTGAATTGCTCTAACTTCATAGATAATCATAATTTATTACTGACCATGTAGATGGTGCAAGCTGTGATAGCCTAGTGGCGAGAACGTCAGCCTCCTAATCAGAGGTCGGCGGTTCGAATCCGGGCACCTATAACTTTTCCGAGTTATGTGCGTTTTTAAGCAATTAAAATATCACTTGCTTTAACGGTGAAGGAAAACATCGTGAGGAAACCTTCACGCCTGAGAGTTCTCCATAATGTTCTCGAAGGCGTGTGAAGTCTGCCAATCCGCACACGGCCAGCGGGGTGGACTAAGGCCGAACCCTTCCCATATTGAGAGGAGACCCGTGCTCTGTAGTGAGCCGGCAATGGGTTGATCATGATGATGATGTAGATGGTGATAACAAAAAAAAAACCGCTAAGTTTGTTGCGTGTCTTAGACCTGGGCGTGATTGGAACCGTCTTAGCATTAGTTTTACGTTTTCGAGTGTAATTATCACCATCGAGGTGATAAATTTGAATAATGAAAAATATATTGTATATGAACGATTCGTAGATGCCTTTAACAGGTTTGCATGAATAAAGCTATTTTTGATTTGATTTGATTTGATATGATAAAAATAAATTGCGGAGATACGAATTTTCTCAGTAATTAAAAAAAGTGTGCAATATCATACAACCGATAGGCACGTCAAAACAAAACGTCAATAGGCAGCGCCCAGAATCTGTTATCACTTATATTCCTTAGGTATAATTGTTATCAGTAACAAATAAATAACATTGCTGGAAATAGTTCGAGATTTCGTGACGGAATAGCCATCTTCGTTGTTATCGTCGATATTCTCGCATACGCATTTCGAAGTCATACGTATAGTATAACTAGCTACGCCTTCTGGTTTTATCTAAAATGGGTTAATCGCAAATGATTAAATGATTATTGGGAACCGTTTTAGTTACTTTTGTAAGATTTTTTAAATATTCCTGCGGAAAAGCAACGTTCCGCACTCTTAACATCATCATCATCATGAGCAACCCATTGCCGGTTCACTACAGAGCACGGGTCTCCTCTCAATATGAGACTAGCTTGGCCGCCACGCTGGCGATGTGCTGATTGGCAGACTTCACACGCCTTTGAGAACATTATGGAGAACTCTTAGGCGTGCAGGTTTCCTCACGATGTTTTGCTTTACCGTTGAAACAAGTGATATTTTAGTTGATTCAAAACGCACATAACTCCGAAAATTTAGCGGTGCGAGCTCAGGATCGAAGCCCCGATCGATATCTGATTAGGAGACGGATGTCTTAACTACTAGGCTGTTACATCTGTCCCAATATATAACCTAATTTCAACTATAAATCAAATTTCGATTTGCTATGGCAAACCTATAAATGCTAAAAAAAGTTTTTTTTTATATAATATATATTAGGGTAAAATAAAGATATGCAATTTATCTATTAATCTACAACACAAACAAAGTAATTAATGTTTTAAGACGGTAACTTTGAATTCTATTCGGTGGGATTTATTAAGAATACGATGATAATAGACAAAGCTATTGTAATGTCTAATATGTATAAATCAGTCTCATTTAAACATTCATTTAAGTCTTAAATCTAATTAAGTCTATTAGTATTATTAGTATTATTATGTTCTTCTCATGATTGGAATGCTATAACGATAAAAGCGATAACTAATAAATCAATAATATAGTTATATAAATACATACACACTATTTTATGATATCATTAAGTACGTTTAAAACATCTCTTGTTTATCTGACGTAGGTACTTAAAATATTAATAACGTTATCGCTATTATTAATAGGAACGCATTTCTAAGTCATGTGCTGAAATATTATTATCACACTTCCATGTTATAAAAAATGTTTCCTATTAATCGTATCGTTACCATTTTTATCTCTGTTGTCTCTGTCTGTTTGTATTACGCATCGTATCACTCAAAGTACTTACAGATGATTAAATCCAAGTTTTTCCCAGCCGGGACGTTTAATATAGGTCTTCAATGACGTTGTTGAACAGTATGAGGGATATGATACTCCCCTGTCAAACACCTCACCGTAAGTTGAATCGTAAGCTTGTTATGCTCCTATTATCCAATCCTATGGCAGACGTTATTAACCATTTGTTATGTCCATATCCTATCGAGCTTAATCTTTAAACAAGTCTAATGACATATTTGAAAAGATTTAGAGATAATAAACCCCCCTGTCTAACACCCTTACGTAAACTGGTAGCTTTTGCTAGCTGATACTTTAGCATTTATGTTAAGTCCAAGTTTTTCCGAGCGGGACATTTAATATAGGTCTTCAATGATGTTGTTGAACAGTATGAGGGATGTGATACTCCCCTGTCAAACACCTCTTCGTAAGTAATATTATGTCCCTATTATCTGTATGTCGGTGGCGTCGTAGCTATAATACAGACGTAGTTATGGCATTTTTGTTACGTCCATATCCTATCGAGTTTAATCTTTAAACAAGTCTAATGACATATTTGAAAAGATTTAGAGATAATAAACCCCCCTGTCTAACACCCTTACGTAAACTAGTAGCTTTTGCGAGCTGATACTTTACTTTGGCTACTGACCCGGAGTCTAAGATACATCGCAGCATTATCGAGATACCGTCAATCGACTTGGCAACGTTGCAATAATTCCAAAAGAGCTTTTATCAGATGCAATCAAAGGCTGTCTTCGAGTCTATGTTATTTAATCTGCCTAAAGGTTTTTTATTCCAGAAGTTAGCCACTGATGGAAATCTCATCTGGTGTACGGCACGATGTTATTTAAGATAGTAGTGGAATACCGGTTAGGGGTAGGTATGGTAATCTCATTATCTTAATTGGTTTCTACGCGACATCGTGCCAAATCGCTTAGCGACGACTACGTTGAAAAAGTAAACTATCGCAATACCTACCAAATTTTTCGCAGTATTTTCTGTTTTCATAGCATTAAGTAAATAGCAGATAATGCTACAGTTTTAGACAAGCTTAAACTTTAGGTTTTTGATGGATTCTTGGCTCATTTTTTGGCTAGTTTTTTTTTGCATTTTATATTTAAGACGCACTTACAAATATGTAGTTTTAAAATATCGAAATTCAAAGATTTCAACAAAACACGTTTTTGAGGTCTAAAAACAAATTAAGACATCAAAAGTGCAAAAAGTGACCGGGATTTTATCCACGTACAATTTCTTATGCGTAAAATGTTCCTATAGTACATTTTAGTTCCCATCCTTCTAAAATAGACCAATAAATTCTCAATTTATAGTACTTATGAAAAATTCACGAATGATACACTTTCTCCCATATTGTCGCTTTTTAGGGCTCAACTCTTAGAATGGACTGGGTACTGTTACATTTGTTTGTTTACTAAAGTTTAACCCACAATTTCGGCATAAAGAGCATGAATTTTGTGCGTTTATTAATTGGGAACCTGTAAGGGAATAAAGCGGTGATAGCCTAGTGGTTAGGGCGTCAGCCTCCTAATCAGAAGTCGGCGGTTCGAATCCGGGCACGCACCTCTAACTTTTTAGAGTTATGTGCGTTTAAAAAAATTAAAATATCACTTGCTTCAACGGTGAAGGAAAACATCGTGAGAAAACCTGCACGCCTGAGAGTTCTCCATAATGTTCTCTAAGGCGTGTGAAGTCTGCCAATCCGCACACGGCCAGCGTGGTGGACTATGGCCAAACCCTTCTCATATTAACAGGAGACCCGTGCTCTGTAGTGAGCCGGTAATGGGTTGTTCATGATGATGATGAAGGGAATAAATAAACAGACGAATTAAATCATTTTTATAATCATGGATGTTATGTTTAAGTGGCATGTTTTTGTTGCTAGTCTTTTTATCGTACGTAAGCTCTTTGCAGATGTTATTATTAAATGCGCAATCTCTCCGCTGGGGTCGATGTTTACCGAATGACATGTTTATTTAAGGCGTAATCACCGCTGTCTAGAGTTCCGTAGTTAATAAAGGAAACCATCAAATATTATCCCAGAAGATACAAATCATTTTGGAAATAGGTACTTAGATTAAAACCCATTAAACGTTTAAAAAAAATATGACAATTTCAAGCACCTCATATTTGCTAACCAACAACTTATACTAATGCCCATATTATGTATTTCGACTAAACACACATAGACACACACTCACACACACTCTCACACACACTCTCACACACACATAATTCTCGTTTTGTTATATTGTAGAAGTGATTTTTATTTTTTTATTATTTTTTATTAATATAGAAACCTACAAAAACAGAAATAATGAATAGAAGCAGGCGTTACTTTGCGGAAATCCATGATAAACAATAAACAGCAAGTATAATTTGCTATATTCCGCCGACAACCGGTAGATTTGTGTAATATAACACCACACAAAATCTTCCACTAGAACCTGCTACGTTTCGACCCGACAAGTCAAATGACTTTACTTTTCTCGCTTGTGAAGTCAACATCTCCTGAGGATGATCCGGTGTCGGGTCGAAACGTGCGTAGAGGTTCTAGTGGAAGATCTTGTGTGGTGTTATATTATACAAATATCCCGGTTGTCGGCGGAATATAGCAAATTATACTTGCTGTTTGTTGTTTAAAAACAGAAATGTTTATGTGCAATGATTCGACATCGTATTTGCACTAGTGTGTATGCGCGTGTAAACGTGTGTGTTTTCATATTATGTAGGACCTTCCCTAAAACATGTTTGTACATTTGTCGGACTGTCTTTCTTTCTGTGGTAAACCTAAATCCGTCTCCGTTTGTCTGTTATTTTATCTTAGGTATTCTGTAATGAGGAAACTTCTTTAGCCACGGTCGTCACCAACATGCTAATATGCATATGCTAATATGTCGTATTGTAACAAGTGCCTTGAATTTATTTTCCACTTCTATCGCCAATCCATATGGCTACAAGCTTTTTTTTTTGCAAAATTCTTTTTTTTTATTTTTATACACTACAACTTAGCCCTTGACGGCATCTCACCTGATGGTAAGTGACGATGCGATCTAAGATGGTAGCGGGCTAAAACCTGTTAGGGGTGTGGTGAGCCCATACTCCTGATAGGTTTCTACACGATATCGTGCCGGAACGCTAAATCGCTTGGCGACATTTTATAAAAGCTTGTAGAAAAATCCTATTATGATATTAAAGATTATATAAACAATAAAAAATTTTTATTCATTATGTGAGATGGTGATAACGAAAAAAAAGAAAAACCCCGGCTAAGTTTCTTGTGGGCTTCTTCTTAGACCGGGGCGCGTTTGGAACCCTCATAGCTTTAGTGTTAAGTTTACGAATATAGTTATCACCATGAAATAACTACTATGTAAATTATTGACGCGTCAAAAGTGCCTTTTTAAGGACTATTTGAATAAAGATTATTTAAAATTTGAATTTTGAATTTGACATGTCTTTGTCAGTAGGGTAGTAACTAGCTACGGCCGAAGCCTCCCACCAGATTAGACACGAGCTGGGCATCAAACACAGGAAGTCCAAATTTATAATTCAATAGCGAACGCATTTTTTTTTTAATTTTTTTTATTTACAGTTTAGAATAATTAAATTTACAGTGATCGTCCAAGACATTGAAAAAATCCACAGAGGTTGATTGGTTGGTTGGTCGGAGGTCATCCAAATTCGTTGCTTTATAATCCTTATCTATTCAATCTATTCTATATCCCTCTGTCTGTTTGTCCGCAAGTATTAATTATTATAACTAGCTGTTGCCCGCGACTTCGTCTGCGTAGAATTGCTGATTTCCCGTGAGATTGAGGTTTTAAGCTACGGGCAAATGTCAAATTGCCTATTTTCGCGTTTCTAAATTAAAAAACATAGGACTTTCATACAAACTTCAAAACCTTATTTTACCCCCTTCGGGGTAGATTTGGATGAAAAAATATTCTAACCTTATACTTACGCCCTAAAAGAAACCTATTTTCAAAATTTCAAGCTTGTGACTTCATTATACAAAAATAAGCAAAAACTATCATCCCCTATTTTACCACCCTTAACAGGTAATATTTAAAAAAAAAATGATGTTCATGTTTTTTATTTATTATTATTAATCTTAATGCAAATTTTTGTGTCTCTAACTCTAAAATCAAAGAAATTTCAAACAAACTTCCAACCCCTATTTTACCCCCTTAGGGGTGGAATTTCCAAATATCCTTTCTTAGCTGACATCTCTTAACTATCAACTACCTACTTGCTAAATTATAGCTTTATACGTGCAATAGTTTTTGAGATCTCGTGTTTAATCAGTATGTAAGTATGTAAGTAAGTAAGTGAGTGACCTTTCGCTTTTATATATATAGATAGATATTGTATTGTCTGTCCGCAGGTACACCCGAAACCTAGTCGACGCTGGTAACGGAGCGTTCAACATAATGATACTATGCTGGGGTCCCGGCCATGCCTCTGCTATTCATGACCACGCAGACTCCCATTGCTTCATGAAACTCCTTAGCGGTAGCTTGGATGAAGTCAGGTGCTTTTCTTATAGCATACATTTTTTCATGATCATGATCAACCCATTCTCGGCTCACTACAGAGCACGGGTCTCCTCTCAATATGAGAAGGGTTCGGCCATAGTCCACCACACTGGCCGTGTGCGGATTGGCAGACTTCACACACCTTTGAGAACATTATGGAGAACTCTAAGGCGTGCAGGTTTCCTCACAATCTTTTCCTTCACCGTTGAAGCAAGTGATATTTTGATTGCTTAAAAACGCACATTACTCCGAAAAGTTATAGAAAGCGTGCCCAGGTTCGAACCCCCGACCTCTGATTAGGCTGACGTCCTAACCACTAGGCTATCACAACTTCGACGCAACCAAGATGGTAGTAAAGGTATCATTTGCTAAATATCATGATGAGGCTGCCATGGCATTGCATTGGTACAAATGATTACTTGCTTAAAATTACTTGGTACTATGTTCAGTGGTAAAAATTGGTGACATAGTTAGCTTTATTGCTGGAAATGTTCCTGCATGCAAACCCTTAACTTCGTGGTAAGAATGACGACCTCCATGCCGCAGCGCGTGCGCTGTTGCATTTTAAAGTCGGAGGTTCTGGTTTCGATTCCCGGCTCGAGTCTTGTCTGGCTTCCGCCGTGGCTGGTTACCATTACCACCCTACCGACAAAGACGTGTCGCCAAGCGATTTAGCGTTCCGGCACGATGTCGTGTAGAAACCGATTAGAACTATGAGTTTGCCATACCCCTAACAGTTTAGCCCGGTACCAGTTTAGACCGCATCATCACTTACCATCAGGTGAGATGCAGTCTAGGGCTAACTTGTGGTGAATAAAAAAAAAAAGAAACAAAATGTTTGTTGGTAGGTATTAATTTTCAATGTACGCAATACGCCACGTGTCCAACTAGAACACCACTTGGTGCAAATGAAAAAACAGACAGACAGTTTTTTAGTCTAGAAATTTCACAACACCTAACTATCGTAGGCCTGACTTGAGATCCAAACCCAGGCCCTCGCCATCCACAGCCAAATACACTTCTCACCAACGAGGCATCATTTTACACATATCTTAAATTAAACAATAAACAGCAAGTATAATTTGCTATATTCCGCCGACAACCGGGAGATTTGTATAATATAACACCACACAAAATCTTCCACTGGAAGATTTGCTGTGGTGTTGCTGTTTATTGTTTATCATGGACTTCCGCAAAGTAACGCCTGCTTCTATTCATTATATCTTAAATTCTTTACAGATATGACTGGCCGAACAACGTCGAACCGGAAGTGGTGAGGAAATTGAAAACCAAATCAAACAGGCGCACCTCGTCGGAAACCGAAGACCTGATCGAAGACGTTACCAATTTGAACATTAACGGCGAAAATGACAGGTGTCCAAACAGCTGTCAAGATGAACATCAGGAAGATAAAGATCAGGGTTATAATGCTCAGAGTATGAAAGAAATCGGCAGAACTAGACTAGAAGTTAATGATGTCTGTTACATCAACGGTAAGTAATTAATTCAATTTGCTAGCGTTCAATTACTTATCATCATCATCATCATGATCAACCCATTACCGGCTCACTGCAGAGCACGGGTCTCCTCTCAATATGAGAAGGGTTTGGCCATAGTCCACCACGCTGGCGATGTGCGGATTGGCAGACTTCACACGCCTGAGAACATTGCGGAGAACTCTCAGGCGTGCAGGTTTCCTCACGATGTTTTCCTTCACCGTTGAAGCAAGTGATATTTAAATTTTATTAAAACGCACATAACTCCGAAAAGTTAGAGGTGCGTGCCCGGATTCGAACCGCCAACCTCTGATTAGGAGGCTGACGCCTTAACAACTAGGCTATCACCGCTTCAAAATTACTTATGAGAGAAGGAAATCCCATCCCATAACTCTAAACGCGGAGTTTTGGATAACCTTGAAATTTTAATTCTCTGAGTTAAAAAGTCTCCTATTTATAAGTAATCTAATTCTTTTGCTAAATTTCATTATTCGTTCTCTGAAAGAATAAAACCATCTCCATGGCGCAGTGTGAGCTTTGGTCTTACAAGTGGAAGGCACAGAATTTTATCACCTTCAAGGACATAACAGAAATTTGTCTGTACTGAATTTTCTCTGATCTGGTAGGACCACTATCGGCAAAGATATGCCACCAAGAGATTACATGTTCAAGCACAATGTCGCGAAGAAACCAATTAGGAGTGTGGTTTTTACCCATCTACCATACTCCTAACAGGTTAGCACGCAGTTTGAATCATAACTTACCACCAGTTGAGATTGCCGTCATGGGCTATGTAATTGTTGTGTGTATGGAAAAAAAGAAGCGGTGATAGCCTAGTGGTTAGGGCGTCAGCCTCCTAATCAGAGGTCGGCGGTTCGAATCCGGGCACGCACCACTAACTTTTCGGAGTTATGTGCGTTTTCAAAACAATTAAAATATCACTTGCTTCAACGGTGAAGTAAAATATCGTGAGGAAACTTGCACACCTTAGAGTTCCCCATAATGTTCTCAAAGGCGTGTGAAGTCTGCCAATCTGCACATCTGGTGGACTATGGCCAAACCCATCTCATATTTAGAGGAGACCCATGTTCTGTAGTGAGCTGGTAATGGGTTGATTTTGATGATGGAATAAAAAACGTAACAAAAACAGAGTTACTATGGAATGTATACTATAAGAATCCTTAAAAACACACGCTGAAATAGATCGGGTTGTTTCAATTGGCCTAAATCTTTGTTTCAGATGCCCAAGGTCTGCATAGGATGGAGAACCCCTCCCACGTTGACGGAGCTGTGTCCCTCCATCTCTACTGCCCCCCATTCGACAGTTGCCGAGTCTTCGACTCTAGGACGGGCAAATCTTCCGAAGTCAAGGTCACCTTCTGGTCTATGTACGGGAAGAAGATTAAAAAGGTGAGTTTCACGTTTTTTGAAGTGAAAACTTCTTTAGCGGCGTTGAGCACTTTTTCTGTAATGGGTATAAAATCTTAAACTCGCGTCAGGACACGTGACCTGATCGAAAAAGCGTAAGACGGATGGAGAGTAGACAGCTATCCCCTCTCTACGGCGCGGCGAAAATGTATGCCTGGGCCTACTGTTTCGTTTAGGCAGCGCAGGGCGCTTGCGCGAATGTTCGTGTATGTTACAACGTGCCACGCGCATCCATGGATGGTGACAGCTGATGGCTAGTTTTAAAGTGTTAAATTTTTAATGTAATATAAATTGTCATGTTTGTGTACGATAGCGTAATAAATGAATATTGTATTCTACCACATAAATGATAGTACTTTTATACTGATAAAGCAATTGGTGCAAAATTATTCCCTAACCATTCCAAAATATCAAACATGCTCAACGTTAATAATCAAGTTTTCACTTCTGCCGGCACTCCCGGAGTGCAACCCGTCTTTTTTTTACCGAAGATTTGGAGAGATTTTGTTGTATTGGAAGCGGTGGTAATCTAGTGGTTTAGTCTCCCTATCCAGGGACTGTTTAATTCCCGGCCCTATCTGTATTGCGCATTGTAAGCGATATCACTTATTGCGATATACAAATTAGGTCCCAGAGAGTCATTAGGAGATAAATTTAAAGATTATAAAATAATGACAGTGCATAACCAATATATCTATACAAATAAATAAAAATGTCTGTTTGTAATATTGGAATAACCGTTTTTTACTACATGCATATGAATATGTATACGGTACATACACCAAAATAACATTTTTTATAATTTTTGTCTGTCTGTCTGTCTGTCTGTTTGTTCCGGCTAATCTCTGAAATAGCTGAACCGATTATTACGGGACTTTTATTGGCAGGTAGCTGATGTAATAAGGAGTAACTTAGGCTACTTTTATTTTGATAAAATAAAGTAACGTTGCAATGTACCCAAGTACTGTCCAGTACCGAGCGCAGCTCACGCGCATGCCACCGCCTGTGCCATCACGTCTCGGGCGTCTCCCACTTTTCCCACCAATTGTTTTAGTTTAGTAATTATTTCAAGTAATACGGGTTAGTAATCTATTCCTTCGTGATTGAAAGACAAGCACACTAACTCAACGCAGACGAAGTCGCGGGCGTCAGCTAGTGTATAATATATATGAAAATTTATTGTATGTTCATACAATTATTGATAAATTAAGGAAAAAAAGGACTGTTACGCACTGAACATTAGAAATTAATTTATTATTGTATATGTGAGATGGTGATATCGAAAAAAACCCGGCTAAGTTTGTTTTGGGTTTCTTCTTAGACCTGGACGCGATTTGAACCCTCTGAGCTTTAGTTTTAAGTTGTATTTTTGATTTATTTGATTGATTGATTATTCTAATGGTGAAGGAAAATATCAGGATGTAACGTGCACGCCTGAATTATCTATAATGTTCTCAAAGGCACTTGGCCATTGTGGTGGACTGACGAGGTCCGAACGCGAGAAAATACAATTCATCATCATCATCATGATCAACCCATTACCGGCTCACTACAGAGCACCGGTCTCCTCTCAATATGAGAAGGGTTTGGCCATAGTCCACCGCGCTGGCCGTGTGCGGATTGGCAGACGTCACACGCCTTCGAGAACATAACGGAGAACTCTCAGGCGTGCAGGTTCCTCACGATGTTTTCCTTCACCGTTGAAGCAAGTGATATTTTAGTTTTTTAAAAACGCACATAACTCTGAAAAGTTAGAGGTGCGTGCCCGGATTCGAACCGCCGACCTCTGATTAGGAGGCTGACGCCCTAACCACTAGGCTATCACAACTTCATAGAATTACAATTACATTAATTAAATTACATTAACAATATTAATATTGGTTGTTATTTTTTATTCACAGGTCATAGAAGCGAATCCCTGCGACGGTCAAGAATAGTTCAAAATGGCGGATGAAATGATGCTAGATTTTATATTAAGTTTAACTTTCCACTAAAATAAGACTGTAATGTTAATACAAATGTTATAATATAAATATATACTTATTTTTATTAAGAAAAATTGGTTTTTGTCTGAAAAGAAATCTACCTACTATTCAACTTTTTATTTCTTCAAAATGTCGGCCACGAACTTTAATAGACAAAATCTCTTAATGTTAAGTTTCCGAAATTAATATATTAAAGATTTTTTTTTTCTCTTTTTATGGCTTTACACAGATAAGCCAATGTCAAGTTTATATAAGCAATGGAGTTTGGGAGGGCACGTCAAATAATTGTGTAAAGAAATGCGGGAGACTTCGTATATGGCGGGCGCGGTTTTTTCACGCTTTTCTTGAATTAATGTTTGTTGGCTAATTTTGAAAAGGACTGGTGTTGGTTGTGTCGTGGACAGTTTTGGTGTCGTTTGTGTAGTGGCTAGTTCTCTGAATGGTTAACAGGTATTGATTTGGGAAAGGTTTGAGGGATCCGCGTCCGCAGAATGCGAAGTTTCCCGCCATTTCTATAAACTTGACATTGGCTAACCTGTGCAAAGCCATAAAAACAGAGAACTAATAAAATAATAAACTTGACATTGGCTAATCTGTGTAAAGCCATAAAACGAAGAAAAAAAAAGTTTGGGAGAAATGGCGGGAAACTTCGCACTCGACGGACGCGGCTCCCTCAAACATTAATTCAAGAAAGGCATGAAGAAACCGCGCCCGCCGAATACGAAATCTCCCGCCTTTTTTCTATTAAAGATTGTATACCAGAAAAAATAATAAAAATGGCGGACCACAGATAAGCCAGATTTAATTCTATCGAGCGTTATCCTAAAATTACAAGGACCTTTATTCAACTTTCCAACATCCTTTTCTTTTGGGCGATAAATAAATAACAAAAATCATAACAAAAGATACTTTATTAATTATAGAAAATTATTTACAAAACTTAAACAGATATTTTTAATTAGACATTTAATTTAGAAACCATATGCTTTTTTTAATGTCCAAAATTTTTACAATGTTACGGAGTATAATAAAATAAATAAATAATAAATAACAATTAATGAATCAATTATCATTGAAAACGATATTGGGTAAGCTATTCTAGTGTTTCCATTTTTTTTCGTCATAAAACTCCGTCACGTAAATAAAAGCGGTATAATGAATATATTTCAAGAAGGCCTACTATTACATATAGGCTGTTTTGAAAAACAGCTCAATAAAAAAAAAATAACTACCGAGAAGATACCAACAAGTATGCAACATTAACCAATTTAAAAATCACTTTTCTACATTGAGTTCAAGCTTCCAAGAAACCCTGTCATTGAGGAATTCATCATTAGGATGCAATAAAATATAATCTTGAACACATATGTTAAATTTCACAGGTTAAAAATTACTTACGGCAATTAATAACAGATTTATGAAATTATTATTCTGTTTATTAGCTTCAATTAATTATGTATTTAACTGCTTTGTTTGCTATAATTTTTATATATTGGCTTTGAACAACGTTTTATTAATTTGAGTGACCGTTAACTAGTCTTCCAATTCACTAAGTTTGATTAACTCGGAGAGTTTTGCCCAAGGAAAGAACAATTTGACACCGTCAGATAAAACGGACGATTGGACATTAAGCCTTTCGCATTCCACGTTGCAGGCGAAGTCGCAGGTCTGCGTCCTAGTGTTGAAGTATAGGCCTTCGGAGCAGACGGTTAGGACTTTCCTGTAGTTCTCGCATCGCCAAAACTTATCACAATCTGTTTCATGCCTCCAATGTGACACGTGGCAATCAGTGGCACATCTGTCAATTGTAACATCGCCTCCTCCGCCACCGCCGCCTCCTTCACCACCGCCTCCACCGCCTCCAGCACCTCCACCTCCTCCTGCTCCTCCATTACCTCCACCTCCTCCATTTCCACCATTACCACCGTCACTGCCATCTCCTCCGATACTACCCCCATCTCCACCACCTCCTCCACTTCCACCGTCTCCACCAGCTCCACCGTCTCCTCCACCTCCACCTTCACCTCCACCTCCACCACCTCCTCCATTTCCACCGTCTCCACCAGCTCCACCATCTCCTCCACCTCCACCACCTCCTCCACTTCCACCGTCTCCACCACCTCCACCATCTCCACCACCTCCTCCACCGCCACCGTCTCCTCCACCTCCACCACCTCCTCCACTTCCACCGTCTCCACCACCTCCACCATCTCCACCACCTCCACCACCTCCACCACCTCCACCGTCTCCTCCACCGCCACTGCCTCCTCCACCTCCACCGCTTCCACCGTCTCCACCACCTCCACCGCTTCCACCGTCTCCGCCCCCTCCACCTTCACCACCTCCTCCTCCACCTCCTCCGCTACCTCCACCACCACCGCCTCCACCGCTTCCGCCTTCACATCCAGCGTCCCAAGGCCAATCGCACACCTGTAAAAAATTATTTGTTTTTGTTTAAACTCAATAAAATAAGAAAAAAATTGTAGAAATATAAATCAACAGCGACATGAAACTCCTCGTGGACTAATCCCAGTGGTACCATTGCAGTGCTTACTAATATGGTAAAGAAAATATTATTGCATACATTAATTAGATAACTAGTGATGATAGTTTCAATAAACAGGCAACACTTGTGTAGCGACTAGAAGCAAAACGAAGTGGGGATCACAGAAGGAAGCCCAGGGTCCCTGTCATTTCTACCAGGCAACCGGCCGCCACGTGGCTGTTTTATTTAAAATAACATGCGATATAAAAATATCATATATAATATTTAGTGAATGTTGTAATACAATGATTTGCAGTTACCTGTAAGACAGGGTTAAAGTGCAAGCCGTGGTTGCATTGCTGTTCAAGTTTTTGGCCGTTTATGCAGGTGTAATATCTGGAGCAGTCCTCGTGTGGTAGCAGCCAATGGACGGTGAAATTTGCAGGACAGCCATTAGGTAGCCACCCTCCCGCACCTCCTCCACCTCCGCCTCCTCCTCCTCCACCACCACCACCTCCACCATCACCACCACCTCCTCCATCTCCGCCGCCTCCTCCACTTCCACCGTCTCCACCAACTCCACCGTCTCCACCAACTCCACCGTCTCCACCACCTCCACCACCTCCTCCGCCTCCACCACCTCCTCCACTTCCACCGTCTCCACCAGCTCCACCGTCTCCTCCACCGCCACCGTCTCCTCCAACTCCACCGCTTCCACCGTCTCCTCCACCTCCACCACCTCCACCATCTCCTCCACCTCCACCTTCACCTCCTCCTCCACCACTTCCTCCACCTCCACCATCTTCACCAGCGCCACCATCTCCACCACCTCCAGCGCCCCCACCTTCACCTCCTCCTCCACCAGCTCCACCACCTCCACCATCTCCTCCACCGCCACCTCCACCTCCTCCGCCTCCGCCTCCACCTCCACCTCCACCTCCTCCGCCTCCACCACCTCCACCACCACTTCCACCTTCACATCCAGCGTTCCAAGGCCAATCGCAAACCTGGAAAAAATTCATTTTTTTAATTCAAAACATCAGATATAAATGTACAACTTACTAACATATTGACGTATCAGACGCCTGGTGTAATATCTAATGACATAAAGTACTGTCATTATTCATTTCGCAACACAATGTGTATATTTATATATATTTATACTTGACATGAAACTATTGTATCCTTTTAATAATATATGTTAGTTATGATGTTTAAATATTTATTTATTTTTTAAGATTTTTAGCTGTTGTAGGTTAATTTAAGTTTTAATTTATATTTTTGTAAAATGTTTTATTTGCACCTATATATACCTATACCTTTTAAAGACAACTATTGTATCAATTAATGCACGCAAATATTACTCATTTAAGTATAGGACGTGTACGGAGTATTTGAGATAGAATACGACGATGACACAATAGTATTTAAATTTAAAGACTAACAAAATACGGCAGGCGACGAATCATTAGCTAATGGACGGACGGAAAGATCGGTGATAGATTCAGTAATAAGTTAATGCCAGTGTAGCTAGGACAGGCCTGACGAATCCGGGCTCCCGGAAGGAAGCCCAGGGTCCCTGTCATTGCAACCTGGCTGCCACAAAGCTGGTAATCTTACGAAATTTTACTTTAAAATCTAGTGAATCTTCTAATACAAGGATTTGCAGTTACCTGTAAGACAGGGTTGAAGTGCAAGCCGTGGTTGCATTGCTGTTCGCGTTTTTGGCCGTTTATGCAGGTGTAATATCTGGAGCAGTCCTCGTGTGGTAGCAGCCAATGGATGGTGAAATTTGCAGGACAGCCATTAGGCAGCCACCCTCCCGCACCTCCTCCACCTCCGCCGCCTCCTCCACCACCGCCTCCTCCTCCACCACCACCTCCGCCGTCACCTCCATCTCCGCCGCCTCCTCCGTCTCCACCAGCTCCACCATCTCCACCACCTCCACCACCTCCTCCATCTCCACCACCTCCACCACCTCCTCCACCTCCACCGTCTCCACCAGCTCCACCATCTCCACCACCTCCACCACCTCCACCACCTCCTCCATCTCCACCACCTCCACCACCTCCTCCACCTCCACCGTCTCCACCAGCTCCACCATCTCCACCACCTCCACCACCTCCTCCACCTCCTCCATCTCCACCACCTCCACCACCTCCTCCACTTCCACCGTCTCCACCACCTCCACCATCTCCACCACCTCCTCCACCGCCACCGTCTCCACCAGCTCCACCATCTCCACCACCTCCACCACCTCCTCCATCTCCACCACCTCCACCACCTCCTCCACTTCCACCGTCTCCACCACCTCCACCATCTCCACCACCTCCTCCACCGCCACCGTCTCCACCACCTCCACCATCTTCACCAACTCCACCGTCTCCACCTCCTCCACCACCTCCGCCGCCACCTCCTCCACCTCCTCCGCCTCCACCTCCTCCACCTCCTCCACCCCCACCACCTCCACCACCACTTCCACCTTCACATCCAGCGTTCCAAGGCCAATCGCACACCTGCAAATAAAATGTTTAACTCAATATGGTAAGAAATCAAATTGTGGGCTGTGTTATATATATATACATGGTTAAAAAATGTTTTAATGAATTTAAATAGGTTACATTGATCAAAATATGCGGTGAGAGCAGAAGATTCTTTTGCATAAAATGGACACTGACACTTTTAATTGAAATTTTAATATAGCGGGTTAAAGTATACTGGGTTGTTGGATAAGATGACGTACTACTGCCATTATAATATCAAATCTAATTTAAAGCTGTCTTATTTAACGATATTATGCTATAATATTTAGTGAATGTTGTAATACAATGATTTGCAGTTACCTGTAAGACAGGGTTGAAGTGCAAGCCGTGGTTGCATTGCTGTTCACGTTTTTGGCCGTTTATGCAGGTGTAATATCTGGAGCAGTCCTCGTGTGGTAGCAGCCAATGGACGGTGAAATTTGCAGGGCAGCCATTAGGTAGCCAACCTCCCGCACCTCCTCCACCACCTCCGCCACCGCCACCTCCTCCCCCACCTCCTCCACCTCCACCACCTCCTCCTCCACCACCACCTCCACCGTCGCCTCCATCACCGCCGCCTCCTCCACCTCCACCGTCTCCACCATCTCCACCACCTCCTCCATCTCCGCCGCCTCCTCCACCTCCACCATCTCCACCACCTCCTCCACCTCCACAACCTCCTCCATCTCCGCCGCCTCCTCCACCTCCACCATCTCCACCAACTCCACCGTCTCCACCATCTCCACCACCACCACCACCTCCTCCACTTCCACCGTCTCCACCAGCTCCACCGTCTCCTCCACCTCCACCTTCACCTCCACCTCCACCACCTCCTCCACTTCCACCGTCTCCACCACCTCCACCATCTCCACCATCTCCACCGCTTCCACCGTCTCCTCCACCTCCACCGCCTCCACCGTCTCCGCCACCTCCGCCTTCACCACCTCCTCCACCACCTCCACCGCCACCGCCGCCTCCTCCACCTCCTCCGCCTCCACCACCTCCACCTCCTCCGCCCCCACCACCTCCACCACCACTTCCACCTTCACATCCAGCGTTCCAAGGCCAATCGCATACCTGCAAATAAAATATTTAACTCAATATGGTAAGAAATCAAATTGTGGGCTGTGTTATATATATATAAACATGGTTAAAAAATGTTTTAATGAATTTAAATAGGTTACATTGATCAAAATATCCGGTGAGAGCAGAAGATTATTTTGCATAAAATGGACACTGACACTTTTAACTGAAATGTTAATATAGCGGGTTAAAGTATTCAGACATGTTAGTAGCTCAGACGTCATTAAGGCCTTCCGATTAATAAATATTAAGAAAACAAATGACTTGTGGGGCATTTCCGTTAATGTTATAAGGTCATTGATTGATATTGTTGCACCCGACCTAGCTTTTATTTTTAACAATTGCATTGACTGTGGTGTGTTCCCTGACTTAATGAAACATAGCAAGTTAATTCCGTTATTTAAATCTGGTAGTACTACTGACCCCACTAACTTTAGACCGGTATCAGTACTACCTACTTTCAGTAAAATCTTTGAAAAACTTATTTTAACGCAATTAATTAATCATTTTAATAGAAACAATTTATTACACGCCAAACAATTTGGTTTTACACGGGGTCGCTCAACAACCGACGCTGGTGTTGAGTTAATACACAATATATTTAAAGCCTGGGAGGAGTCACGTGACGCACTTGGTGTTTTTTGTGATTTGTCCAAGGCTTTCGATTGTGTTGAGCATGAAACATTAGTCAGAAAACTACACCATTATGGACTTCGGGGGGTAACTCTAGATTTAATGACCTCGTATTTACGTGACAGAGTTCAACAAGTAGACGTAAACGGGAAACGGTCTAACGGGTCATTTGTGAAAATAGGGGTTCCTCAGGGATCTATATTAGGACCTTTTCTGTTCCTCATTTACATAAATGACCTTCCTTACCTTAGTAAGGGCAATAGCGGGATAGTATTGTTTGCTGATGATACATCACTCGTTTTTAAAATTAAACGACGTGAAACAAATGTTGACGAGGTAAACAACTCTCTCGCGAAAGTAGTACATTGGTTTGAGGGTAATAACTTAGCACTTAATGGGAAGAAAACAAAGTGTATTAAATTCACGTTGCCCAATGTTAAACAGGTGTAAACCAGTGTACTACTTAATAATGAGAAACTGGATCTGGTAAATACGGCTACATTCTTATGCATAACGTTAGACGCTAAACTTCAATGGGGTCCACATATAAATAATTTATCGCACAGACTTAGCTGTGCTGCTTACGCGGTAAAAAAGATCCGTCATTTGACGGATATAGAGACTGCCAGACTTGTATATTTTAGCTACTTTCACAGCATTATGTCATATGGTATTTTATTATGGGGTAATGCTGCTGATATTGACACTATATTCGTTTTGCAGAAGAGGGCTGTTCGTGCGATATATAAATTAGGTCCCAGAGAGTCATTAAGAGATAAATTTAAAGATTATAAAATAATGACAGTGCATAGCCAATATATATATGAAAATTTAATGTATGTTCATAAAAATATTGATAAATTCAAGAAAAAAAAGGACTGTAACGCACTGAACATCAGAAGTAAAAGTAAACTTGTAGTACCGTTTAGTAGGCTGCACAAAATTAGTAACTCATTCAAAGGAAATTGTATTTTATTCTATAATAAATTACCTATTGATATCTTGGAGATCAATAAGTTCAAAGTTTTTATAAAACGAAAGCTTGTAGAAAAATCATATTACGATATTAAGGATTATATAAACGATAAAAAAGCTTGGGTGTGAATTGCTCTATCTCCATAGGTAGGTTTATTATTAATTTTATTTATTATGTGAGATGGTGATAACGAAAAAAAAGAAAAACCCCGGCTAAGTTTGTTGTGGGCTTCTTCTTAGACCGGGGCGCGTTTGGAACCCTCATAGCTTTAGTTTTAAGTTTACGAATATAGTTATCACCATGAAATAACTACTGTGTAAATTATTGACGCGTCAAAAGTGCCTTTTTAAGGACTATTTGAATAAAGATTATTTTGAATTTGAATTTGAAATTTGGGTTGTGGGATAAGATGTCGTACTCCTGCCATTATAATATCAAATCTAGTTTAAAGTTGCCTTATCTTACGATATTTTGTTATAATATTTAGTGATTACAATGATTTGCAGTTACCTGTAAGACAGGGTTGAAGTGCAAGCCGTGGTTGCATTGCTGTTCACGTTTTTGGCCGTTTATGCAGGTGTAATATCTGGAGCAGTCCTCGTGTGGTAGCAGCCAATGGATGGTGAAATTTGCAGGGCAGCCATTAGGTAGCCACCCTCCCGCACCTCCTCCACCACCTCCGCCACCGCCACCTCCTCCCCCACCTCCTCCACCTCCACCGTCACCTCCATCTCCGCCGCCTCCTCCACCACCACCGTCACCACCGCCTCCTCCATCTCCGCCATCTCCACCGCCTCCACCGCCTCCTCCATCTCCGCCACCTCCACCGCCTCCACCGGCACCTCCATCTCCGCCACCTCCTCCACCTCCACCATCTCCACCAACTCCACCGTCTCCACCAGCTCCACCATCTCCACCACCTCCACCACCTCCTCCGCCTCCACCATCTCCTCCACTTCCACCGTCTCCACCACCTCCACCGTCTCCTCCACCTCCACCGCTTCCACCGTCTCCTCCACCTCCACCACCTCCACCGTCTCCGCCACCTCCGCCTTCACCACCTCCTCCACCACCTCCTCCACTTCCACCGTCTCCACCACCACCACCGTCTCCTCCACCTCCACCGCCTCCACCGTCTCCGCCACCTCCGCCTTCACCACCTCCTCCACCACCTCCACCGCCACCGCCGCCTCCTCCACCTCCTCCGCCTCCACCACCTCCACCTCCTCCGCCCCCACCACCTCCACCACCACTTCCACCTTCACATCCAGCGTTCCAAGGCCAATCGCACACCTGCAAATAAAATATTTAACTCAATATGGTAAGAAATCAAATTGTGGGCTGTGTTATATATACATATATATATATTTGGTTAAAAAATGTTTTAATGAATTTAAATCGGTTACATTGACCAAAATATCCGGTGAGAGCAGAAGGTTCTTTTGCATAAAATGGACACTGACACCGAGAAAATAATACGGATTATATTATCATTATCATATAACCTAGTTCTTCTTCTATCTCATTTGAAGTAACCCACAACCTATCTTGCAGATACTGAGATAATTAAAGTTTATTTATTTATTTATTCATAAGCCATGTCAGCGACAAGTTGTAAGTTACAGTTATATCAATCTAAATAAGCTAGTACTGGTGCTGTTACAACTTATCCATTACAGGCACACTCAGCATTGCCAACATTCTCCGAATAATATTTAATTAATAGTTTCTAAAAATTTACAAATTAATAATTAGATTGGATAGTTATTAAATCATTAAAATTTAAAAAAAATAAATAAAAATTATAAAATATTTACATAAATTAATCAAGCAACCAAGTACAATTTTCTCTTATAGCTAAATAAATTTTCATGAAATATGTCAATGTCAGATCATGTTAAATTATTATATGTGTTCATTAAACGATTTATGGGGGCGAGTTTGCCTAGGTTAGTTTTAGAGTAGTGGGGCTGAAAAATGTTTTTGATATGATATGTAGATTGCCTTCGAGACCTAGAGGGTTGCCGGGGGACATGACATGTTAATATAGTTCAACAAGTGAGGGGAATCCAAGGTGCTGTGGACGATTTTATATAGTGTTATGAGGTCAGGTTTAAGTGAGTTTTATATCATTCCACTAGTTTTAGAAACGATTAATGATATAACTTCGGTTCAAAGTCAACTGCCACCCTTCTTTCATAGTTTACTGAGAAGGCATCTAACGAATCTTATCTCTCAGTACAACATAACTTGCCAGAACAGTAATGATTAGGTTAGCAGAGGAAAAAATATTAATGCTACGAGAAATTTTATCGTTGTTCTTACTTTCGGGAATTTCAAATCCCGTACCTCTATATCTTGCGTAGGGAGATTTGCTTAATTGGTTTGGTTACATCGAACGAAATATACGGTCAAAAGGATCTGAAATTTTCATGTGGTGACAAGGTGACTAGGTTGTGGGAAAAGATGAAGTACTCCTGCCATTATAATATCAAATCTAATTTAAAGCTGCCTTATTTTACGATATTATGCTATAATATTTAGTGAATGTTGTAATACAATGATTTGCAGTTACCTGTAAGACAGGGTTGAAGTGCAAGCCGTGGTTGCATTGCTGTTCACGTTTTTGGCCGTTTATGCAGGTGTAATATCTGGAGCAGTCCTCGTGTGGCAGCAGCCAATGGACGGTGAAATTTGCAGGGCAGCCATTAGGTAGCCAACCTCCCGCACCTCCTCCACCACCTCCGCCACCGCCACCTCCTCCTCCACCTCCTCCACCTCCTCCTCCTCCATCTCCACCGTCGCCACCAGCTCCACCGTCTCCACCAGCTCCACCGTCTCCACCAGCTCCACCATCTCCTCCACCTCCACCTTCACCTCCACCTCCACCACCTCCTCCACTTCCACCGTCTCCACCACCTCCACCGTCTCCTCCACCGCCACCGCTTCCACCGTCTCCTCCACCTCCACCGCCTCCACCATCTCCTCCAATACCACCATCACCACCACCTCCTCCACCTCCACCATCACCTCCAATGCCACCATCACCACCTCCACCTCCTCCACCGCCTCCACCACCTCCTCCACCGTCGCCACCAGCTCCACCGTCACCACCAGCTCCACCATCTCCACCAGCTCCACCGTCATCACCATCTCCACCAGCTCCACCATCATCACCATCTCCACCACCTCCCCCACCTCCACCACCTCCTCCGCCACCTCCTCCGCCACCTCCTCCTCCACCTCCTCCACCTCCTCCTCCTCCATCTCCACCGTCGCCACCAGCTCCACCGTCTCCACCATCTCCACCAGCTCCACCGTCATCACCATCTCCACCAGCTCCACCATCATCACCATCTCCACCACCTCCCCCACCTCCACCACCTCCTCCGCCACCTCCTCCGCCACCTCCTCCTCCACCTCCTCCACCTCCTCCTCCTCCATCTCCACCGTCGCCACCAGCTCCACCGTCTCCACCATCTCCACCAGCTCCACCGTCATCACCATCTCCACCAGCTCCACCATCATCACCATCTCCACCACCTCCCCCACCTCCACCACCTCCTCCACCACCTCCTCCGCCGCCTCCTCCGCCGCCTCCTCCGCCGCCTCCTCCACCTCCTCCACCTCCGTCACCACCCTCCACACAGCCAGCATCCCAAGGCCAGTCGCACACCTGAAATAAAAAAGAATCATTGCATCAGGCGCTTTTATATTAAGTCTAATATTTTTGTTTGATCTAAAACCAATACAATATTATATAAATAGTTGGTGGTAAATTTTAGTTATAATATTAAATATTTATTTATTTTTAAGATTTTTAGTGTTAGGTTAATCTAAGTCTTATTTTAAGTTATATATGTATTCGAGTAAATAAACCTCTTTGAATCAAGAAACATATTAAATTATCCGTTGGTGGTAAATGTGAAATAACAAATGTACAAGGTAAAAAAACTTAAACGAAAATATAAATTTTTTGAAAGCATAAAGTGTCATCCGTCCTTGTGACCTTGTCCTTTTAGATTGAATGAATAGCATGTTAATTTATTATTATTTTTTTTTTAATATATTAAATAACATTTATTTACTCGAATACATATAACTTAAAATAAGAGCTAGATTAACCATTTTTTTATTTATTGGTTAAATGTATAGTTGAACTATTTTCGGCGGCGATTTTAAGAGGATATTTTTTTTATTAGCACTCAGGCCACGTTTGCCGGAGGGATCCTGCCGTTGCCGATTACATTTAAGAAAGTTTGAAAGTTGTAGTTTTGGTTACCTGCAGAATAGGGTTGAAGTGCAAGCCAGACTGACATTGTTGTTCACGTTTCTCGCCATCCAAGCAGTAGTAGAATCTGGAGCAGTTCGCGTGGGGTATCAGCCAGTGCACGGTGAAGTCTACGGGGCAGCCGTTGGGAAGCCATTCCATTCCTCCGCCTTCTCCGCCGCCACCACCTCCCCCACCGCCGCCGCCACCTCCACCTCCTCCGCCTCCGCCGCCACCTCCACCACCTCCTCCTCCACCATCTCCTCCAACGCCACCATCGCCACCTGAACCTCCATCACCTCCGTTACCACCATCACCGCCATCTCCACCTCCACTACCGCCTCCACCTCCATCTCCGTTACCACCACCTCCTCCAACTCCACCGTCGCCACCAGCTCCACCATCTCCACCAGCTCCACCATCTTCTCCATCTCCACCGTCTCCACCTCCTTCACCACCTCCTCCAACACCGCCGCCGCCACCTCCACCACCTCCACCGCCTCCACCGCCTCCGCCGCCACCTCCACCACCTCCTCCTCCACCTCCACCATCACCTCCTACGCCACCATCGCCCCCTCCACCTCCATCGCCTCCACCACCTCCGTTACCACCATCACCGCCTTCTCCACCGCCTCCTCCACCTCCTCCACCGCCACCGTCACCACCAGCTCCACCGTCTCCTCCACCTCCACCATCTCCACCTCCTCCACCATCTCCACCTCCTCCACCTCCGTCACCACCCTCCACACAGCCAGCATCCCAAGGCCAGTCGCACACCTGAAATAAAAAAGAATCATTGCATCAAGCGCTATTACATTATGTCTAATATTTTTGTTTGATCTAAAACCAATACAATATTATATAAATAGTTGGTGGTAAATTTTAGTTATAATATTAAATATTTATTTATTTTTAAGATTTTTAGTGTTAAGTTAATCTAAGTCTTATTTTAAGTTATATTTTATTAAGTCTAATATTTTTGTTTGATCTAAAACCAATACAATATTTTATGTGAAATAACAAATGTACAAAATAATAATAATAATAAGAAATAAAATAGAATCATTGCATCAAACACTATTTGGCTATGTCTGATACATCAGAATTTTTGATTTACTGCAACTTTTGAAACATTGGCATTACTAAATCTTAATATTAAACAAAAGATATTTCCGTGCGTTCGTACAAAGTTCGTCTTAAAACCAAAACAATATTATTAAAATAGCTATTTGTTTGTGAATTAACAAATGAACAAGGTAAAAACACTTTTTCTTTTGGCACCGCTTTTATTTCTACCGTTGTTTAATTGGGAGAGCCCTGATTTTTTGAAAGCATAAAGTATCATCCGTGGTTCAAGTGTAACCTTCTATTTGAGTAGTAGATTAAATAGCATGTTTTTATATTGGTTAAATGTACAATTTAATTATTTTCGGCACCGATATTATGGGGATTTATTCTATTAGCATTCAGGCCACGTTTGTCAGAGAGATCATGCCTCTGCCGATTACATTTAAAAAAGTTTGTTAACTCTAGTAGTAGTTACCTGCAAGACGGGGTTGAAGTGTAATCCAGATTCACATTGCTGTTCACGTTTCTCTCCTTCCAAGCAGTAGTAGAATCTGGAGCAATTAGCGTGTGGTATCAGCCAGTGCATGGTAAAGTTTTCAGGGCAGCCATTGGGAAGCCATCCTATTCCTCCACCTCCGTTCCCTCCATCTCCTCCATTTCCACCGTCACCGCCTTGACCACCATTTTCACCGTCACTGCCATTTTCACTTCCGTCTCCGTTTCCACCACCACTGCCTTCTCCGTCACCTCCACCACCTCCACCGCCTCCACCACCTCCACCGCCTCCACCACCTCCGCCGCCTCCGCCTCCACCACCTCCGCCGCCTCCACCGCCACCACCTCCACCACCTCCACCTCCACCACCACCTCCTCCACCTCCGCCTCCGTTTCCACCGTCAACACCGGCTATTTCTCCAATCCCATCTCCACCATCAGTGTCTTGTCCATTACCACTGCCCTCTCCTTCACCACCTCCGCCACCTCCTTCTCCTCCACCACCTCCGCCACCTCCTCCTCCTCCACCGCCTCCACCACCACCTCCACCACCACCTCCACCACCTCCACCGCCTCCTCCTCCACCTCCACCACCACCTCCACCACCTCCACCTCCTCCTCCACCGCCTCCTCCACCTCCACCTCCGCCGTCTCCACTGCCACCACTGTCACTGCCACCATCTCCTTCTCCTCCGCCGGCGTCTCCACCAGTTCCCGTTTCGCAACCAGCATTCCACGGCCAGTCACACACCTGTGATACATTAAATCAAGCCAAATTTTAGTACTCAGTAAGTCAATCATCATCATCATCATCATGTTCAACCCATTACCGGCTCACTACAGAGCGCGGGTCTCCTCTCAATATGAGAAGGGTTTGGCCATAGTCCACCACGCTGGCCATGTGCGGATTGGCAGACTTCACACGCCTTTGAGAACATTATGGAGAACTCTCAGGCGTGTTGTTTCCTCACGATGTTTTCCTTCACCGTTGAAGCAAGTGATATTTTAATTGCTTAAAAACGCACATAACTCCGAAAAGTTAGTGGTGCGTGCCAGGATTCGAACCGCCGACCTCTAATTAGGAGGCTGACGCCCTAACCACTGGGCTATCACTGCTTATTTGTTGTCTCATTTAGGACATGTAAGTCAATACATGTCCTAAATGAGAATGTTACTTTGTTTTACGTTCACGCCTAAACAACTGAACCGATTATCATGAAATTTTAATGATAGATAGCGCAGATGCTGCAGATGGGCTAAAGAAACATTTATATAACCTCGGTACTGTACTTGCAGCACTGTACGAGTGATAGAATTGAAACATTTTATGTTTTTTTGAAGTGAAAACTTCTTTAGCGGCGTTGAGCACTTTTTCTGTAATGGGTATAAAATCTTAAACTCGCGTCAGGACACGTGACCTGATCGAAAAAGCGTAAGACGGATGGAGAGTAGACAGCTATCCCCTCTCTACGGCGCGGCGAAAATGTATGCCTGGGCCTACTGTTTCGTTTAGGCAGCGCAGGGCGCTTGCGCGAATGTTCGTGTATGTTACAGCGTGCCACGCGCATCCATGGATGGTGACAGCTGATGGCTCGACCGTCTGTGTAGTGATCACATTGTTGTGTATTCGTAAAATTCGTGATTGATAAAATTGATATAGATAAACTTTTTAATGTAAAATAATTGTAATAGTTTTAAAGTGTTAAATTTTTAATGTAATATAAATTGTCATGTTTGTGTACGATAGCGCAATAAATGAATATTGTATTCTACCACATAAATGATAGTACTTTTATACTGATAAAGCAATTGGTGCAAAATTATTCCCTAACCATTCCAAAATATCACACATGCTCAACGTTAATAATCAAGTTTTCACTTCTGCCGGCACTCCCGGAGTGCAACCTGTCTTTTTTTTTTTATTCACCACAAGTTAGCCCTTGACTGCATCTCACCTGATGGTAAGTGATGATGCGGTCTAAGATGGTAGCGGGCTAACTTGTTAGGGGTATGGTAAACTCATACTCCTAATTGGTTTCTACGCGACATCGTGCCGGAACGCTAAATCGCTTGGCGACACGTCTTTGTCGGTAGCGTGGTAACCAGCCACGGCCGAAGCCTCCCACGTGATGTTTAAAACGTAAGAATGCGTGTTTTGTGTTATTGCATATATGACTCTTTTTTCTTTACGCTGTTTCCTATACATAAGACTATTTCATTATATAATTTGATGTCAAGTCATTGCAAAAAGGTTTTACAAATAAGTTTTTGTTTACTTTTACATGAAATCCTAATTGTATCTACTTTATTTTAAATTGTGATGATTTCCCTGAATCGTTTGTAAAGATTAAAAAATAAATGTTTTTTTTTTATCATGGCGGCAACGTAACGTTTCACTAAGTAATTCCCAAATATCAGTTATGGATGGATAGTCAGTCAGTATAGATGATTATAGCAAATCATAGAACATTAATGAAGATGTCATAATCATGATAAACATTGCCGTCTCACTACAGAGGTCGCCTCGCAATATGAAAAGGGTTTGGCTATAGTCCACCACGCTGGCCGTGTGCAGATTGGCAGAGTTCACACGCCTTTGAGAACATTATGGAGAACTCTCAGACGTGCAGGTTTCCTCACGATGTTTTCCTTCACCGTTGAATCAATTAATATTTTAATTGCTTAAAAATGCATTATTCTCGAACTCCCGATCTTGGATAGGAGGCGAGCGTCCTAACCACTAGGCTATCAGCTTAAGATGTATTCAATTCATCACAATTCAATGTATGTGAAGTAAATTTACCTGCAGTCGAGGGTTGAAATGCAGTCCAACGCTGCACACCTGTTCCATCTTCAACCCTCCATTGCAATTGTAGAATTTGCCGCAGTCGTTCTCATGCGGCAGCAGCTGGTGGCTCACGTCCAACGGGCAACCGTTGGGCAGCCGTGCTGGGCCGTCAACGGCCAGGGCGACGGCTGCGACATCTTCACTGACACCTTCGCTGCAGACCACTTTATGGGGCAAGTCGCATCGCTGAAAATAACAAATTTTTTTTATTCCACTACTAGGTAGCCCTTGGCGGCATTCTCTAGTAAAATTGTGGTGAATGATGCAGTTGGAGATGGTACCAGGCTAACCTGTCACGAGTATGACAAACCCATACTCCTAATTTGTTTGTTATAATAAAAAAAAAGTAAATAAAACATACGTCAGCTACGTATGAAATTTTCTACTTGTTCGATCGCGTTGAAGTTAACTTCTTAATTTTTTAGAATTACAGCGCCATCTATTTCGATCAATCAAACATTCATAAACTTTATTGAATAATCTTTTAAAAGGCACTTTTGATGCGTCATTTACATATTATTCAGTTGATGGTGGTAACTACATTTGTTAACTTAAAACTAAAGCTACGAGGGTTCCAAACGCGCTGCTCTTAGAAGCCCACAACAAACTTAGTCGGGTAACTTTTCTTTTTGTCATCATCATCTCACATGCCACTTAAAATTAAATTCAAATAATCTTTATTCAAATAGTCCTTTAAAAGGCGCTTTTGACGCGTCAATAATTTACATAGTAGTTATTTCATGGTGATAACTATATTCGTAAACTTAAAACTAAAGCTATGAGGGTTCCAAACGCGCCCCGCTCTAAGAAGAAGCCCATTATTTAAGTGCTCTCTTATTAGAGCAATATTTCATACCCAAACTTGTTTATCATTTACATAATCCGTTACACTATAGTAGGACTTCCACAAGCTTCCGTTTCATATAAACTTTTTAAAATACCTGACAACGTCAAAAAATGTTTATTATTAGAACAATATTTCATACCTTATCTCATTTTACTTTTATTTTTTTCATGGCGCTTTTTACGTGACACGTAACACGCGTTTTAGAGCGGGCGGTGTGAAAATAATGTATCGATTTTTGATTATATCAAGAATTCAGTTAATAGTTCCAATGATTTAATCTTCCACGTGACGTTGGGACGGCTTAGCAATCTTCCAAGATAATCTATATTACCTACGAATATAATTTGCGACGTTTACTTATTAATTAGAATCTGTTTGATTTAGTTTACGTGAAAAATTTTATAAAGAAGCTGTGATAGCCTAGTGGTTAGGATATCAGCCTCCTAATCAGAGGTCGGGGGTTTGAACCCTCTTACTTTTCGGAGTTATGTGCGTTTTTAAGCAATTTAACTATCACTTGCTTCAAGGGTGAAGGAAACATCGCGAGGAAACCTGCACGCCTGAGAGTTCTCCGTAATGTTCTCAAAGGCGAAAAGTTAGGGGTGCGTGCCCGGATTCGAACCGCCGACCTATGATTAGGAGGCTGACGCCCTAACCACTAGGCTATCACCGAAGCCTGTCGCATAAAGATTATTTACTTCCGCCTATAATTCCATTGCAATGATACAGTGATAAGAAAAAAGGTATCATAACAATATTTTGTTACTCGTTTCGACAATAAAAGTAACCTTTGAAATCGGTGAGTGTAATATAACTTGGTAGAACTTTTATTATATCAGATAACAAATCTACAATTGGTCTTAAAAACAATGAACAAAATTAACAGTGACTTATTTTTAATCTTAAACTGACTACAAGTATTTTAAAGCTATTGCATAGATTCTATCGCGGGCCTTGAGCGTGGAGACCGAATCCAGAAATTCCGTAACGAAAATAACCTAACACCCCCACTAGATCTATATAGATATTTCGCCAGAATCTTACAGTTGCCGTGGAACAGCGGTTATCACGCATGAGTTTTGTGCAGAAGGTCCCAGGTTCTAGCCTGGGGTACTTACTGATATTTTTTTTTAATTTTTATTATTATGACAAGCATTTTTATTTAGATTCACTAGTCTCGTTGTCCCGTTGATAACAGACAAATCAAGTTAAATTTTATTCACTTCCCGTTTGCTTTTTTTTTAAATTAATTTTATCAAAAATAACCTCAATATTTTTACTTTTTTATTTTCAGTGTTGTTTTTGAAATATTAATAATTAAGTTGTGTTAAGCCGTGTGAAGTCTGCCAATCACATGCACTGCACATGGCCAGCGTTGTGGACTATGGCCAAACCCTTATCATATTGAGAGGAGATCCGTGCTCTGTAGTGAGCCGGTAATGGGTTGGTCATGAACAGGTTAGTCCGCTACCATCCTAGATCATCATCACTTACCAACAGATGAGATAGCCGTCAAGGGCTAACTTGTAGTGTATAAAAAAAAGATATGTCATTTTTTTCTTTTGTTTCAATGTGTAATAACATTGTTTATATAAACAAAATAAATAACGAGATACAAAAGGCTGCCTTATCGCTCTGCGACGATCGCCCAGACTATCGATCCCGGAACCTACTCTCCCAAGGTCTTATTATGTACCGTTGCACCTACATGAGATAATTCAGTGTATTTCCGTTATAACCGCTTTTATCAATTTATCAATTGCAGTGATAGTAATTTATTTATTAACGTCATTATAAATCTAAATTGATTTATTTGTATATCTCACTTTATGTTCACGATACAATCGTTTATATCCCGTTATCTTTAGGTAAATACCCCTTTTATGTCGCACCGGCGAACTTTATCCTGATATAACAAGGTAGGCTAACTTTGAAGCTAAGACAGCTCTTAACATAATTTTAAGTGGCATGTGAGATGTTGATAACAAAAAGAAAATTTACCTGGCTAAGTTTGTTGTGGGCTTCTTAGAGCAGCGCGTTTGGAACCCTCATAGCTTTAGTTTTAAGTTTACGAATGTAGTTATCACCATCAAATCACTACTATGTAAATTATTGACGCGTCAAAAGCGCCTTTTGAAGGACTATTTGAATAAAGATTATTTGAATTTGAATTTGGAGATTGTTGTGTTTGGTTATTTCAACTGAGGTTGAAGTTGTAAGAGATTATTTGAAGAAATAAGGTCGCCTTTGCACGCCTTAAATTTAGTTTCATGTAATGTTACGTGTGTTGTTTTAGGTTTCGCGTTTGCACTTTGCAGTGTTTGTTACTACACTTCTTCTTGAAATAAAATGAATATATATACTTTATTGCACACCATACAAAAGAAAAAAGAAAAACTAACGCAGAAAAGAAATAAGTGCAATAGGCGGCCTTATTGCTAATGAGCGATCTCTACCAGGCAACCTAGTACAAACAAAGGTATAAAATATACAGTAAGGTTCTTTTTGATAAAGTTACGAAGAGCTCCGTGGCGCAGCGTGCATAAAGCCAATTTCGCTTTGCTACACGTCTTTATCAGGTTGGTAACTAGCCACGGCCGAAGCCTCTCACCAGGCAAATGTAAAGTATGGGCAAAATCGTATAGTTTGTTCCCTTGAAAAGAGCATACGCTGCATTTTATCTCGTCACCGTTCGACCCCCCCGTTATCCCAAACGTCGCCTAAGCCGAGGTTCGGCCTCAAAGGAGGCGGCCTTAGGCAGTCGTTCTCTTAGTTTATTCGAGCCCTAGGGCTCAAAATTTCTTCTGGCAGAGCTTCTTTCCAAAGCTCGCCAAACAGCCCGGTTACGGTGTGGCAAACAATAGGGTTTGTACAGCTAATACACAGTCCGAAAAAAAAAATTATCTCGAATAAACGATTTTTTTCCGGTGGAAATATTATTTTTGTCGGTAGGGTAACTAGCGACGCCCGAAGCCTGCCACCAGGCAAAAGTAAAGTATGGGTAAAATCGTATAGTTTCTTGCCTAGAATAGCTCATACGCTGCATTTTATCTCGAATAAACGATTAGTTTCGGTGGAAAAAGAATTTATTTAATGTCTAAGGTTCTATAATGTCTTAAAAGGCGTGTGAAGTCTGCCAATCCGCACATATTTTTTTTTATAAACCACAAGTTGGCCCTTGACGGCATCTCACCTGATGGTAAGTGATGATGCGGTCTAAGATGGTAGCGGGCTAACCTGTTAGGGGTATGGTAAACCCATACTCCTAATTGGTTTCTACACGACATCGTGCCGGAACGCTAAATAGCTTGGCGACACGTCTTTGTCGGTAGGGTTGTAACTAGCCACGGTAAAGTCTCCCACCAGACCAGACTCGAGCCGGGAATCGAACCCAGGACCTCCAACTTTATAATGTGACAGTGCGCACACTGCGTCACAGAGGTCGTCAAAAAGTGTAGTGGACTATGGCCAAACCCTTCTCATATTGAGAGGAGACCCGTGCTCTGTAGTGAGCCGGTAATGGGTTGATCATGATGATGATAATGATATTATAATAGTTTACTTTTGTTTCTAATATATACTACCTAGGCGGTGATAGCCTAGTGGTTAAGGCGTCTGCCTCTTAATCAGAGATCGGCGGTTCGAATCCGGGCACGCAACTCTAACTTTTCGGAGTTATGTGTGTTTTTTAACAATTAAAATATCACTTGCTTCAA
The DNA here is from genome assembly GCA_928268935.1 of Lasiommata megera. Classification (NCBI taxonomy): domain Eukaryota; kingdom Metazoa; phylum Arthropoda; class Insecta; order Lepidoptera; family Nymphalidae; genus Lasiommata; species Lasiommata megera. Next base: position 8,782,941 of record OV743334.1, read on the forward strand.
CGGTGAAAGAAAACATCGTGAGGAAACCTGCACGCCTGAGAGTTCTCCATAATCTTCTCAAAGGCGTGTGAAGTCTGCCAATCCACACACGGTCAGCGTGGTGGACTATGGCTGAACCCTTCTGATATTGAGAGGAGACCCGTGCTCTGTAGTGAGCCGGCAATGGGTTGATCATGATGATGATAATGAATGTCTAAGGCATTAACTAGTGATGCTTCGTGACTTACCTGATCAGCGTACGAGAAAGCGGTACCAGGGGCGCAGTCTCTAGCTTCTAAATACCTCCTGCCGTACTCGCAGTAATAGAATTTGCTGCAATCTGTCTCATGACGCAGTAAGTGGTGCTCGAATGGCGGGCACCGGACGTCCGGTGCAGACCGGGAGTCCTGGTCCTGGGGTCGACTGTAGATCGAAGCTACAGCGCCCAGAAGTAATAAGCTTTCTGAAATTAAAAATTACTATATATACGACACGTTCATAATGGACCATATGGGAAATTTCGTAAAAAAAATCATATCAAAATCATCATCATCATCATTTCAACCGATAGACGCCCACTGCTGGACATAGGTCTTTGCTTGCCGCTTGTATCCAGCGGCTCCCTACGACTCGTTTGATGTCGTCTGTCCACCTTGTTGGGGGTCGACCAACGCTACGTTTACCGGTGCGGGGTCGCCATTCCGACACCTTGGGACCCCAACGTCCATCGGTTCTCCGAGCTATGTGCCCCGCCCATTGCCACTTCAACTTCGCAACTCGCTGAGCTATGTCGGTAACTCTGGTTCTTCTACGGATCTCTTCATTTCTGATTTGATCACGTAGAGATAGCTCTCTCCATTGCTCGTTGAGTGACTCTGAGCCTTCTTATGAGACCCATAGTGAGCGACCACGTTTCGGATCCGTAAGTCATCACTGGCAACACGCACAAAAGCACAAACACGCATATCCAAATCAATCAATCATAAACTAATTCAAACAATCCTTTGAAGGACACTTTTGATGCGTTATTAACTTAAACAGTAGTGAGTTGATGGTGATAACTACATTCGTAAACTTAAAACTAAAGCTATGAGGGTTCCGAACCCGCTGGTCTAACAAGAAGCCCACAACAAACTTAGTCTTGTAAATATTCTTTTTGTCATCACCATCTCACATGCCAATTAAAATTATCTTTTAGAGCAATATTTCATACCCATGCTTGTAAGTTCGTTCATTATTGTAAGTCGTGAGGTGATGGTGAATACTACATTTGTTACAACTTAAAACTAAAGATATGAGGGTTCCAAACGCGCCTGCTCTATGAAGAAGCCCACAACAAACTTAGCCGGGTAACGTTCCTTTTTGTCATCACCATCTCACATGCCACTTAAAATTATATAAAGAGCTATCTTATTAGAACAATATTTCACACCCATGCTTGTTTATCATCTGCATAATCCATTACACTACAGTAGGACTTTTCTAAACTTTGAACTTATTAAGAGATATCCCATCCCAAATACCTGACAACTTTAAAAAATATTTATTATTATTTAAATTAATTCAAAGAATATAAAATACTGACATTGCATAACCAATATATATGTGAAAATTTAATGTGGTAACGAAATTCCGGAAAAAATGGACTGTAACGCACTGAACATCAGAAGTAAAAGTAAACTTGTAGTACCGTTTAGTAGGCTGCACAAAATTAGTAACTCATTCAAAGGAAATTGTATTTTATTTTATAATAAATTACCTATTGATATCTTGAAGATGTCTATCGGTATGTTCGAAGTTTTTATAAAACGAAAGCTTGTAGAAAAATCCTATTACGATATTAAGGATTATATAGACGATAAAAAAGCTTGGGTGTGAATTGCTCTAACTTCATAGCGAATTATTATTTTTTTTTTATCCACTACAAGTTAGCCCTTGACTGCAAACCCACCTGATGATAACTGATGATGCAGTCTAAGATGGCAGCGGGCTAACCTGTTAGTATGGTAGTGGGGTATGGTAAACCCACACTCCTAATTGGTTTCTATGCGACATCGTACCAGAACGCCAAATCGCTTGGCGACACGACTTTGTCGTTAGGGTATCTAGCCACGGCCGAAGCCGTAGTATATAAAAATAATAATAAAATTTCGAATATTGAATTTATAACGATTTTATAGATACCAAATAATGATTTCATGGAACGAATATTCAAGTACCTCCAATAAAATGATAATATAGTGGCGATATGTACAGAAAGTAATAAACCGTTTATTAGGTACGCGGTTGTTTAATAGCTATTCGATCTAGTAGTTAACTACTTGTGTAATTGAAGTTTTATATACAAGATATATATATTACAAGTAAAATTAAAAAAAAAATTATGTACATTTTTTTTAAACATTATTATTAATCTTAATGCAAATTTTTGTGTCTCTAACTCTAAAAACAAAGAAATTTCATACAAACTTCCAACCCCCCTTTTACCCTCTTAGGGGTGGAATTTCCAAATATCCTTTCTTAGCTGACATCTCTTAACTATCAACTACCTACTTGCTAAATTATAGCTTTATACGTACAATAGTTTTTGAGATCTCGTGTTTAATAAGTACGTCAGTAAGTAAGTATGTAAGTGACCTTTCGCTTTTATATATATAGATTATAGTTACTTTTTGTTTCTTATATATACTATCGCTTGACTGCGATTTCATCTAATGGTATGTGAAAAAGGACTAGTGAAGTCAGATTTACTCAAAATATTAATTTTTCTATGTGCAATAATTATTAATTAATGTTTTATCGCCCACTAACCACTAGGCTATCACCGAAAGCGGTGATAGCCTAGTGGTTAGGGCGTCAGCCTCCTAATCAGAGGTCGGCGGTTCGAATCCGGGCACGCACCTAAACTTTTCAAAGTTATGTGCGTTTTTAAATAATTAAAATATCGCTTGCTTCAACGGTGAAGGAAAACATCGTGAGGAAACCTGCACGCCTGAGAGTTCTCCATAATGTTCTCAAAGGCGTGTGAAGTCTGCCAATCCGCACACGACCAGCGTGGTGGACTATGGCCGAACCCTTCTCATATTGAGAGGAGACCCGTGCTCTGTAGTGAGGCGGCAATGGGTTGATCATGATGATGATGATGATATTATAATAGTTTACTTTTGTTTCTAATATATACTACCGCTTGACTGCGATTTCATCTAATGGTAAGTGAAAAAGGTAAAGTTTAGCCAGATGTACTTAAATTATTAATTTTCTATGTGCAATAACTATTAATTAAGGTTTTAACTATCTTTTATTGTTAACTTTAAACGTTAAATTAACTTTTTACATGTGGGCAATACGGAAGCCAGATTTATTTAAAGTATTAATTTTGTTATATTAGGCAATAATTATTAATATTTCAGTTATTCAAATTCAAATTAAAATAATCTTTATTCAAATAGTTCTTTAGAACTTTTGAGGCGTCAATAATTTACACAGTAGTTATTTGATGGTGATAACTACATTCGTAAACTTAAAACTAAAGCTATGATGGTTCCAAACGCGCCCTGCTCTAAGAAGAAGATTATTTTTATTGACACTGAACCTAAGAGGCCTAGACTAAAACAATCGCCCAAAAGAAACCAGGTCATCATGATCAACCCATTCTCGGCTCACTACAGAGCACGAGTCTCCTCTCAATATGAGAAGGGTTCGGCCATAGTCCACCACGCTGGTCATGTGCGGATTGGCAGACTTCACACGCCTTCGAGAACATTACGGAGAACTCTAAGGCGTGCAGGTTTCCTCACGATGTTTTCCTTCACCGTTGAAGCGAGTGATATTTTAATTGCTTAAAAACGCACATAACTCCGAAAAGGTATAGGTGTTTGAACCTCGACCTCTAGCCTAGTGATTAGGAGGCTGACGTCCTAACCACTAGGATATCACAGCTTTTTTTTTAAATTATTAACAGTAGTTATTCCTAATTCTTTCCCATTAGACAAACGTAGCTAATGCTGCTTGTCGATTAGACACACTACTGAGAAATAGATTTCGTAGCTTAACTCGAATACTTAATACAGTGGGTAAGAAAATCGAGAGGTTAAGTTAAACAAGTAAAAACTTACTTAACATCGCGTCCTCACAGACACGCAAGGGTTACAGTGGCTTCTCCCTTCAAAAAAAAATGTATTCCCAACCACTTGAAAAACTGAACTGATAACCACCCATCCAGTATCTATTATATATAATTGCAACCTTCCAAAAATAATAAAACGACGCGTATAAGATAAGTCAATGCAATCTAGCAATTATCATGATTCCATACATATAAATAATGTTTATCTGTCTGTTTGTTTGTACTAACAATCAACGTAGTAATGGAAGATTGCTATATACTCATATCGGCGTTTCTTTCACTTTTTTTTTCGGACTGTCTATTAGCTGTACTAACCCTATTGGTTGCCACAGCGTAACCGGGCTATTTGGCGAGCTTCGCAAAGCTCTGCCAGAAAAAATTTTGAGCCCTAGAGCTCGAAGAAACTAAGGGAACGTCTGCCTAAGTGCGCCTCCTGTGAGGCCGAACCTCGGCATAGGCGACGTTTGGGATAACGGGGTGTCGGACGGTGAGTGGTCCGTACGTCTCCGAAGCCGTGGATGGAGCCCACGTCCGGATGACGTAAGATAGCGGGGACCTCGTCTTCGCCGGCGAAGACGGTGTATGTTTCTTTCACTGCTGATTTGTGTATACAACATAATTTAAGATGGAGAAAGATTTGTACCAGTCAGTTCAGTTTCTTTGACTTTACTGAAGAAGACTTGGCTTCTGCCTTTGGAATTGTATTCCAGTAACGAAGACTTTGGCTTAAGCCTTATGAAAGAACTAATTAAAGATATGGCTGTATGGGCCCAGATCCCCTTGCCGTTCCCATGAGAGATAAATTAAAAAAAAAACACTTTCTTTAAATTTGATACTAATCTTTCCCCATCTTAAATTATGTTTAAACCCAGTTAAGAAGTGTGTAAAGCAAGACCTAAAGAAAAGTAGAAAAATCTTAGTAGATTTCAACTCGTGTGCGATAAATAACACATTTTTGAGCAACCAGAGAGTAGTAGATGAAACCTCAGTATATTTTCAACTATATATAATAACACATTTGTGAACAACCGATTGCTTTCTTCTACCCGAATAATGTTTTAATTTAATTTTTATTTTTTTCTTAATCTTTTTTTTTGGGACTTTTGTCCGAAACGAACATGCCAGCCCTATTAACTAAAAAGCTGCACAAATAACGAACAAGCTTAAAAAGTAAAACAAAATTATAAAAAAAAAATTATGTCATTAAAATATTTTTTTATGATACATTATATTTATTTATAACAACTTAAAATAAACCTTATATTGAACCTAAAACTAAAATTTTTAAAAATATAATATAATTACTGAATTATATTATTAAAAGGAGTCCCTTTAGGCAAGGTTAGGATCATACTGGCAGCGTTCCCCCTTTGGACTATTCGTTGTCCGAATATCCAGCTATAATTAAGTTCTGTCAAAGAGTTATTAATGTCTCTCAATAAGTTCAAAGTTTATATAAAACGTAAGCTTGTAGAAAAGTCCTACTATAGTGTAAAGGATTATGTAAATGATAAACAAGCATGGGTGTGAAATATTGCTCTAATAAGATAGCTCTTAATATCATTTTAAGTGGCATGTGAGATGGTGATAACAAAAAGAAAATTTACCTGGCTAAGTTTGTTGTGGGCTTCTTCTTAGGCCGGGGCGCGTTTGGAACCCTCATAGCTTTAGTTTTAAGTTTACGAATGTAGTTATCACCATCAAATCACTACTATGTAAATTATTGACGCGTCAAAAGCGCCTTTTAAAGGACTATTTGAATAAAGATTATTTGAATTTGAATTTGAATGCTCAGCCAGGCATCGTCGGGTCGACAACTAGCTACAACGTAATCAGTGGCTAGGTGATATGGCTATTCCTATCAATACTTTTGATCAAAGATTAAACAGTTTCTGTGTATTGGACGAATCAGCTTCATTTTCAGTGAAAAAATTTATGTTTATCGAAAAAATATTTAATATATTTTATCAGTATTGACGTTGCTTTGTGGAGGTTTCCGGAAGCTAGCACACTAGATAAGCTTCCGGTAATTCTTTATGCGAATTGAGAAGAAAATTTTGAAATATTCACAAATTATCCCCAATTTTATAAAAGAAAATTAATTAGAAGGAAAAGGTGTTCAATAAAATCTAACTCTGGCTTATTAAAATTTGTTTTATTGCGTTATATGAGTATTTAAATAGAATACGCACTTAAATACATAAAATAATACCATAAATTTGTGAGTCATGATCAACCCATTACCGGCTCACTACAGAACACGGGTCACCTCTCAATATGAGAAGGATTTGGCCATAGTCAATATGATTGGCAGACTTCACACGCCTTTGAGAACATTATAAAGAAATTCTCAGGCGTGCAGGTTTCCTCACGATGTATTCCTTCACCGTTGAAGCAAGTGTTATTTTAGTTGTTTAAAAACGCACATAACTTTTAAAAGTTAGAGGTGCCCGGGTTCGAACCCCCGACCTCTGATTAGGACGCGGACGCCTTACCACTGGGCTATCACAGCTGTATTTTATTTTAAGAATGTTTGATTGTAGTTTTTGGCATCATCATCATCATCATCATGATCAACCCATTACCGGCTCACTACAGAGCACGGGTCTCCTCTCAATATGAGAAGGGTTTGGCCATAGTCCACCACGCTGGCCATGTGCGGATTGGCAGACTTCACACGCCTTTGAGAACATAGTTTTTGGCATGCATACTATTAAATTAGTTGAATGTTTTTACATTTGTAAGACCGAAATATGTACCCACATTCCAGCAAATAAAGTTATTCTATTCTTCTCTTCTATTTATTTATGTCTAAAAAAATTACTTATATACATATTTCTCATAGTTTTTTTTTAATAAATAAGTGTACAACTTAGTTTAGTGATGGTGTAAGTGATGATGCAGTCTAAGATGGTAGCAGGCTAACCTGTTAGGGGTATGGTAAATAAATCATTTGGCGGAAATCAGAAATCATTTCTCTACCACCCACGGGCATTTCTCTACCACCAAAATCTGAGTAAGTTACCTACCAGTTTCAAATCAAGAGTAGGTTGGCATTTTAGCCAAGCGTGAGTCTATAGCCTACTAAAAAAACGCGAGTGCACCAGGCTGTCAGCGGCGAGAAGAGGTCAATTCACTTTATGATACCATCCGTACGTTTTGAAAGTTTTTTTTTATGCACTACAAGTTAGCCCTTGATGGCAATCTCACCTGGTGGTAAGTGATGATGCTGTCTAGGATGGTAGCGGGCTGTTAAGAGTATAGTAAACCTACGCCCTTAATTGAATTCTACGCGACATCGTGCCGGAACGTAAATCGCTTGGCGACACGTCCTTGTCGGTAAGTTAGTAACTAGCTAGATTTTTAGCACCGAGAACAAACATCTACGGTTTTTTCGGTGCCGTTATTGTTATATAAATAGTATTTTCCTTTTATATTAATAAATAAAATAAAAAATCGAATGCAGGACCTCCAACTCTATTCTGCGAGCCGTACGCGCTGCGCCACGGTGGTCGTCAAAAAGGTTCACAGAAAATTCAACCCCCATTTCATCTAATTTAATCTTAAAATATCTGTATAAGTGGATTGTTCCTACACTTCATAAAGAACCATCATCATCATCATCATGATCAACCCATTACCGGCTTACTACGGAGCTCGGGTCTCCTCTCAATATGACCTCATATTGAGAGCTCATGTTGGGCTATAGTCCACCACGACTTCAAACGCTTTTGAGAATATTATGGAGAACTCTCAGGCGTGCAGGTTTCCTCGCAATGTTTTCATTCACCGTTGAAGCAAGTGATATTTTATTTGTTTAAAAACGCACATAACTCCGAAAAGTTGGAGGTGCGTGCCCGGATTCGAACCGCCGACCTCTGATTAGGAGGCTGACGCCCTAACCTAGGCTATCACAATATCAATGGTATTATTACATAAGTATTTTTGATACAGTTACATCTGTGCCATCTTGCTTCGCGAATAATTTACGCATTTATCTCATTAAACAACGCAATGAAGCCCTTATCAAACAAATCAACCAATCATAATAATTGATTGATTGATATACCAATGATGATATGATGATGCAAAAAAATGCAACATAGGTCAAGTGTTTCATTAAAAGCCGCCTATTCTATGAAAAGATATAAACTTGATAGCTATCGACTGATTTCTAAGTGGATAAGGTGAAAGAATTTGAAGTGGTTTTAATGACAAATTGAGAGTAGGATATCCACTTTTGAAACTATTTTAGGGATTTTTAAAGTTTAAATTAAACTAATAAATTACATATCTCTATTCTATTTTTATTTCATATATGAATTATTTATTCAGCCTTTAAGAAGAAACAGAACTTTAAAAAAGAAAAAGAACTTTAAAGAGCACAAAACGATAGACTTACATAAAATTACATATACTTAAGACTCTATACTTAGGAGAGAAGATAAATAGCAATAATTATCCATGTTAAATATCCATATTCCCATCTACATGGAACAAACAACAGAGTAGGTGCGGCTTGTGAAGCGGCTGAAAAAGCTAAAGCATGCAAATACAGGGGTCTAGGCTCCGAATGTGATTTTGTCCCATTCGGGGTCGAGACCCTTGGTCCGTGGGGTCCTAGCGCTTTAAAGCTTTTTAAGCAAATAGCAAAAAGGTTAGTCGACATCACAGGGGACCGAAGAGCTGCCAGCTACTTCGGATAAAGAATAAGTCTAGCAATTCAAAGGGGGAACGCTGCCAGTATCTTCGGAACCTTGCCTAAAGAGACTCCTTTTAATAATATATTTTAGTTATGATGTTTAAATATTTATTTATTTTTTAAGATTTTTGGTTGTAGGTTAATCTAAGTTTTATTTTAAGTATTATGTAAAATGTTTGATGTATAATAAATAATTATCATATATGTCGGCGCGATGGAGTTATTAACTTAATTCAGAGGCGCCAAGAAAATCAAAAATTCAATAATTACCCACTCTTTGAACTCTTTAAATCACTAATTAAGCATTACTTTGTTAATCAGTTTTAATTACCTCTATATGATTTCGTAAACACAAATTTAGACGGTAGCAATCAATTGTGTACAAGCATTCTTTGCTATAAATACGGGTGGTCGATACTTCTCGTTGCCCAACCCTCTAGTGGTTCAGGCTTGCAACTATACCCCGACCCTAACGCTCCTCTCATAAAGAGGAGACCGAAGAACGTCCTTGACGAACCTGACGACCAACTGACATTGGACAACGCTTCTCAAGGAGGTCACACACACAACCTTACACAGCGTCTTCGCCGGCGAAGACGAGGTCCCCGATATCTGACGTCATCCGGACGTGGGTCTCATTCACGGTCACGGGGGCGCTCGGACTGAGACACCAGTCCAACAAACCCAACAAGTCCCAACGTCACCCTAAGTCGAGGACCGAGTCTCACAGGAGACGCCCTTAGGGGGACGTTCCCCAGATGTCGTCGAGCCCAAGTGCTCTTCTCTCAGGCTGAGCTTCATGTTCGCCAAACCCGCAGGTGACGCAGTAATAATCATTATGGTCATCTGCAACAGACAATTCGAAATTATAACTCGCATTCTCGCTAGAAACGTCGGACCGTTCGGACCTCTTAGTTATTCTCGCAATAAAAGTGCAACATAAGCGAAAGTAAACAATGTCGCGACGTCAGCAATGACGTCACTCTTACTAAAAACAACTCGGACGGCCTTAATCCGTCATATATCTTTTTTTTTTTAAATAAAAATCTATTCGGAATTTTTGGTCATCCTACTATCATAAAGTCGATTTTCAAGACAGGCAGGGCACATTCGGTTTGACATCAATTAAAATAATTGAAAAGATGTTTTTTACGATAAACTATAAAACAATACGCTAACTGTGGAAATTTTGATTGGTGGGTAATCGATACCGATCTTAGATAATAGATTATTATCTATTTACTATGGTAATGAACTGGCGTGGCCGATAAATTGAATAGGAAATACGCAATATCTGTAGTGACTTTGATATAATAACACGTGGCTTTTTCGAATTTTCTTCTATTATTCACAGAAGAAGATTACTGGGTAAATTTTCTTCTGTGAAAAATAGATAAAAAATCGCCCGGTAAACCCCACTGTGGTACTTGTGACACTGAAAGTAACAAAAATAATGTAGATTATATAAGTTTGAAGATCAAACTTTTTCTGGCTCACTACAGAGCACGGGTCTCCTCTCAATCGGCCATAGTCCACCACACTGGCCGTGTGCGGATTGGCAGACTTCACACGCCTTTGAGAACATTACGGGGAACACTCAGGCGTGCAGGTTTCCTCACGATGTTTTCCTTCACCGTTGAAGCAAGTAATATTTTAATTGTACCAGTCTTCCTTGTTATATGCCCAAAGAACTTATAGGACTTATTAGGATTCGCAGTTGTACAAGGCAAGGGAGTATTTTTTTTTTATCCACTACAAGTTAGCCCTTGACGGCAATCTCACCTGATGGTAAGTGATGATGCAGTCTAAGATGGTAGCGGGCTAGCCTGTTAGGGGCATGGTAAACCCATACTCCTAATTGGTTTCTACGCGACATCGTGCCGGAACGCTAAATCGCTTGGCGACACGTCTTTGTCGGTAGGGTGGTAACTAGCCACGGTAAAGCCTCCCACCAGACGAGACTCGAGCCGGGAATCGAACCCAGGACCTCCAACTTTATAATACAACAGCGCGCGCGCTGCGCCACGGAGGTCGTCAAATCAAGGGAGTATTTTAATTATGACAGTTTATTATACATCAAACATTTTACATAAAACTTAAAATAAAACTTAGATTAACCTAAAACAAAAATCTTAAAAAATAAATAAATATATAACATCATAACTAAAATATATTATTAAAAGGAGTCCCTTTAGGCAAGGTTCCGAAGATACTGGCAGCGTTCCCCCTTTGAATTGCTAGACTAATTCGTTGTCCGAGGTAGCTGGCAGCTCTTCGGTCCCCTGTGATGTAGACTAACCTTTTTGCTATTTCCTTAAAAAGCTTTAGTGCGCTAGGACCCCACGGACCAAGGGTCTTGACACCGAATGGGACAAAATCATATTCGGAGCCTAGACCCCTGTATTTGCATGCTTTAGCTTTTTCAGCCGCTTCAGGTAGGAAGGGAGTATTAGGTGGAATAAGGCGTTACATGTTATAAATTGCAGGTTTGTCAAGTTTACGCGCATTACAGCAAACTGAGCATAATGTTCATTGTATACTATGGATTTTATTTATATTATTTATAAAGTAACTCCCACTCCTATTCAATATAGTGTTATCAAAAGAACAATATACGAGTATATACACAGAGTTTCATTTATATCCGCTATCATACGTCATCCGGACGTGGGCTCCATCCACGGCCTCGGAGATGTACGGACCACTCACCGTCCGATCCCAAACGTCGCCTAAGCCGAGGATCGGCCTCAAAGGAGGGGCCCTCAGGCAGACGTTCCCTTAGTTTCTTCGAGCCCTAGGGCTCAAAATTTCTTCTGGCAGAGCTTTGCGCAGCTCGCCAAATAGCCCGGTTACGCTGTGGCAACCAATAGGGTTAGTACAGCTAATGGACAGTCCGGAAAAAAATATATATCCGAGGATTAGAAACAGGTTAAAAATGTTTTCTAAGATTTAAAAAATAGATAATGAATGGTGTAGATAATTTGCTGGGCGTTTCTCTGAGGGATAAAATCCGTAACGAGGACGTCCGTAGGAGAACAAAAGTAACCGACATAGCCCAACGGATTAGCAAGCTGAAGTGGGCGGGTCATATCTGTCGCAGAACCGACGGCCGTTGGGGCAGACGTGTTCTGGAGTGGAGACCGCGTACCGGTAAGCGCAGCGTAGGACGACCTCCTGCTCGCTGGACCGACGACCTGAAAAGGATCGCTGGTGGCGGGTGGATGAGGAAGGCGGAGGACCGTGTGTGGTGGCGCGCTCTCGGAAAGGCCTATGTCCAGCCGTGGGTGTCTATAGGCTGATTGATTGATTGATTGATTGATTGATAGATAATTAATGTTTTTAAAAGATTTTAAAGATTACTAAATTCTATGGTCGCGTTTATTTTGGTTTCTCCCCATATTTAGAAATTGGGTAGCAAACAAACCGACACACTTTCGCATTTATTTATTTATTTCTTCTGGAAACAAATGCTGAAAAAAACAGTATAGAATTCAAAAATAATACAAAACATTTTTTTTAATACATTACAAGTTAGCGCTTGACGGCAATCTCACCTGGTGGTAAGTGATGATGCAGTCTAGGATGTTAGCGGGCTAACCTTTTAGGAGTATGGTAAACCCACGCTCCTAATTGGTTACTACATCGTACCGGAACGCTACATGATCCAAAAAGAAACTAATACCAGAAGTGATTATAGAATAGGAGTCCCTCAGGGATCTATTATAGAACCTTTTCTGTTCCTCATTTACATCAATGAAATTAAACCGTTAAAATTGCATGAAGAACGTTGAGTTTGGACAGATTATGAGTTGACTTTTATTTTATCGGTAGATACATCTAATAACTGGTTAGCAATTTATTATTTTAGACAAAATACTTTGTGCCTAATTTAAATTTAGGGAGTGAGATTAAAAAGGTCCAGTTTCGAATGGGTATTGTATTGGTATTTATATCATAATACAAATACCAATAGGTCAATTTATTCGAGTAACTATATAGATTGGCAAAAGCACTCAGAGCCGGAAAGATGTGGGTTCAAATCCTGGTCATCCCGGTTCTTTTTTTTGTATGAATTTATTTATTAATTCGATATTTCCTATTAGCGTATGTTTCAAAATATGATGCATACACAATTAACGCTGGTGTTATGATTCATTTATTATACGTAGCTAATTACATTCATTTGCGAAAAATTTATCTCTTATTGATAAAGATAAGCTATATCTTTTTGGAGTTCTCCAATGCGATTGCAATATACCTGTGAATGGATGAACTTCAAAATCAAAATCCGCACACGGCCAGCGTGGTGGACTATGGCCAAACCCTTCTCATATTGAGAGGAGACCCGTGCTCTGTAGTGAGCCGGTAATGGGTTGATCATGATGATGAAGATGAATGAACTTGTTCGTATATACAAGTGAATAGAATTACTATCTAAGGCATCTATTTGCTTCATACGCATAGGTAGTCTATAATATCTCAATTGTTTCTGGCCTGTCTTTGACGACCTTCGTGGTGCAGCGCGTGCGCTGTTGCATTTTAAAGTTGGAGGTCCTGGTTTCGATTCCCGGCTCGAGTCTGGTCTGGTGGGAGGCTTCGACCGTGGCTAACCCTTCTCGTATTGAAAGGAGACCCGTGCTCTGTAGTGAGCCGGCAATGGGTTGATCATAATGATGACGATGATGTAATATTTTTTTTTTTTACGTTATACGTTATCCGATTTCTATTCTTTTTTTTATTACACGGCTATGCCTTTCACTGCAAGCACACCTGCTGGTGAGTGTTAATGCAGTCGAAGATGATAACCGGTCAAACAGTTACGAGTTAAATTATTTTAAACCCAAACCTCTAATCGATTTTATTCGCTTGGCAGAATTTAATTCTGGATGGGTTGGTCACTAGCCATACGATGACTAGTCTTTTATTTTTTATCCACTACAAGTTAGCTCTTGACGGCAATCTCACTTGATAGTAAGTGATGATGCAGTCCAAGATGGTAGCGTGCTAACCTGTAAGGGGTATGGTAAACCCACACTCCTAATTGGTTTCTACATGACATCGCGCCGAAACGCTAAACTGCTTCGCAACACGTCTTTGTCGGTAGGGTGGTAACTAGCCAAGGCCCAAGCCTCCCACCAGACTCGAGTCTGGAATCGAACCCAAGCCTCCAACTTTATAATGCAACAGCTGATCCACGGAGGTTGTCAAATAATATTTGAATTATTTTGCCTAACAACATTTGTGGTTTATCGGTTCTATAATTTTCTTATTGGAATATGATCAAAAATATTTTTTTTGAACAAGTGATATTCTTGATTGTTAGGCAATCCTTTTCCAATGTAATGAACCCTTTGTATAACAGTCAAAAATCTGCTTACATATTTTATTAATCAAAAATCAATGCTCAATAATTTGATTAAAATTATATCATATCAAATGATAATAACATAGTCGATTTCACTGTACTCCTATACACTTTATATCTACATATTATAGTGTACTGAAACATTAGGTGGCGTGTTTTTGCCTGAATATTACTTCATCATGATCAATGAATATTGCCGGCTCACTACAGAGCACGGGTCTCCTCTCAATATGAGAACGGTTTGTCCATAGTCCACCACGCTGGCCATGTGCGGATTGGCAGACTTCACACGCCTTTGAGAACATTATGGAGAACTCACAGGCGTGCAGGTTTCCTCGCGATGTTTTCCTTCACCGTTAAAGCAAGTGATATTTAATTTTTTTTAAACGCACATAACTCCGAAAAGTTAGAGGTGCGTGCTCGGATTGGAACCGCCGACCTCTGTTTAGGAGGCTCACGCCCTAACCACTAGGCTATCACCGCTTCTATTCAAAATTTCTTTATTTATTTTAAGGCCACCTTATATAACTTATAATTAAATTAAATTAAATTTAGCTGTACCTTTTGTATCCGGTTGGTTTTGATGACATTGAAAACTTAACAATTAAAAAAATGACACAAATTATTAGTATTACGTGATATCATTTATTTTTCTTTGCATCTTATGATGATACTCGATACGTTTTTAAATTTAATTGCAAAAAGAGACAAAAAACAACGCAAGCTGAGAAAAAATTGTGACGTTAATGAACCTAATGCGGGGTCAGTGAAAGTAGCATAACGTTGGTTTAAGCGTTTTGAATCTGATGATTTGACGTCAAAGCATTATAATAACACAAAAAAAGTGGTTAGGACGTCCGCCTCCTAAATAGAGAGAGAGGGGATTCGAAACGCACCTCTAACTTTTCGGAGTTATGTGCGTTTTTAAGCAATTAAAATATCACTTGCTTCAACGGTGAAGGAAAATATCGTGAGGAAACCTGCATACCTGAGAGTTCTCCGTTGTGTTCTCAAAGGTGTGTGAAGTCTGCCAATGGCCAGCGTGGTGGACTATGGCCGAACCCTTCTCATATTGAGATGAGACCCGTGCTCTGTAGTGAGCCGGTAATGGGTTGATCATCATAATGATGATGTTCGTGTGATCGCCGCGATGCTAATAGGCTATATATATATATACATAATGATGATGATTTATTTGACGGCAATCAGAGAGCAGCGCCATCTAGTTTTGGAGTCATGTACGACAGACAAGAGAGTGGCATCGCCCCCTCTCTTTACGCAACACTAAGTGACGTATGCAGGTTCTTATAAGGCTCACCGGCGCGGGACGGCGCATTGCATTGATTGCACTCGGTCGGGTCGGACCGGTGGTTGAGCTGCGGTGGTGCATTCGTACTTGGTGGAGCGTATAGTCTGCTCCTTATAAATTACCATACTTATAATTGTAGTTTGGTTCTACCAAGAGTGTCTGGTCTCTTTGCCCGAACCTACCCACGTCTACCTAAATTACCGACAAAGACACGCACCCGCCCGTAGTCATCCTACATATTAATAAAGACATATATTTTACAAGTTGTTTGTAAGGGTTTCCGCATCTTTGCGGTTTTTGTTTTTTTTTAGTAAAGTAAATTAGGTTTTTTTTTTTGTAAAGTTAATTTGGTTTTTTTGTAAACGGTCCACTTACAATGTATCTGTGGTTTACGTGGTTGACGCCACGGTTAATAATATTAGGTGTAAGTTTGATTGTTATATATTATACTGTGGCTTTGTTTGTAAACCCAAATAAATAAATAAATAAAGGGTTAAAATGTTATTAATCTGTATACGTACAAAAGAGTATAAAACTCGACTAGAATACTATTATGAATGTATTAAGGAGGTTATCATCATGTCGTGCCGCCATGTTTTGGTTCCTGTCAAAACGGTGGCGAGTGATTGGTCCACGCAAAATAGCAATAACAATGGACGCCACGAGGACATTGTTATAAGTTGAGTGATATTTTTGGAAAAGGTTTTCAATTTAATTAGCGTATTTAGCTAAGTTTTTACATTTGTTATAAATGGCAGTCTTGATGAGACTATATATATATTTAAGTTAAATGTCCAACGTGTTAAATTTTCACGGACCAGTGAAAGGAAGTTACTCGAGCATAGATCTCAACAAACGTCGAAAATATTTTTTTTTTGCCTGTTTATGACTTCAGTTATCCTTTTAACGATAACATAACAAAACGTTTAAAATGTTTGACTGTCTGTGCGTTCGTCCGATATAATCTTCATAACAAATTTTGAAGAGATTCTTGCAAGTAGTTATAATATGGTAAAGTGAATGGAAATAGTTATATAGAAAGACTGTTTGAAAATAAAGTTTATATTTTTTTTTTATGTTAAAGATTTATCTCTATATCCAAAGATAATTTTTTCAGAAGAGGACTGTTCGTGCGATATAAAAATATGGCCTAAGAGAGTCATTAAGAGATAAATATATGATAATCACAGTGCATAAACATTACATACATATACGAACATTTTAATGTTTGTTCATAAAAATATTACAAAATTTGAGAAAAAAATGGACTGTAACACACTGAACATTAGAAGTAAGCTTGCAGGCTAAATATTTACAAATTTACTGCATAAAATGTGTAACTCATTCAAAGGAAATTGTATGTATTTTTTAACAAATTTCCTACTGAATTCTTGCAGATTTCTCTCAATAAGTTCAAAGTTTTTATAAAACGTCAGATTATAGAAAAATCGCGTTATGTTATAAACGATTACAGAAACGCTTGGGTGTGCATTGCTCTGACTTCATAACTAATTATAATTAATTATTGATTATATAAGACGGTGATTGAAAAAATAAACCCTCTAAATTTATTGTGAGCTTTTTCTTAAACATGGGCCCGTTTGGAACCCTCCTAGCTTTACTTTTGAGTACCATAACCTCACGAATTAAAATACTGAAATATATGTTAATTGGAAGTAAGTTTTCATGAGAAGAAGAATTTTGAATTAGATTTGAACTAGGCTTCATGGATACCTATATAAGATGGCACGAGTAATTAGAAAAGCATCCTTCACGACTCTGACGATCAGATGACTACTGACAACATACACGTACCACCTACCACACAATCATACGCTACACACCGTCTTCGCCGGCGAAGACGAGGTCCGGCCTCGGAGACGTACGGACCGCTTACCGTCCGACCCCCCCGTTATCCCAAACGTTGCCTAAGCCGAGTTCGGCCTCAAAGGAGGCGCCCGTAGGCAGACGTTCCCTTAGTTTCATCGAGCGCTATGACTCAAAATTTCTTCTGGCAGAGCTTCTTTCCGAAGCTCGCCAAACAGCCCGGTTACGCCGTCGCAACCAATAGGGTTAGCACAGCTAATAGACAGTCCGTTGCGGTCGTGTGCGCGGGTGTTCCCGTGACCCAGCCACCAGGCGACGCGAGGAGCATCGCTGGGTTTTAGTGGGTATTCTGGTCGCCAGTTTGGCCGCCGGCGAGTCCCACATACCCCGTCAGAAGCGGCGCAGTCTTGCCTGCGCCGCTTCCGGAGGGGATGCGTAAACGCATTTCCCAGCGGAAAAAAAAAGGTAATAGTCAGTCAGTAGAGATGCATTATTAAAATTCTCTCCGTGGCGCAGTGCGTGCGCTGTCGCATTATAAAGTTGGAGGTCCTGGGTTCGATTCCCGGCTCGAGTCTGGTCTGGTGGGAGGCTTCGGCCGTGGCTAGTTACCACCCTACCGACAAAGCCGAGCGATTTTAGCGTTCCGGCACGATGTCGCGTAGAAACCAATTAGGAGCGTGGGATATCACCATACTCCTAACAGGTTAGCCCGCTACCATCCTAGACTGCATCATCACTTACCATCAGGTGAGATAGCCGTCAAGGGCTAACTTGTAGTGTATAAAAAAAAAATCAGTTTTATTTTTATCGAGAGACTACGAGGGGTCAGCTAGTCAACTAATATCTGGCGGGTCATTGTAACCCCGCTACGTTTATTTCATTGTTTGTGAATTCACATTCACAACAACAAGGGATTAAATAAATGATTAATTGTAATTAATTCGTCTTTGGAAGTTGGTTTCCACAAAGGGTAATCTATAATCCGACGTATTATGTTAAGGCGATAACACCGATAATTGGGGGAGGTTGGGGCGAGTTGGTACACACATTGAATTCAAGCTGCACAGCCTGTCTGAACTAAGAGCTATACTTTTGGGTTTCATTCTTGAAAAGAGCCATATTTTTTTTTTATCCACTACAGTTTAGCCCTTGACGGTAATCTCACCTGATGGTAAGTGATGATGCAGTCTAAGATGGTAACGGGCTAACCTGGAAGGGGTATGGTAAACCCATACTACTATCGATTTCTACGTGACATCGTGCCGGAACGCTAAATCGCTTGGCGGCACGTCTTTGTCGGTAGGGTGGTAACTAGTCACGGCTGAAGCCTCCCACCAGACCAGACTCGAGCCGGGAATCGAACCCAGGACCTCCAACTTTTTAATCTGACAGCGCGCACGCTGCGCCACGCAGGTCGTCAAGCCGTTTTTGTTACAATGGATAAACTTCACGCAATTTGTAAGGAAATTGGTCAGATAGCGAATTGAATCGTGCGTAAACAGCTGATTTTCAAGCTTATAGCAAATCAGAAAGATTAAAATATGCACCTAACAGATTTCCTTGCAAATCTGTTTAGAAGGATTCGTACGAACATTCAATTATGCTACTACTATTCCTTTATAATATATAAAATATTATTTAAGCGACTGTTTGTATATAACTGTGTAAATGTGTATGTTTGTTACCTCCTCGCGCTGGAAATACAAAACCATTTTGACTGACATTTTGAACGCAGATAGATTAACACATAGGCTACATTTTAACCTGGAAAAATGGTTCCCACGTGATTAACTGAATGATGGTTATTTAATTATTACCAAAAATAACAAAAAAAAGCATAAAAAAAAAAAACAAAAAAAAAATAGCAAAAAGGTTAGCCGACATCACAGGGGACCGAAGAGCTGCCAGCTACCTCAGACAAACAATTAGTCTAGCCATTCAAAGGGTTAACGCTGCCAGTATCTTCGGAACCTTGCCTAAAGGGACTCTTTTTAATAATATATTATAGTTATGATGTTAAATATTTATTTATTTTTTAAGAAATTTAGTGTTAGGTTAATGTAAGTTTTATTTTAAGTTATATATGTATTTCTAACAACTAATTGTCTAATTAATCATTAAATAAACTTATATCAGTAAGTAATATCATTGGACCTGTGAAAATATATTATTACCATAGTTTATCATATCATATTATCATAGGACGATAGCGGGCTAACCTGTTAGGGGTATGGTTAGCCCGTACTCCTAATTGGTTTCTACGCGACATTGTGACGGAACGCTAAATCGCTTGGTAACTAGCCACGGCTAAAACTCCCAACAGAGTAGACTTGAGCCGGGAATCAAACCCAGGACCTCCAACTTTATAATTCGACAGCGCACGCACTGCGCTGCGCAGGTCGTCAAACTTAGCCAAGGACATTGGAGACTGTCCCTTGCAGCCCCAAGTCCCTCTGCCCGTATTCATTGCAGATTTCTTGGATTAATTCCAGAACTGAATTATGCTATTATCAAATATGTCAATTATTATCTTTGCTTGTACTTTAATATAAAGCTTGACTTACAAACATATAGCGAAGTGGTGTTTTTGTGTGCATTGGAAAGGACTATTTTTTTTGGAGAGTAATAAACACTGTTTTATATTCGTGTCCATTTAGACACGATGTTAGGTTAGTTGTTAAATAACTTGATTATATTCACGAAACGTTGGTTGCACATAAGTGATTTTAGGACGCTATTGAATAGTTTTGAGTGACAATGTGAGATGGTGATAACAAAAATAGTACCTACCCTTTTTTTTCTGTCGTGGTGGAAAAGCTTTATGGCTACCTCCGTACCCTTGGGCGGGAAGGAGGTTATGTTGGACCCCCCGAAGGGGGGTATACCCGAACTAAAAGCCACCACGGCATGTCCCTCTCGCACGTTTTACTGAACCCCCGGGGGACCAGTTGTATACTTCCCGGGCGAAGAGTACCTACCCTGCTAAGATTGCTGTCAGTTTTTTCTCGGCTATATGTTAGCCATGACTGCAATCTCACATGGTGGTGAGTGATGATGCAGTCAAAGATGGTAGCCGGCTTACCTGTTAGAGGTAGTGGCAGTATAAATATGGCCGGGGCTAATGGTCTAGTTATGATATTAAAATATGAGTTTAAAAAATCTCAAAATTTGTATTATAATATGAAAAATGTGAACTCAGATAAAATATAAGAATCGACATAATTTTTAAATTTTTTCGTTATTATTTATTTAAAAAACTTATAATTTCTTAGTGTATAAAGAAGATATAAGCGGTGATAGCCTAGTGGTTAGGGCGTCAGCCTCTTAAACAGAGGTCGGCGGTTCGAATCAGAGTTATGTGCGTTTACAAAAATAAAAAAAAATATCACTTGCTAAAACGGTGAAGGAAAACATCGTGACACCTGCACGCCTGAGAGTTCTCCATAATGTTCTCAAGGGCGTGTGAAGTCTGCCAATCCGCACACAGCCAGCGTGGTGGACTATGGCCAAACCCTTCTCATATTGAGAGGAGACCCGTGCTCTGTAGTGAGCCGGTAATGGGTTGATCATGATGATGATGATGATATAAAGAAGTACAAAAAATAAATAACGTATATAAAATACCCTCTTCATATTATATAATATTAGTGAACTCTTCTCAAAGGCAACTTATGTGTAAGAAGTAAGGACTCACCAGTGAGAAGGCAAATTGCAAAAGCTAATTATATGCATACAAGTTCTGTTAATTACCAAAAAGGATCTTACATTTACATGTCCTATAAAAAATCTACTCAGCCTGGCTTTGAAGGTTACTTAACTTAAAACCAATACTTGCCACACTTTAATCTTTCGTAACTTTGTGTCACGTATACCTTCAAGGCAAGAGTGAGTAGGTATAAATCCATTAATTGGATTAGTTGGACCACGGTATTATACGTCATACTTTACTGAAGGTACGCTGTCTGGTTCGAAAATAGTCAAACAAGAGTGAATAAGCATTTTAAAGGCAAACCAAAATCATCATTCTCATACAACAAGCCAAACGGTAATAAATAATATATATACCTTATATAATAATAAAATATATACCTTCTTCTTCTTAGTCAATACGCTCTTGACAGAGTGGTCGTGGTCTTCACTTGTTGTGGCACGTGGCACTTTTATAATATATATCTATACATATAAATAAATTGGAGTGTCTGTTTGTAATACTGAAATAACCGTTTTTTACACATACACCAAACACCAAAATAACATTTTTAACAATTTTTGTGCGTCTGTCTGTCTCTCTGTTTGTTCCGGCTAATCTTTGAAATTGAAAGACCGATTTTGACGGGAATTTTATTGGCAGGTAGCTGATGTAATAAGGAGTAACTTTGGCTACTTTAGTTTTAGAAAAATAAAGTAATACTTAATAAAAATATGTGTTTTATGAGAGATAAAAAAATAGTTTGTTAAACTGTAGTTATCATATTGTTTCATTTCTATTGATTTATGATTCTTATGGCTTCTATGGAATGCCTTCAATACGAGCGAAGCCGTGGGTAAACGCTAGTATATATATGTCGCGTCAAGGGGGTCCGAGTTGTTTTTTTGTAAGGGTGACGTCACGATTTTGTTTACTTTCGCACATAGTAATTAAAACCACAACTTGCCGGTTTACACTTTTATTGCGATAATAACTTTGAGGTCCGAACAGTACGACGTCTCGAGCGAGAGAATCTGCCAAAGGCATCGACCGCCTGTATTTATAGCACAAAACATGCTTGAACAAAGTTGATTGTCACTGTCTAAATTGTGTTAGCAAAATCATCAATAATTAAAATGTGGGTAATTATTGAATTCTTGAGGTTTTGGCGCCGCTGAATAAAAATAATAACTTCTTCGCGCCGACATATATATATATATAATATAGTCCTGACTGATGTATCAACACAAGTTCATGTCACTCGGCATACATAAACCCATAATATATTATTACCCACTAAGAAAATTTATCCCCTTAGGTTAGATTATTTAGGGGTTTGAAATTTGTATGCATTTTCCACCTTAAGATATTAACCTTAAGAGTTGCTATTATTTTTGCCAGTACTTAGGGACGCCAACCGTCAATGAGAAGAAAATCTCATCTCCTCTTATTCTCTTCAGCTTCGCAAATCTTTGAACACACTCCAAATAGTCCCTCGAATTAATCTAATAAATCTTCCAAGTCAGAAATGATTGACGTCACAAGTTGAACCGTACCGACTAAAAAACCTTTTTCCTGAGCATTGGCGAATAACCTGGAGCATTGTTCAGCTCCGTGGTCTAAAAAGTAAGACAGTTTTTCATTCATCATTGCTATTTACCCATGTAGCCCTACCGCCAAAGGATTCACCATTACGGTATGATATCACGTAGGAAATGTTTAGGTCTTTGGGGTTCAATAAAAACACCATACAATTAACAGATTAACAAACCTTTTGGACTGTATCATCACTTACCACAAGGTAAGATTACAGTCAATGGCTTATATGTAGTGGAATAAAAAAAGCACAAAAACATTAATTACATTAGCTTATTAATAATTAGCAAGCTGTGATAGCCTAGAGGTAAGGGCGTCAGCCTCCTAATCAGAGGTCGGCGGTTCGAATCCGGGCACGCACCTCTAACTTTTCGGAGTTATGTACGTTTTTAAAAATTAAAATATCACTTGCTTCAACGGTGAAGGAAAACATCGTGAGGAAACCTGCAAGCCTGAGAGTTCTCCGTAATGTTCTCAAAAGCGTGTGAAGTCTGCCAATCCGCACACGGCCAGCGTGGTGTACTATGGCCGAACCCTTCTCATATTGAGAGGAGACCCGTGCTCTGTAGTGAGCCGGCAATGGGTTGCTCATGATGATAATGATGATTAATAATTAGGATGTCCTCTCATTTCAGCCAAACTTCTCCTGCTTGGCGTCATCTCTGCGGTCTTCAGCAGGCCGCAGGATGAGAACCAGGTCATAGACAACAGATGCGATGCCAACAGGGAGTACCTGATACCTCATAGATACGACGCCACCAAGTACTTCGAATGCAAGTTCGGATTTAGAAATGAGGAGCCGAGCAAATGTCCAAAAGGCATGGAATTCTCGAATGATGCACAGGTAAGGGTTCAAAATTGCCTCAGTCATATCAACTGTTGGACGGTCTTTCGTGGTTAAAGGAAGACGCGTCACCAGCATGCGACATGCTAATGTGATAATCACTTCTCAGGCAGACTATATCAAAGGCAGACTTACTCGACAATTATGTGTAACAGAAAGCCATGATAAGGTCTACGTTAGGCTTGCCTATAAAATGCCCATTCACTCTTGCCTTGAAGGTATCCGTATACTGCCTTTATTGTGCCACGTTTACCTTCAAGGCAACAGTGTTTCGGTTAAAATCTTATGTTAACGGAATGGTGATCCAAGTTAAATACAAGAACGACCACTACCGAGCCATAATTTTTTACATTGTAGTGAGAACATGATAAATAACTACTCTCATAAACTTACAACTAAAGCTAGGAGGGTTCCAAACGCGCTCTGCTCTTTAGCCCACAGTAAACTTTGCCGAGCAGTCTTTTTATTATCAAAGTCTCACATTATCACTTAAAACTATTTAAGAGCACCTATTTGAATCAAAAATCCGGACGCAAGCTTATTTATCATTGTCATTTTTTTATCCACTACAAGTTAGCCCTTGACGGCAATCTCACCTTATGGTAAGTGATGATGCAGTCTAAGATGCTAGCGGGCTAATCTGTTAGGGGTATGGTAAGCCCACACTCCTAATTGATTTCTACACGACATCATGCCGGAACGCTAAATCGCTTGGCGACACGTGTTTATCGGTAGGGTGGTAACTAGCCACGGCCGCAGCCTCCCACCAGACAGACATGAGCCTTTTTGCGATTTTCTTAGCCAGGTAAAGGGGTTCGATTCTCGTGAAGATTATATAAAAAATTGTATTAATACATTACCTGTGCAGAGTGCAGAAATCCCTTGTGGCTATTAATTTTATCGTCGCGTAAGCAAATATTTGCTAAGTAATTTTTTGGTTAGTGTATTACATAAGATTGATGTCTAAATTGAAGCGGTGATAGCCTAGTGGTTAGGGCGTCAGCCTCCTAATCAGAGGTCGGCGGTTCGAATCCGGGCACGCACCTCTAACTTTTCCGAGTTATGTGCGTTTTTAAACAATTAAAATATCACTTGCTTCAACGGTAAAGGAAAACATCGTGAGGAAACCAGCACGCCTGTGAGATCTCCATAATGTTCTCAAAGGCGTGTGAAGTCTGCCAATTGGCACATGGCCAGCGTGGTGGACTATGGCCGAACCCCTCTCATATTGAGAGGAGACCCGTGCTCTGTAGTGAGCCGGTGATGGGTTGATCACGACGATATCTAAATTTAAAACAGGAACTGAAAGCAAACCTCTTCCACCAACCGCTATTCCAGGTCATTTCTGCAACGAACCTGCAAATTGTGGAACCAGCTTCCATCTTCTGTGTTCCCTAATGGCTATAATATGGGGATCTTCAAAGGGCGGATTAACAAATTGCTCAAGGGCCAGCAACGCATTGGCGGTTCCTCTGGTGCTGCAAATGTTCATGGGCGGCGGTAATCACTTACCATCAGGTGACCCGCCTGCTCGTTTGCTCGCTTTGTATATAAAAAAAAAAACACCTCAAATTTTATCTTGTATTCAAATAGAAACCATTCATTCATTCTAATACACAAATTATATAGCAATGTCAAACTTGACCGTCTGTAGCCTTCGTAAAATGTCTATAGATAAAGCAGCTAGCTGACAAACCGTTAACATTACTAATCAATTAATTATTGGTATCGCTCGTTACCAAATCTGATTAACACACGTGTGTTACACGCATTGATATACTCGAATATCAAACTATTTAGCCATTAGCATCAACTAAATTTGCTAATAACTAACCTACTAATAAACTATCTTATCTAGAAGCTATTATGACATAATAACTAGTGAATACATAACATTTAGTTTGCTACTGAACATGCGGACTATAATAAAGAAAGCATATTTTTTTTTTTTATCCTCCACAAGTTAGCCCTTGACGGCAATCTCACCTTATGGTAAGTGATGATGAAGTCTAAGATGCGGGCTAACCTGTTAGGGGTATGGTAAACCCACACTTCTAATTGGTTTCTACACGACATCGTGCGAACGCTAAATCGCTTGGCGACACGTCTTTATCGGTAGGGTGGTAACTAGCCACGGCCGCAGCCTCCCACCAGACAAAAAATAGCAAGAGATAATGGTTTTAAAATCTGTTTAGTGCATTGGCATGAAAATGTAACAAAAAAAGACACAAATTCGATCTTGTATTTCACTCCGAAAGAGGAGACCTAAATATATCCTTCACGACCCTGACGATCAGATGACTACTGACAACATACTCGTACCACCTACCACACAATCATACGCTACACACCGTCTTCACGGCGAAGACGAGGTCCCCGCTGTCTTACGTCATCCGGACGTGGGCTCCATCCACGGCCTCGGACACGTACGGACCGCTTACCGTCCGACCCCCCCGTTATCCCAAACGTCGCCTAAGCCGAGGTTCGGCCTCACAGAAAGCGCCCTTAGGCAGACGTTCCCTTAGTTTCTTCGAGCCCTGGGGCTCAAAATTTCTTCTGGCAGAGCTTCTTTCCGAAACTCGCCAAACGCTGTGGCAACCAATAGGGTTAGCACAGCTAATAGACAGTCCGAAAAAAATTATGTAATTATAAAATAAGTTAGGATAAATTAACAAGTATTAAGATTTGACTCGTCCCAGATTGTTTATTGGATATTATAACTAATTAATTACGTAATTATTGACTATAATATGAGAGATGATGATAATAAAAAATTAATCGGCCAAGTTTGTTGTGGGTTTCTTACTAGACCTGGGCGCGTTTGTAATCCTAATAACTTTAGTTTTAAGTTTATGAATGTAGTTATAGCACCTCGCGAATCAAAATAATCAAAAATATACTATATATGAACGCTTTGAAGATGTCTTAGAAGGTTTACAAGAGTAATTTGATTCGATTTTTGATTTGACATTTTGGATTTTATAGCCTTTCAATAATACATTTTTGACGACCTCATTGGCGCAGTGCGCTGCCGTATTATAAAGTTGGAGGTCCTGGGTTCGATTCCCGGCTCCAGTCTGGTCTGGTGAGAGGCTTCGGCGGTGGCTAGTTACCACCCTACCGACAAAGACGTGTCGCTAAGCGATTTAGCGTTCCGGCACGATGTCGCGTACAAACCAGTTATCAGTGTGGGTTTACCATACACCTACCTAGCAATATACTTCTACCATCCTAGACTGCATCATCACTTACCGCAAAGTGAGATAGCCGTCAAGGGCTAACTTGTAGTGTATAAAAAAACATAATTATAATTAGGGTAATTTTTACCTCTGAAAACACGTGGATATATACAAACACTTCAACCTTCTCTACTTTGAGAGAGAAGGTTTGCGCCTACCACTAGGATGTAATAGAGCTGCTGCTGATGATGATGATGATGATGATGATGATGATGCGTGTTATAATTATGTTATGTCCATTTTTCAGCTCTGCATCCCAGCATATTTGATGAGCGATAATGGAGAGTTCGACGAGAATGCTTTAATCAGACGTATCCTGGTTGACGACGATGAAAACGGGTTTGTCGGCCTCTGGGGTGGTGAAGGAAGTGGTGACGAAGGCAGCGGTGATGAAGGAAGTGGCGATGAAGGCAGTGGTGATATTGAAGATGGTGGCAATGATGACGCAGGTGCAGGCGGTGGTGGAGGTGAAATAAAATAAACACTTATTTTATACTATAGTTTACAATGACACAATCCACTGGATAAGTATAGTAATTATTATTTGTTATAAAATAAATGATTGATACCTTCGACATCATACGCGTAGCTTGAGCATCGCACGCAAGATAGAAAAATCTTGCTTGGTGTAGCTGACGAAAACAATATTTTTTTTAATCATTTCTTTTTTACCAGTTGCATTATGTTAAACCAAATATATTGATAAAAAGGACGTCTCACTTATATTTTATTTCATGTTAGTGTTTTGCTATAAGCTACTATTGACAGTAAAGCAAAAATAATCTAGGTGTCACGCGAACCTATCTACCTTTCGCGTGCAAGTAAGTGTGTTGTAGGATTCAATGTAACAGTTAATGGCTTTATTTTAAATATCTTTTGCTTAAACGTTGAAGGTAAACATCGTCAGGGAATCTGCATGCCTTAGAGTTCTCCATAATGCTCGTAAAGGCTAGGTGTAATAAGTTGTTATACCACCACCCTAGTTGATAATAATGCAGTAAATTTGTGTTAAAATACAAAAAAAACTGTAAAGTTAAATATCTCAGACTTCGGCTCATGACATTTTCGCATGAGAATTGGAGAGTGGAATATCGAGAGCTTCTTAAGTTTCTGCATACTTCTGAATACGAAATTGGTAATGGAATATCGAGGACTTTTAAAGTATCTACATATTTATGAACACAGAAAAGAAGGTTGTCAGGCGGAAAAAGGCAAAAGAGCCATAATTTAATGTTAATGTTATTAAATGTTTTAGGTGGAGGTGGAGGAAGTAATGGTGGAGGCGGTGGAGGTGGTGGTGGAGATATAGGCGGAGGTGGTGGCGGTGGAGGAGGTGGTGGCGGTGGCGGTGGAGGAGGTGGTGGCGGCGGAGGAGGTGGTGGCGGTGGAGGAGGCGGCGGAGGCGGCGGAGGTGGAGGTAAAATTAAAATGAACATAACAGCTTAACATTCTCAGAGTACAGTATAACAATGCCCTTCGCATTTTATTAAAAATGCCGAGGCATTGCAGCGCGTCGAGCATGTTCGCCGACGCTGGTGTCCCTGACTTTTACGCCATAGTTAGGAACAGAATTGCAGGTTTCTGGCAAAGCGTCCGCAATTCAAAAAACAAGCTAATCAAAGTCGTCGCTCAGGTATCCCCTGACAATGTGTTTTATATGCACTGGCTCAGGGTACACCAGACCCCTAACGTAAGGTAAGTCAGGAATTATTTTTAAATTATTTTATATCTGTTAAGTTCATTTTTATCAACTCTACTTTTAATATTTTTTATTTATTTTTTTCTAAATTTAAATTATAAGGTTTGTATATGGGTCCCTGACCTGCAATAAAAAGATTTTATTTATTTATTTTATTTTATTTTATTTTATTTTATTTTATTTTATTTATTTATTTATAAACTTGAAGGCTTGAATTTAACTAGGTCCCTGTATATTAACGTATGGTGTTTTGCTATTTATTAAGGTAGGCTACAACAGCAAAGTTTCCACCAAGGATAATCCTGATCTCATTAAGCCTGTAAAGTGACATTTGTCAATCTCCAAGTTGCTTGTTAAAGGCATGATAGCGTCACTGACAAACGAACTCACATTCGCAATAATGATATAAGTAACGATTAGTTTGGAAGTAACGTTCGTAATTAGGTCGAAATTAAATGAGCAGTTGAAACCGATGATGATCGATGATCAATAGTTTAAATTAATGATGAACAGCGTTAACAAATGTCACATGAACAACGTCTCGTACTTGAATTAGTCTAACAACTGAACTTGAACAGTTGAAGTAGTCCTAATCTGTATTTTGGATATGAAATAGTGTTAGATATTACAGAAGTTCACACACAAAGCAAGTTCTAACTGATATTTAGTGTACATTAGATTATAAATTGCGCAAATAATACATACCTTCATATACTCAACATTTTTAACACCCTAACTACTTTTAAGAACAAAATATATCTACATGTATAGTTCTCATTACAATCCTAGTATTTATTTTAAGTCTGTATATTTCATAATTCATTAATTTCATAGTTTTTTTTTTATATTGTTTAACATCAATGTTCTAATAACTGTAATGTACTGTAATGCAAATTTTAACCGGAGAAACTGTAATGCTGTATATACCTGCAACGATAACTGTACTCGGCTTAGACATACGTTATATCGTAATATTTTTAATGCTAATACAGTGTATCGATTGGTGTATCATGTGAAATAAATAAATAATTTTTGAAATATTTACATAATATTACCAACTCTATTCAATACAGCGTAAATCTTTCTCATTTTG
Organism: Lasiommata megera; assembly: GCA_928268935.1. NCBI lineage: Eukaryota > Metazoa > Arthropoda > Insecta > Lepidoptera > Nymphalidae > Lasiommata > Lasiommata megera. The sequence continues at coordinate 8,812,408 of OV743334.1, forward strand.
AAAGAAGTAACGTGCGTATTGTGGACAGCCAATGTGTTAAAAATAACGATTTTATCATTATTTTACGTTTATAAGTTAGTTTGTAAGTTGTTTATGTACTAATTTAAATTTTAAAATTCATTTAATGGAGTCTTTAGACAACTTTAACATGGGTGGAAGGGTGAATAGGCATTTTCTAGGCAAGCGCGCTCCAACCTAGAGCTCATCAGTGCCTTCTGGTACTGATTGTCATCAAGCGCAAACCTATCTCAAAATAAAAAATAAAAAAAACTTTAACATTCCAATACATATACTGAAAAGGCTGGTTTTAAGTTCCTCTAATCTAGTGAATTTAACTCCAAATTATTTTACTGATAAATGGTTGTTACTCTATAGGTGGCGGTGGTGGAGGCGGCGGCGGTGGCGGCGGCGGTGGTGGCGGCGGTGGAGGTGGTGGCGGTGGAGGAGGCGGCGGCGGTGGTGGCGGAGGAGGAGGTGGTGGCGGCGGAGGAGGTGGCGGCGGAGGTGGTGGCGGCGGAGGTGGTGGAGGCAGCTGGCCTTGGCCCCGAAGTGATGTTCAAACCAACGAAGACCTTGATGGCTTAGCGCTCTTACTTCCAATGATTAAAGAAGCTGATGAAGACCTACCGTCGATGTTGACGAATCTTATTAACTAATGAAACTATCACCAAAATAACATATTTATATTGAATTATGAAGAAGAACACAATATTGAATGAAGATCATAATGTCTATCGGCTGTCTTCACAGGAAAATGATTGCAACGTCAAATTTTGATAACTCAATTATATTGTAGACTATTTGTGATACATGGAAACTTTAATTATTTTTAACACTACCTTGTATTTATTTCATATTAAATAATGAATTTTAGTTTGTAAATTTTAATTTAGTGTGCCTTACTATATTTGAGGAAGCTGTTCTAGCATCTGTTTGGGATGTTCACCTACAAATCAGAGGTCGAGGGTTCGATCCCGGGCACGTACTTTTCGGAGTTATGTGCGTTTTTAAGCTAATAAAATATCACTTGCTTCAACGGTGAAGGAAAACATCGTGAGAAACCTGCATGCCCGAGAGTTTCAATAATGTTCTCAAAGGTGTATGAAGTCTGCAAATCCGCACACGGCCAGTGTGGTGGACTATGGCCAAACCCTTCTCATATTGAAAGTGTAGTGAGTAGTGAGCCGGCAATGGGCTGATCATGATGATGGCTCAAAAAATGTCATCAAAATTCTCTCTTAACATTCAATATTACAATAAAGTATAATAATTAAGACAATCAAAAATTAAGACTAAGGAATGTTTACTAGCTCGGAGAACCGATGGACGTTGGGGTCCCAAGGTGCTGGAATGGCGACCCCGCACCGGTAAACGTAGCGTTGGTCGACCCCCAACAAGGTGGACAGACGACATCAAACGAGTCGCAGGGAGCCGCTGGATACAAGCGGCCCAAGACCGTGGCCATTGGAACTGCCTACAAAAGACCTATGTCCAGCAGTGGACGTCTATCGGTTGAAATCATGATGATGATGATGATGAATGTTTACTAACGACTTTCGGCGTTAGTACAGAGTCACGTCTTAATATTCTTCGAACACGTCTCCTGGCGTGAGGGTGACTCCATCTAGCGTCTTCTCGTGCAAGGCAAAATGGAGAGCACCAGAGGTCGAGGAAGGTCACTCTTGCGATGGACCGATCAGATTGAGTCTGCTGTAGGCGGTTCTTTGCACTAGGCGTTCGGCCAGCAGAGATAAGTGGTGAATGCTCCTGTGGCGTATAACATCTACCCCCAAAGACATGGCTTCGTGATGAGCATATGGCTCTGCCGAGAGTGTAACGACGCAGATGAAGAATGTTTAGTAAAGTCAGCATCGCCTCGAGGGAAGCCAGGTCGCCAAACTGGTTTAATTGGCGAACAATCAGATGAGACCTTTGAGTCTATGCCGTTGATTCCGATACTGTACAAGTCACTTTATATTTTGCATTCGCATATCTCGCTTCTTAAGTTAAAAGTGAATATATCAAATGTGATATGACGAGTCAAGGGCGTCCGAGTAGTTTTTAGTAAGAGTGACGTCAGCATTGATGACGTCACGATTTTGTTTACTTTCGCTCATAGTAATTAAAACCACAACTTGCGGGTTTACACTTTTATTGCGACAATAACTAAGAGGTCCGAACGGTCCGAAGTATCAAGCGATAATGTCAATTCAAATTCAAATTCAAAATAATCTTTATTCAAATAGTCCTTTAAAAGGCGCTTTTGACGCGTCAATAATTTACATAGTAGTGATTTGATGGTGATAACTACATTCGTAAACTTAAAACTAAAGCTATGAGGGTTCCAAACGCGCCCCGGTCTAAGAAGAAGCCCACAACAAATTTAGCCAGGTAAATTTTATTTTTGTTATCACCATCTCACATGCCACTCTCTCTCGAAAGGCATCGACCGCCCGTATTTATAGCAAAGCATGCATGTACAAAATTGATTGTTACTGTCTAAATTGTGTTAGCAAATTCATCAAGAGTTCAAATGTGGGTAATTATTGAATTCTTGAGGTTGTTGGCGCCGCTAAATGAAGTTAATAACTCGTTCGCGCCGACATATATCAAATCAATAATTCATGACACCCTACTAATAGGTTGACCTTGAGGTCTCTTGAGGATAAATAATTAGAGCGGAGCCATTAAAAATAGTATGTAAGCCATTTCTAGATTTGTGGACGAAAGCTGACAGGGTAGATAAAGCTGCCGGAAAGATCCAACTTCTAGCAAATTTTATGCAAAGCATCAATTCAACACCGTAGACTGCGGCCGCAATAATTTAACCTATTTTGATAGGATATTTATAGCCTAATAATGTAACACTTGACTTTTCGAGTTTATGCTTATGAAACGAATATCATGTGAAAAAATATGAGTAAAATATACTGAACGAACAATCATAATAAATCGTCTTCTTCTTCCACTACCTTCTATCAGCCGTCACCTCACTACCCACACCTTTTACCCGCATATCCTCTTTTACACAATCCATCCATCTCTTCTTTGGTCTTCCTTTACTCTTTTGCCCTTCCACGTTCATATATAACATTCTTTTGGTGACATCACTTTCTTTCCTCCGCATTATATGGCCATACCATGCTAGCCTGTTACTCCTCATCTTTTCTGTCACTGGCGCTAATCATAATAAATGTAAATAGAATAAAAGTATACACATTATTTACGTATTTTCAATGACAGTTTATTTTATTGTTTAATATTTTTTTTGGAATAGTAAACCTTTTTTTTGCAGCTATTTAAACAGTTAAAGGAGTAAACTCCATTCCTACTTCGGAGCTGACACACACTTTGTTTTCGTTATTATCATCATCATCATCATGATCAACCCATTACCGGCTCACTACAGAGCACGGGTCTCCTCTCAATATGAGAAGGGTTTGGCCATAGTCCATCACGCTGGTCATGTGCGGATTGGCAGACTTCACACGCCTTTGAGAACATTACGGAGAACTCTCAGGCGTGTTGTTTCCTCACGATGTTTTCCTTCACCGTTGAGGCAAGTGATATTTTAATTGTTTTAAAAAAAAATCGTTATTAATTTGCGGTGAATGCATTTATATATAAATATACGAGTAAGTATAGCCATTTCTGGCATACAACAATATAAGAAAATTTAGAATTCTTTATAACGTCTGTCCACATTCTAAAACATTATTTCAATGTTTATATTAATATTAGTGTCATCGTTTTTGCCGCTAAGATATCTTGTTGTTGTTTTTTATCATATCGATAAATATCGTCCACATTCGCCAGGGTCCCATGCTATTTGCCATGACCCATGTTTTCTGAGCTATAGTTGATTGCGAATCTGTATTTGTTGAAAAATCATGTCAAAAATTTTGTGTCATCAAAATGATATTTGTTTGTCTTGCTAAGGTTACTTTATTAATGTTACAATATACAAATAAAATGTAAGCAGACATGAAAATATCGCCAGGTTTGGTTATTGCAACCAACGGTTAGAGACGGACAGACGGAGAAACCGTATTGGTTTACCATCTAACAGGTTTCAGGTTTAAAGTTTCTTCAGTAACTCAAAGATATATTTTACAAACAAAAATATATTTATTAGTTGGTAACACAGTTTTTAGGTTATAAATTATATTTCTTATTTTTATGATCTCGATGATCATCGAAAAACTCTATAATGTCAAACATTGTTGATTTATTTTCCACTAATTATAGCAATTAGTAAATAATCAGAATATAATCTGATAAAATTGTAATTGTAATAAATATGGCACGGTTAAAAATAATTTATAAAAAGAAATGTACGAAATTTTACATTTTTGTATAATGAAAAGTGTATATAACAACTATATTTTCTATTTTTATTCATCAGCTAATAGAATTGGTTGTTGTAGTTGGTTCCAAAATGCATCGTGGATGCCTGTTACAATTGTATCTCCTATAATCAGACCGTTTTCGGTATTCTCTATGACTAGACCATCTGCTCCGGTGTTCTCAGAGTTTGTAATAACCTGACCATCGTTGCCCGCATTACGCCAACTGATACATCCAGCGTTCCAAGACCAATCGCATACCTGTGGATTAAAATGAGATTTAATACAACAATGTATTTAAAGTTTGAGATTGAGATGTGATGTATTGCGATGTATTTGAGAGGAGGATTTATTTGGATCCATCTTAATCGTTATAGAAAGTGATTTGCATCCATTTTTATATTTAAAAATGTTTTGAGACAACTGCATGCAGGGAATTTGAAAACAAAAACATTTTTCTTATCTCAAATGTTCAATGATTTTTCTGGCTGCCTTTTAGTATGTATCTTAAGTATCATCATCAAACGGTACATTCAATTTAGTATCAGAGAGATCATTCAAGAAAAAATGAGAGTGAGCAAGAATATATAACTTTCATCAAACATTTTAGAAATGTGATAAATGAGTAATTTTCAATAGTGAAACTGCAATAGAACAAGCGCAATACAAATGGAATAAAGAAACAATAAGAAAGTACAAATAACTAAGTTATCAGGAAGAAGAAGTAAAACCTGGTGTTAAAATAGAAGATGGAATAAATAGGACAACGAATAAGAGAAAAACACAGACATATGACAATAATGGAGAAACAAAACATAGAGATAGAAATATTAATACCAGTTTCCATTAAACAATAATAGCAAAGGACATAGAAGAAAAGGTAAGAGAAAGAGAAGAGAAAGAGAAGAGAAAGAGAAGAGAAAGAGAAGAGAAAGAGAAGAGAAAGAGAAGAGAAAGAGAAGAGAAAGAGAAGAGCAAGAGAAGAGAAAGAGAAAATAAATGAAAGCTACAATTTCAAATTACTTGTTTGACAGGATTGAAATGTAGACCAGGCGGGCAGTAGCGTGGTTGGGTATCTCCAAATACGCAATAGAAAAATCGGTTGCAGTCATTTGGATCCGGCAGTAGGCGGTGGATTGTGAAATCCGCTGGGCAACCAATGCAGCCAGCGTTCCAAGGCCAGTCGCAAACCTAGAATGATGGCGAAATATTTGGCAATTTCCCTTAAGCATGTCGGCACGTCTACTGAACCTATACGTGCATCTTCTAATTTGGGAGGTAGATCTGGTGGTAAGTGATTATTTACTAAGGGAAGATGACGTGTACAATTTGACGTTATATGCATATAATTCATTTATCGCCATTATCTTATTTCAATTTTGAACAAAATATATGTTCATTTTGAACAAGTATACAAGTAGCGTCAAAAAATCGTAAGCATAAATAATCTGGTATTGCTCTAATAAGATAGCTCTTAAATAATTTTAAGTGGCATGTGAGATGGTCATAACAAAAAAAAAATATACCTGGCTAAGTTTTAGTGTGTGCTTAACAATTGAAAAAATCACAATTTAATTAAATTGTTTGTAGAAACTATTAAAAATAATATAAAATTCCGCGTGACTTTGTTTTTGTTTTTTAAATAAAAATAAAGACATGACTAAAGAACCACCAAAGAAGATCTTAACAAAACATCAAAAACCTTATAACACTATGCTATTATCTAAATGACTCTTAAGACATCAAGGGAAGAAATACTTCGATCCAATAAGGATAATAACTGCATGTAGTGAGATTTTGCATGGAATAATACTATTACATGCAAAATCTCACTACATGCAGAGAAATTCCGTTGGAGATATCAGAAGTTAGGGATATTTTTTTTAATCCTTGAAGTATAGACCTAGCTATGGTCAAAATGTCATTATTTTCTTTAAATTAAATTAAGAAAAACACGAGAAAAATTAATCTATAACCAAATTTGTAAATAGACCAGATTTACCAATTAATTTACCAGTTAAACCAAATACCAGATGCCAATGCAGTAGATATAGACCACCAAGACATTCATCATAACATTGAGGATCTTAAAAGCTAAACGACCCTAGAAGCAGAGGAATATGCTCATCGGAAGAAAGTTAAAAGAATACAATATAAATATTTTAAAATTACCTGTTTTCTTGGGTTGAACTCCAATGCGCCAGGGCAGTTGCGTTCTACCAGTTGTCCAAACACGCAGTAGAAGAATCTGTTGCAGTCAGACGGGTGAGGTACCAGCCAGTGGACACTGTGGTCAGCTGGGCACCCGTTTGGTAGCCAACCACCGTCAATGTCACCATCTCCTTCACCTCCTCCAATATCATCGCCACCGCCATCTTCATTGTCATTGTTTCCATCATCACCTTCAATATCACCATCGTAATCTCCGCCATCTTCAACACTCCATCCACCTCCATCTCCATTTCCTCCATCTCCTCCGTCATTATCTCCTCCACCATCATTGTCGTCAGCGCCTCCGTCACCGCCTCCACCTCCGCCACCGCCGCCGCCTCCACCTCCCCCGCCACCATCTTCATCACCGCCACCGCCACCACCGCCTCCACCGCCTCCACCACCTCCACCGCCTCCACCACCTCCACCGCCTCCGCCGCCTCCACCGCCTCCGCCGCCTCCACCGCCTCCACCACCACCATCTTCATCACCGCCACCGCCGCCACCGCCTCCACCGCCACCGCCTCCGCCGCCTCCACCACCTCCACCGCCTCCACCACCTCCACCGCCTCCGCCGCCTCCACCGCCTCCGCCGCCTCCACCGCCTCCACCACCACCATCTTCATCACCGCCACCGCCGCCACCGCCTCCACCGCCACCGCCTCCGCCGCCTCCACCACCTCCACCACCTCCACCACCTCCACCGCCTCCGCCGCCTCCACCGCCTCCACCACCACCATCTTCATCACCGCCACCGCCGCCACCGCCTCCACCGCCACCGCCTCCGCCGCCTCCACCACCTCCACCGCCTCCGCCGCCTCCACCGCCTCCACCACCACCATCTTCATCACCGCCACCGCCGCCACCGCCTCCACCGCCACCGCCTCCGCCGCCTCCACCACCTCCACCGCCTCCACCACCTCCACCGCCTCCGCCGCCTCCACCGCCTCCACCACCACCATCTTCATCACCGCCACCGCCGCCACCGCCTCCACCGCCTCCACCACCACCATCTTCATCACCGCCACCGCCGCCGCCGCCGCCACCTCCGCCGCCTCCACCGCCTCCGCCTCCACCGCCACCGCCTCCACCGCCACCGCCTCCGCCGCCTCCACCACCTCCACCGCCTCCACCACCTCCACCGCCTCCGCCGCCTCCACCGCCTCCACCACCACCATCTTCATCACCGCCACCGCCGCCACCGCCTCCACCGCCTCCACCACCACCATCTTCATCACCGCCACCGCCGCCGCCGCCGCCACCTCCGCCGCCTCCACCGCCTCCGCCTCCACCGCCTCCGCCTCCGCCGCCACCACCACCGCCGCCTCCACCGCCACCATCTTCATCACCACCTCCACCGCCTCCGCCACCTCCATCGCCTCCGCCGCCTCCGCCACCTCCACCACCACCATTTTCATCACCGCCACCGCCGCCACCGCCTCCACCGCCACCGCCTCCGCCGCCTCCACCACCTCCGCCGCCTCCACCGCCTCCACCACCACCATCTTCATCACCGCCACCGCCGCCGCCGCCGCCACCTCCGCCGCCTCCACCGCCTCCGCCTCCACCGCCTCCGCCTCCGCCGCCACCACCACCGCCGCCTCCACCGCCACCATCTTCATCACCACCTCCACCGCCTCCGCCACCTCCACCGCCTCCGCCGCCTCCACCGCCTCCACCACCACCATCTTCATCACCGCCACCGCCGCCACCGCCTCCACCGCCACCGCCTCCGCCGCCTCCACCGCCTCCACCACCACCATCTTCATCACCGCCACCGCCGCCACCGCCTCCACCGCCACCGCCTCCACCGCCTCCACCACCTCCACCGCCACCATCTTCATCACCACCACCGCCACCTCCTCCGCCACCTCCTCCGCCGCCTCCACCGCCACCTCCACCACCGCCTCCTCCACCGCCACCGCCTCCACCTCCACCACCTCCGTCACCACCTCCACCTCCGTCACCACCTCCACCTCCGTCACCACCTCCACCTCCTCCGCCACCACCAGCCCCTCCTCCCCCACCACCTCCACCGCCACCGCCTCCACCGCCACCACCACCTCCGCCGCCACCACCGCTAAGGTTCTCAGGCCAGTCGCATATCTGTGAAATAGAACAAACAAATTTAGCTCATTGTTAGAAAACTATGCGAGATGATGGTAAAAACATTCCATGAGGTTTTCATTTAGCTTGAGGTTTTAGTAACCAGGAAAATTTGGAGAAACATATGAAATTTGCTTTTGTTAGGGAGGTAAATAAAAAGGAAAGTAGTTTTTTTTTTTAATGTTATATATTTATTCAATGAAAGCATATACCATTGCTATCTATCCGCATTTACAATTCACCATCTCATAGGTATTTCATTGATAAGTTAAGGACCTTATATTATATAGGATATTTTTGTCACGAAAAAGCATACGCTAAACGTGCCCGCTTTGTATATTTTACAATTGCGTTTGCAAACTGAAGTTATCTTCGCTAAATATGGGAAATTACATATTTAACTATTTATTTATTTATTTAATTGTATACAAAACAAATGTTGTAGCACAATAAATAAGGAAGAAGATCCAAAAAAATATATCTTTAACTAAAATTACATATGTATGTACCGAAACCGGTGCATATACATTTATTGTATGCAACCTTACCGGTTTTGTATTTATGTATTTACCGGTTTTGTTTTTCAATTGTAATTATTTAATTTTCTCGGTTCACTTTTAATTATTTTATTTTTTTTGGTTCACTTTTAATTATTTAATTTTCTTTTATTATTATTTCGGTTCGCTTTGAATTTTTTATTTGCTACAACATTTTTCAATTTCTATGTTTTGTTTATACAGAAAATTTAGTTAAAGATATATATTTTTTTGTTTATTCTTCCTTTTTAATTTGCAATAACATTTGTTCTGTTTTTTTTCGGACTTTTTGCATACTGAAGACAGCCATTGAATTTTTATTTACCATCTACCACCAACAGTAAGAATGCATGACGGCACTTGTGCGCGTCAAGTTGTTTATCGTGACGGCACATGGTTCGATTATGAAACCAAGGCACACGAATATGCCCATTGCTTATATACGATATAATATAATATATTTTTACAGAAACAACATTATTGTTATTTTTTTTTATCCACTACAAGTTAGCCCTTGACGGCAATCTCACCTGATGGTAAGTGATGATGCAGTCAAGATGGTAGCGGGCTAATCTGTTAGGGGTATGGTAAACCCACACTCCTAATTAGTTTCTACTCGACATCGTGCCGGAACGCTAAATCGCTTGGCGACACGTCTTTGTCGGTAGGGTGGTAACTAGCCACGGCCGAAGCCTCCCACCAAACCTGAACCGAGCCTGGAATCGGACCCAGGACCTCCAACTTTATAATGTGACAGCACACCCGCTGCTTTTTGAGTTTTTTAGTTTTTTGAATATTACCTTTTAAGAGTGGTAAAATAGGGGATGATAGTTTTTGCTGATTTTTTTTTCATTATTAAATCTAAAAGCTTAAAATTTACAAAATAGGTTTCTTTTAGGCGGAAAAAAATAATATGCGTAATAGTAAATTTTTCATTGTCTGTTTGTGGGCATCTAACGTATAAACTAATCTTTAGGAAATTTAACATTAGCCTGAAGCTTACTTTCTGGTAGGTATTTGGCCTCACGGGAATCCTCAATCTCACGGGAAATCAGCAATTCTACGTTGACGAAGTCGCGGGCAACAGGTTGTTATTATATAAACATATGTCGGCGCGAAGAAGTTATTAACTTTATTAAGCGGCGCCAAAAACCTCAAGAATTCAATTATTACCCGCATTTTAGCTATTGATGGTTTTGCTAACACAATTTGGCCAGTGACAATCAATTTTGTACAAGCATGCTTTGTGCTATAAATATGGGCGGTCGATGCCTTTCGCGGATTCTCTCGCTCGAGACGTCGGACTGTTCGGACCTCTTAGTTATTACCGCAATAAAAGTTTAAACCGGCAAGTTGTGGTTTTAATTACTATGAGCGAAAGTAAACAAAATCGTTACGTCACCCTTACAAAAAAACAACTCGGACGCCCATTACTCGACATATATTATTAAAAATAATAAAATCTTTACCTGATCCTCGTAAGAGAACTGGGTGCCGGGTGAGCAGCTTTGGGGTTCCTCCATCTTCATTCCGTGCACGCAAAAGTGGAATTTCGTGGGGTCATTGTCATGTGGTATTAGATGGCGCTGGCCATTGCTGGGACATCTGGAGTCTATTGTGACTTGGAAGACGTCCAGGATCTGGGGCCGGCCGTGGACGGACGCCACGAGGCCCAGAAGAAGTAGTCTCACTGTAAAATGAGAAGCGGGTTTCTTGGTTACTCTGTTCCCTGTACACCACCAGGCCTTCACTTCAGCTCTTACAGTAGAGAGGGTTTTGAGCAGAAAATAAATAATGATATAGCATAAGCAATACAAACATGAAAATTTAATGTATGTTCATAAAAATATTGATAAATTCAAGAAAAAAATGGACTGTAATGCACTGAACATCAGAAGTAAAAGTAAACTTGTAGTACCGTTTAGTAGGCTGCACAAAATAAGTAACTCATTCAAAAAAAATATTCTGTAGTATAACAAATTATCTTAAGAAATTTGCAGATGTCTCTTAATAAGTTCAAAGTTTTATAAAACGTAAAAATCCTATAACAATATCAAGGATTACATAAACGATAAAAAGCTTGGGCAGTGAATTGCTCTAACTTCATATCTAATTATAATTTATTAACAATTTATCATGAACAACCCATTACCGGCTCACTACAGAGCACGGGTCTCCTCTCAATATGAGAAGGGTTTGGCCATAGTCCACCACGCTGGCCATGTGCGGATTGGCAGACTTCACACGCCTTTGAAAACAACAAGGCCCGGATTCGAACCGCCGACCTCTGATTAGGAGGCTGACGCCCTAACCACTAGGCTATCACCGCTTTATATGAGAGTATTAAGGTATATATTAGTATATTTATTTCATATTCATTAATGTATTGTATTATTTATGTAATCCGGTGTATGTATTAGTATGTAGTTATTAGTATGCAGGTTTTTGCTAATATTACTACTTACGCCACCTACTTACTTCTACTTTCTTTTATTCTAATCCTAAGGTTGCCTGGCAGAGATCGCTACTAAGCGATAAGGCCGCCTTTTGCATCCTGTTTTTCCTTGTTTTTCTTAATATTTCTATTTATATGTGGTGTACAAATAAACTAAAATAAACTTCATCCCAGACGTTAACCGTAGTGCACATATTTTTAACTGGGAAACACCGCTGGTTCATAAAAATACCTTGTAGAGTTCTTGCTGATTTACTGTCACTTTTTGACAGCAAACGATTTGGATCTGTCACTAACCTAACATTAATTCTTCTGCGTGTGCCGCCGTCATAACATTTCGCACGAAAATAGCTCCTAATTTCATCATACCCCTTATTTATGTAAGATATTGTTTTGTGGTGTTTCAGAAAAACACCAAAATCGGCGAAAACAATCCGAGAAATGATTCTCCTTTGAAGAAACATCATTAGTACCCGGCTAAGTTTGTTGTGGGCTTCTTCTTAGACCGGGGCGCGTTTGGAACCCTCATAGCTTTAGTTTTAAGTTTACGAATGTAGTTATCACCATCAAATCACTACTGTATAAATTATTGACGCGTCAAAAGTGCCTTTTAAAGGACTATTTGAATAAAGATTATTTGAATTCGAATTTTATGATTGTTATGTTTGGTTATTTCAACTGAGGTTGAAATTGTGAGCAATTATTTGAAGAAATAAGGTCGCCTTTGCACGCCTAAAATTTAGTTTCATGTTGTTAGTTTAGTTTATAATATTTATGAGGCAGTGCTCAGTGGTTAGGGCGTCAGCCTCCTAATCAGAGGTCGGCGGTTCGAATCAGGGCACGCACCTCTAACTATTCGGAGTTAAGTGCGTTTTAAAAAAATTAAAATATCACTTGCTTCAACGGTGAAGGAAAACATCGCGAGGAAACCTGCACGATTGAGAGTTCTTCGTAATGTTCTCAAAGGCGTGTGAAGTCTGCCAATCCGCACACGGCCAGCGTGATGGACTATGGCCGAACCCTTCTCATATTGAGAGGATACCCGCGCTCTGTAGTGAGCTGAGAATGGGTTGATCATGATGATGATGATATCAAGAAATGCGATACGAAAAATAACTCACAACTTCAGCTAAATACCTATAAGAGCTTAGCTTAGTTATTAATTTGTGTATTATCACTAACTGTTAATTGATTAAAGTTAATACATTAAACCTGTTTGCAGGAAAAATTGATTAAACATTATCTTGGACGCATTAATCCTACCATGATTGTTACAAAATTTAATAACTACCTATATATTATTGCTTACTCTTTATTTTTGTTTTATTTATATAGTGGAAGGATTTCTTTGAAACACACTTCTACTAAGTTTCATAGAAATCCTACAAGTATTAGTGATTCTTCTTTTATTCAAACGCCATCTAAAAAATTATTATTTGTCGCACTAAGTTTATGTACTGAATATATTATACATAAATTTATGTTTTCGGAACGAAGTTCCTTATCGCGCGTTGTGAAAGGGGGCTAGACGGAAAAAATTCTTACGAAAAGTTGTCACGACTTGTTTGTTATTGTAAGCTGTGCGGCGTCGCATGTTTCTCTGTCTGTCTCTCTCTCTCTTATAGAAAGCAAGCCAGATATTTTCATTTCTATTTCGCATTGAACAGTGTGGTGTCGCGACGATTATTTTTGTTGAGTGTATACAGGTTTTTTGTAAATAATAAATAATAAAAAATAATAATAATAAATAAAATGATCCTGAAACATTATATTAATTAAATAATTATTACAATTCCTTAACTAATTAATCGAAAGGAATTTCGTTCCATCCAGGTATCCCTTGACACCTCTCACGTTTTTTTTATATATGTTTCATATACCAATATATATATATATATATATAGAGAATATGCTATTTATGTAAATTAGTGTGTATTCCTTAGTATGTAATTTTATCTTTATTTATGCTCTTATTTGTACACCAACCACTTTAATATTGTTAAATGTTTTCTTGCTTGATAAGGCCGCCTTTACACCATGTTATGTCTTTTTTTATTTTTTATTTTGTATGCTTTGTGTTGTTTGTAAAAAAGAGTTTTCATTATTATTATTAAGTATACTGATATCGTTATTCTACAAAATATACCCCGAACAGCCGCGTCGCATCACCCGTCAAATTTTCGTGAAATAACCGTACCTAAATCACACATCCACAGGCCTCTCATAGGAACTCGTATCTGTTGTAATAGCTGTACCGATTTTGATGGCATCGAGTTAAACTAGACTTACTACAACTGTTAAAAATTATTAAAAAAAATAAACATACCGATCATCGCGTCACAGTGGACACGTTAGTATAAAAGTAACTTTTCCTCCAAAAAATAAACTGTATTCGCACTCGTTCATAAACTTAACTGGGTTTTTTTCGCAAAACTAACTTAATTTATAGTCGATTTTTTAATTCGGAAGAGATAGTGCAGTTGATTATGCATGATAGCTAGGGTTGTCAACGTTCAGTAGGCTGCACAAAATAAGTAACTCATTCAAAGGAAATTGTATTTTGTTTTATAATAAATTACCTATTGATATCTTGGAGATGTCTATCAATGTTTCAAAGTTTTTATTAAACTTAAGCTTGTAGAAATATCATATTACGATATTAAGGATTATGTAAACGATAAAAAAGCTTGGCTGTGAATTGCTCTATCTCCATAGGTACTATTATCATTCATTATGTGTGATGGTGATAACGAACAAACCCCGGCTGAGTTTGTTGTGGGCTTCTTCTTAGACCGGGGCGCGTGTGGAACCCTCATAGCTTTAGTTTTAAGTTTACGAATGTAGTTATCACCATGAAATAACTACTATGTAAATTATTGACGCGTCAAAAGTGCCTTTTTAAGGACTATTTGAATAAAGATTATTTTGAATTTGAATATATGTCGGCGCGAAGAAGTTATTAACTTTATTAAGCGGCGCCAAGAACCTCAATAATTCAATAATTACCCACATTTTAACTATTGATGATTTTGCTAACACAATTTGGCCAGTAACAATCAATTTTGTACAAGCATGCTTTGTGCTATAAATACGGGCGGTCGATGCCTTTCGCAAATTCTCTCGCTCGAGACGTCGGACTGTTCGGACCTCTTAGTTATTACCGCAATAAAAGTGTAAACCGGCAAGTTGTGGTTTTAATTACTATGAGCGAAAGTAAACAAAATCGTGACGTCACCCTTACAAAAAACAACTCGGACGCCCTTTACTCGACATATATTATTAAAAATAATAAAATCTTTACCTGTTCCTCATAAGAGAACTGGGTGCCGGGTGAGCAGCTTTGGGGTTCCTAAGATGAATGAAAAATTAAATGAAAGAATCATATCTCAAGATGATAGTTAAGCTAAGTACATGAAAAACGATTATCTTGCATAAATTGATAATTTTCGACGACCTCCGTGGCGCAGTGCGTGCTCTGTTACATAACTTGGAGGTCCTGGGTTCGATTCCCGGCTCGAGTCTGGTCTGGTGGGAAGCTACAGCCGTGGCTAGTTACCACCCTACCGACAAAGACGTGTCGCCAAGCGATTTAGCGTTCCGGCACGATGTCGCGTAGAAACCAATAGGGGGCCTTTAACATACCCCTGACAGGTTAGCCCACTACCATTCTAGACTGCATCATCACTTACCACCAGGTGAGATAGGCGTCAAGGGCTAACTTGTAGTTTATAAAAATGAAAAAAATTGAGACTTCTCTGTAATCATCACCCACCAATTAATTAGTACAGTGTACAGAGAGTTAAAAAATCAAACTCAAATAGACTAATTTGTATTTATAAAAGTCGATAATGTTTTATTCATATAAACCTGGTATAGGCATTCATATAATACATTGTTCATGATTTTAATGCTCAATGACCTTAGCAGAGTAGTAGTAGCAAGTAGGCAGGCCTACGTATATATATTTTTTCTTCCTTGGGGAGGAAAAAATCCCTACGGACTTCTGCCTCACAGCAGGGCGTGTCCGACTTGCATGGACTAAAACAACCTCCCCCAGTTCTTCTGAGTCAGCACAGAACCGCTTAGCATTACTTCATGCTGACCCTCTTAATATTCTGTCTCTCTTTTATTCTTTTCTACATTTTTTTTTTTCACCACAAGTTAGCCCTTGACTGCATCTCACCTGATGGTAAGTGATGATGCAGTCTAAGATGGTAGCGGGCTAACCTGTCAGGGGTATGGTAAACTCATACTCCTAATTAGTTTCTACACGATATCGTGCCGGAACGCCAAATCGCTTGGCAACACGTCTTTGTCGGTAGGGTGGTAACTAGCCACGGCCGAAACCTCCCACCAGACCAGACTCGAGCCGGGAATCGAACCCAGGACCTCCAACTTTTTAAAATGCAACAGCGCACGCGCTGCGCCACGGAAGTCGTCAAAAAACTCTTTTCTCTCTACTTTTTCTTTTTCCTCTCTCCTGACCATTATTGCCTTGAGCATCGGAGCATACCGATCCCACTCCTCTTGGCTGGATACGTATGAACATGAGCAAGACAACGATCATGTCGAACGCTAATGTTCTGCCTTACCCAGTAATCGTTGAGAACTCTGCACTGGAAATTGTAGACGAGTATCTATACCTGGGACACACGATCCAGTTAGGTAAGTCCAATTTCGAGAAGAAGGTCAGCCGCCGCATTCAGCTCGGGTGGGCAGCGTTTGGGAAACTCCGTGACATCTTTTCGTCCAAAATCCGTCAGTGCCTAAAGACTAAAGTTTTCGAACAGTGCGTGTTGCCAGTGATGACTTACGGCTCTGAAACATGGTCGCTCACTATGGGCCTCATAAGAAGGCTCAGAGTCACTCAACGGGCGATGGAGAGAGCTATGCTGGGAGTATCTCTACGTGATCAAATCAGAAATGAGGAGATCCGTAGAAGAACCAGAGTTACCGACACAGCTCAGCGAATTGCGAAGTTGAAGTGGCAATGGGCGGGGCACATAGCTCGGAGAACTGATGGACGTTGGGGTCCCAAGGTGCTGGAATGGCGACCCCGCACCGGTAAACGTAGCGTTGGCCGACCCCCAATTAGGTGGACAGACGACATCAGACGAGTCGCAGGGAGCCGCTGGAAGCAAACGGCCCAAGACCGTGAGCATTGGAACTCCCTACAAAAGACCTACCTACCTACCTACCTACTAAGAAACTCACTTCAAAAGACCTATGTCCAGCAGTGGACGTCAATCGGTTGTTAATGATGATGATGATGATGATTTTAATTTGCGATAGAAACTATATTCGTTTAGTTTAAAGTCCTTGGAGGGATCCAAACGCGCCCAGAACTGAAAACTAAACCTACAACATGGTTTTTCTTTTGTAGTCACCATCTCACATAGTCGATAATTAATCACAATTTTTTGCTATCTTAGAGCAATTCACCTATTCACCTAAAATTTCTTATCGTTTATGTAATAATTAATATCGTCATAGGATTTTTCTGTTAGCTTACGTTTCGTTTAAACTGTGAACTTATTGAGAGACATCTCTAAGATTTCACTAGTTAATTTGTTATAAAATAAAATACAACTTCCTTTGAATGAGTTACTAATTTAGTGCAGCCTACTAAACGGTACTACAAGTTTACTTTTACTTCTGATGTTCAGTGCGTAAGTCAAACATTTTCTTGAATTTTGAAATATTTTTGTATATTATATACATTAAATTTTCACATATTGGTTATGCACTATCATTATTTTATATGCTGTAAATTTATCTCTTAATGACTCTCAATCACGATCGACCCATTGCCGTGCTCACTACAGAGCGTGGGTCTCCTCTCAATATAAGAATGGTTTAGCCATAGTCCACCACGCTGGCCGTGTGCGGATTGGCAGACTTCACACGCCTTTGAGAACATTATGGAGAACTCTCAGGCGTGCAGGTTTCCTCACGATGTTTTCCTTCATCGTTGAAGCAAGTGATATTTTAATTGCTTAAAGACGCACATAACTCCGAAAAGTTAGACGTGCGTGATTGACCCCCGACCTCTGATTAGGAGGCGGACGTCCTAACCACTAGGCTATCACAGCTTCAACTCTCAATAACAATTTTTATTTATTTATTTATTTTATCCACCTGATGGTAAGTGATGATGCAGTCTAAGATGGTAGCGGGCTAACCTGTTAGGGGCAAGGTAAGCCCATACTCCTAACTGGTTTCTACGCGACATCATGCCGGAACACTAAATCGCTTGGCGAACCGTCTTTGTCGCCTCCCACCAGACCAGGCTCGAGCCAGGAATCGAATCCAGGACCTCCGACTTTAAAAAGTGACACGGAGGTCGTCACAAAATGTTATAATTAAGTGATGCTATTTGTTTGTGACCCTATTGCGAGCTGTCATCAAGAGATCAAGGAATATCCAACTAATCGGTTTAAACGTATCCATTATCGATAACGTAAAGCTGGCCGCACATTGCATCAGTTGAGCCACTTTTTAATAATAATGAATAGAAGCAGGCGTTACTTTGCGGAAGTCCATGATAAACAATAAACAGCAAGTATAATTTGCTTGACGGCAATCAGAGAGCAGCGCCATCTAGTTTTGGAGTCATGTACTTCAGACAAGAGAGTGGCATCGCCCCCTTTCTTTACGTAACACTAAGTGACGTATGCAGGTTCTAATAAGACTCACCGGCGCGGGACGGCGCATACACGGTCACGGGGGCGCTCGGACTGAGACATCAGTCCAAAAAACCCAACAAGTCCCAACGTCACCCTAAGTCGAGGTCCGAGTCTCACAGGAGACGCCCTTAGGGGGTCGTTCCCTCAGAAGTCGTCGAGCCCGAGGTGCTCTTCTCTCAGGCTGAGCTTCATGCTCGCCAAAAACCCCCGGTGACGCAGTAATAATCACTATGGTTACCTGCAACTGACAATTCGAAAAATTAAAAAATTGCATTGATTGCACTCGGTCGGGTCGGACCGGAGGTCGAGTCGCGGTAGTGCATAGTCGATCTTGGTGGAGCGTATAGTCTGCTCCTTATAAATTACCATACTTATAATTGTAGTTCTGTTCTACCAAGAGTGTCTGGTCTCTTTGCCCGAAACTACCCACGTCTACCTAAATTACCAACAAAGACACGCACCCGCCCGTAGTCATCCTACATGCTATATTCCGCCGACAACCGGGTGATTTGTATAATATAACACCACACAAAATCTTCCACTAGAACCTCTACGCACGTTTCGACCCGACACCGGATCATCCTCAGGAGATCTTGACTTCACAAGCGAGAAAAGTAAAGAAAAGTAAACTTTTTAATGTTTGATGACTTCTCTTGTGCCGTACGACAAAATTATCTCAATCATTTTTACGATCTCCTTGGCGCAGTGCGTGTGCTGTTGCATTTTAAAGTTGGAGGTCCTGGGTTCCTCTCCTCCCTGCTCGAGGCTTCGGTCGTGGCTAGTTAGTAATCAATTTCCGGGGGGTTAAAAAAACGGAACAAATGTGAACAATGTATCTATATATAAATTATAGAATCTGAAAATGAACCTATCTGCTGACTGGAAAGATCTCAATATTCTCGTGTAATCTCATTGAAATAAGACGAGATTTTTTTTAATACATCACAAGTTAGCCCTTGGCGGCATCTCACCTGATGGTAAGTGATCGTGCGGTCTAAGATGGTAGCGGGCTAACCTGTGAGGGGTATGGTAATCCCATACTCCTGATTGGTTTCTACACGTCATCGTGCTGGAACGCTAAATCGCTTGGCGACACGTCTTTGTCGGTAGGATGGTAACTAGCACAAGGCTCCCACCAGACCAGACCTGCCGGGAATCGAACCCATGACCTCCAACTTTATAATGCCACGGTCATACTTTTAAGAATCAATACCAAGCATCTTTTCTCGTTCGTTCGTCAATCCAAGACCTAGAATTATATCTTATGATTGTCTATAAGACGCTATCTCTGAGGCAAGTTTCATCAAAATCGATGCAGTGCTCAAGTCAAGAGAAAGATATTGTAGCTTCAGCCTAATAAAAATAATTTATCGCACAGACTTAGCTCTGCTGCTTACGCGTTGAAAAAGATTCACTTGACGGATATAGAGACTGCCAGACTTGTATATTTTAGCTACTTTCACAGCATTATGTCATATGGTATTTTATTATGGGGTAATGCTGCTGATGTTGACACTATATTCGTGCTGCAGAAGAGGGCTGTTCGTGCGATATATAAATTACAATTATTAAAACGAAATCTTATAGAAAAATCACATTACGATATTAAGGATTATATAAACGATAAAAAAGCTTGGGTGTGAATTGCTCTATCTCCATAGGTACTATAATTGATTATGTGAGATGGTGATAACAAAAAAAACCCTGCTGAGTATGTTGTGGGCTTCTTCTTAGACCGGGGCGCGTTTGGAACCCTCATAGCTTTAGTTTTAAGTTTACGAATGTATTTATCACCATCAAAACACTACTATGTAAATTATTGACGCGTCAAAAGTGCCTTTTAAAGGACTATTTGAATAAAGATTATTTGAATTTGAATTTTTGAAAGCCGCACATATAAATTTAAAAACAAACTGCTTCGCATTTATAATATGAAATGAAATGAAATGAAAATACACTTTATTGTACACCACACAAATGAAGAAATACAGACATTAAAGAAAAACACAGAAAAGAAAACAAATACAATAGGCGGCCTTATCGCTAAAGAGCGATCTCTGCCAGGCAACCCAGACCAGGGTATAATATATAGATAACCAGGTTTAGGGTGCACAATTATATATAAAAACTTATAAACACTTTAAAATGTAAATAAATAATATAATATAATTCCATTCAATATATATATACATATATATATAAAAAAACTTAAGAGGTGTCAAGGGACACCCGGATGGAACGAAGTTCCTTTCGATTAATTAGTGAAGGAATTGTAATAAAATTTTATTTTATTTAAGTTATAATAATATTTTTTTTATTATTAACAAATATAATGTTATATAAACTTAATCAGTAGGCTCAATTTTGTACTCCATCAGCAATATCCGTTACTTGTGCAGAAACACTGTCAGGATTCATTATTATTATTTTTATTATTTATTATTTACAAAAAACCTGTATACACTCAACAAAAATAATCGTCGCGACACCACACTGTTCAATGCGAAATAGAAATGAAAATATCTGGCTTGCTTACTATAAGAGAGAGAGAGACAGACAGAGAAACATGCGACGCCGCACAGCTTACAATAACAAAAAGTGTCGTGACAACTTTTCGTAAGATTTTTTTCCGTCTAGCCCCCTTTCACAACGCGCGATAAGGAACTTCGTTCCAAAAACAATAAATAAAATACATGACTCAATAAAAAAATATATAAATATCAGTATGGATTAAACATTATCTGTTCAAGGGGCTATCACTATAGCTATAATTTGCCTGTTTCGCCACCGTAAATAAATATAAGCATAAATCGAAGGATTTAGATAAAAACTTGCATAGAATTGCATCTATTCTTGTTTTTATTTGAAATTATCGAAGTGTCACAATTATCTAAAGATTCACATGTTTTAACAGGTGGGGTTGTGGTCAAAGGCTAAGTTGTATATATATATATAAAAATCAAATGCTGTTCTTTGGTCTCGCTAAAACTCCAGAACGGCTAAACGGATTTATCTTATCTTGGTCTTGAAATGTTCGTGGAGGTCTAGGGAAGGTTTAAAAAGTGAGAAAAATTCGAATAATTGCCGGGAAAACCCTAAAAACAGCCTTTTTCATTTTCACATGTAAAAGTTTCTAAAAAAAAATGTAGAGTCAATTTGAACTTTACTGCTATGCTAGTTCATATTACATTTTAATCACTCACTGTTGTCTAAGAAATGTAGGTGTGTTCCTAACTTTAAAGAGTCAATTTGCAATTTATTACCGCTGCACAAAGTTCAAATTCAATCATATCTATCAAAATAGTCTTCGAGTGCGCGTTGGAGGATCTTATCGCGTTCCGAAACTCAAAATGTGTTGTAATTCATTACCGCATACTTCGTTTTCATTCTTATTTTTTTGTTAGAAAGGAGATACTTTACAGATTATCCTGTAATTATTTCAAGGTCGTCGGTTTAGTAATCAATCGCGATTGGAAGGCAAACAAACACACTTTCACACACACTAACTCAACGCAGACGAAGTCGCGGGCGTCAGTAGTGTAGAAAAAAAAAATATTATAAATTGTTTTCCCGGCTTAAAATATCCTATGTCCTCCCCTTTGCAATCTATGTCTTTAATTTTATACATAAGTTACAGAAGTATGGAAATTATCACCGTCTTCGCCGGCGAAGACGAGGTCCCCGCTATCTTACGTCATCCGGACGACCCCCCCGTTATCCCAAACGTCGCCTAAGCCGAGGTTCGGCCTCAAAGGAGGCGCCCTTAGGCAGTCGTTCCCTTAGTTTCTTGGCGCCCTAGGGCTCAAAATTTCTTCTGGCAGAGCTTCTTTCCAAAGCTCGCCAAACAGCCCGGTTACGCTGTAGCAACCAATAGGGTTTATACAGCTAATACACAGTCCGAAAAAAAAAAAATATGGAAATTGCGCCAAAAAATTGCCCAAGTCTTTTGCATTTGCATAAACATCTTGAGACTCTAGTGAAGCCGAGTTATCGTTCGGTTTAACGCTGAACGATTATAAGCTTATCAGCCGATTAGCACTTATCGTTTTTCTGATGATTTTGATTCATTGTTGTGGAAATGCGAAATTTTCTGATGGATTTACGGCTTGCTTCTGGAATTTTCTTATCGCGTTATACTTTCAGTTCTACGCATCACGTTTCCTCACAGAGGATTAGTTGGCAGAACGTACGGTGAGGTTTGTTAAGATTATTATTGTTTGTTTGTTTTCTCTTTGTCGTTCAATTACCCTTATCTATTATATAGTACTAGCTGTTGCCCGCTACATCGTCTGCGTAGAATTGCTGATTGCCGTGAGATTGAGGTTTCCCATGCGGCCAATGCCCTGCTTCAGAAAGTAAGCTACAGGCAAATGTTAAATTGCTGATTATCGTGTCTCTAAATAAAAAAACATAGGACTTTCATACAAACTTTAAACTTCTATTTTACTTACGCCCTAAAAGAAACCTATTTTCAAAATTTCAAGTTTGTAGACTTCATAATAAAAAAATAAGCAAAAACTATAATCCCCTATTTTACAACCCTTAACAGGTAATATTTAAAAAAAAATGATGTAGATGTCTTTTATTATGATGTACATGTTTTAGTTTATTATTATTAATCTTAATGCAAATTTTTGTGTCTCTAACTCTAAAAACAAAGAAAATTCATACAAACTTCTAACCCCCCTTTTACCCTCTTAGCTGACATCTCTTAACTATCAACTACCTACTTGCAAAATTATAGCTTTATACGTACAATAGTTTAATCGCTGTTAGATTTAATTATAATTATAAAAAACTACAACATCAATTAAAAATGCATAGAACTAATACGGAGCATCGTCAGCAAAATAAAACTCTTCTCGTTAACTCTAGTAAAAAAATGGATTAAACAGTATTTTAGGTTTTAGTGACCAACCAATTATTAAAACTCTTTCTAATAAATCCATAGAAGATGGTTAATACAAATTTTCAAATTCAAATAATCTTTATTCAAATAGTCCTTTAAAAGGCACTTTTGACGCGTCAATAATTTACATAGTAGTGATTTGATGGTGATAACTATATTCGTAAACTTAAAACTAAAGCTATGAGGGTTCCAAAGTTTTATATATTATACTAGCTGACGCCCGCGACTTCGTTTGCGTTGAGTTAGTGTGTTTGTTTGTCTTTCAATCACTAAGCAATAGATTACTAACCCGAATTACTTGAAATAATTACAGGATAGACATTAAAGTATCTCCTTTCTAAAAAAAATGCGTGAAATCGTATATTGATTCGTTGGTGGAGAAGTTGTGGGAGACGCCCGAGACGTGATGGCACAGGCGCTGGCATGCGCGTGAGCTGCACGCGGTACTGGACAGTACTTGGACATTGCAACATTACTTTATTTTCCTAAAATACAAGACTTTTTCTAAAATAAAAGTATTCTAAATTACTCCTTATTACATCAGCTTCCTGTCAATAAAAATCCCGTAAAAATCGGTCCAGCCATTTCAGAGATTAGACGGAATAAACAGACAGACAGACAAAAATTGTAAAAAATGTGATTTTGTTGTATGTACCGTATACATATTCATATGCATGTAGTAAAACGGTTATTTCAATATTACAAACAGACACTCCAATTTTATTTATTTGTATAAATATATCGATGAACCTATAAAGGTACTTTTCGTTTCCATCCTATACCATTAATTCCTGTACATCATTCAGTTGACCTCTGAAAGTATTATGAAATAGAAATATTCCCAATTCAATAACAGTCTAGACATTCGGAAAATTAATGCAAGTTTGTACAAAAAGCAAACATTGAATAATCCTAAAAAACTTGGGCATAACGTCTCGTTATAGACCGGAAACGGAGTTTGGCCGAATAGTTAAAAGTTACTCATTGTCCAAACTTGGACGAGTCTACGTCGCGAAATATCGCGACATATTAATATATATATGTATATTTTTTTTTTTTGAGTAAACGTCAATATATGTATTGGATATTAACATATATATATGAACATTTGAAACTGTGATAGCCTAGTGGTTAAGACGTTCGCCACCTAATCAGAGGTCAGGGTTCAAATCCGGGCCCGCACCTATGACTTTTCGGAGTTATGTGCGTTTTTAAGCAATTGAAATATCACTTGCTTCAACGGTGAAGGATAACATCGTGAGGAAACCTGCACGCCTGAGAGTTCTCCGTAATGTTCCTAAAGGCGAAGTCTGCCAATCCGCACATGGCCAGCGTGGTGGACTATGGCCGAACCATTCTCATATTGAGAGGAGACCCGCGCTCTGTAGTGAGCTGAGAATCAGTTGATCATGATGATGACTCGACTCGATTATTTGCATGGAAGAAAATGGCATGGCATCCATCCTTCTTGTAGATCTATCACATGTTTAATATGACCAATATTACGCAATAATAACCGCTGGAGTTGTACAAAAACCGAAACTCCGAAAAGTTAGAGGTGTGTGCCCGGCGTCGAACCCCCGACCTCTGATTAGGAGGCGGACGTCCTAACCACTAAGCTATCACAGCTTCATAGCTTATTTAATAACAAGATCGAGAGTATTTACACTCAATCAATAAAATGCCGGAAACATGCGATATTAAAATGTTCAATAACTTAATTGATAACAATTTTTAAACGTCAATGCTAGTTTCTTAAGTATTAAGAAAACTATTTTCTTATCAATCCTTTATAATCCCTATTAATAAATTAGTTCGATTGTAGACATTGTGTTATTTCATATTTTAGTTATGATGTTATTTATTTTTTAAGATTTTTAGTATTAGGTTAATCTAAGTTTAAGTTTAAGTTTTATGTAAAATGTTTGATGTATAATAAAAGTTATTGCAACGTTATTTCATTTACATGACATTTAATTCATGAGCTAGGTATGAATTAATGCAATAAGCGAAAGAAATTTTGCATGTGACTGGACTGCCAATTTTTGTGTTTCAAGATTTGTGGTCTTCACCAGACCTTTTACTTTTACAATAATTCACGCAAGACTAAAGAATGCACTTCCAAAACTAGCATAGAACATTACGGGATATAAAAAATGTTTTGGAAGTAATAGCTTCTTTTCGAAACGAGATTTTAAGATTCTTCACACCTTAAATAAATTCTACCTACGGCAATAATTAAAGTTATTATGGATTTTTTCACTATGAATGCGGCAAGGCGATTTTGAAACCGCGTTAAAATAAACTATCTAATGTTATAATTAAATATATATGTCGGCGCGAAGAAGTTATTAACTTTATTCAGCGGCGCCAAAAACCTCAAGAATTCAATAATTACCCACATTTTAACTATTGATGATTTTGCTAACACAATTTAGACAGTAACAATCAATTTGTACAAGCATGTTTTGTGCTATAAATACGCGCGGTCGATGCCTTTCGCGGATTCTCTCGCTCGAGACGTCGTACTGTTCGGACCTCTAAGTTATTATCGCAATAAAAGTGTAAACCGGCAAGTTTTGGTTTTAATTACTATGAGCGAAAGTAAACAAAATCGTGACGTCACCCTTACAAAAACTCCTCGGACGCCCTTGACGCGACATATAATATTCTGCAATTTGTTTATTGGTATCTAAGTACAACACATTAGTACATTTTATACAAATCTATATGCCTAGGTACTTAGTAGTAATTAATATCTAGAATATAGGTATGTTTATAATTCAGTTACTGGAAATTTCCCATCTCTCACTATTATAAAATACTTTTGGGAAGCTGGGAAGAGATCTTAACGATTAGGTCACTATATATATAGTCAATTTTAAATGTATTGTTTGTACCTCTTCGTTTGTATCTTCCTTTGTGATTTTGACGTCAACAAATAAATTATTATTGACGTCAAAATCAAAATGATGTTTAGAACGCCATCTATCTGTAAAAGCGTGTAACACGTGGCCGTATTGTGTAATTATCAAGATTGTGAACCGAGATGAACAGCATCTTCTTTCGTCGATTTACAGCGCCATCTAGCGAATATCAGGGTGAATAAAACGTGTAACTCGGAAGCCTACAGATGGCAGCACTTGAACAAACACTGTCTGATGCCTGCGACTTTGTTCGCATAAATGTGTTTTGTTTTTAAAAGATTATTCCGACCCTTTCTTAACACATAAATCTAACATCGAGGAAGTTTGCTATGGACAATTTGTGTCTGGTGGTAGGCTTCGGCCGAGGCTAGTTACCGCCCTACCGATAAAGACGTGTCGCCAAGCGATTTAGCGTTTCGGCATGATGTCGCGTACAAACCGATTAGGAGTATGAGTTTACCATACTCCTAACAGGTTAGCCCGCTACCATCTTAGACTGCATCATCACTTACCATCAGGTGAGATTGAAAAACACTAAAAAATTAAGCTAGTTATAACATCCACGTGAAATTCTGCTTTTACAAATTTCGCGGCAACCATGAATTTTTGCGATTTAAAACGTAGCCCATATTTTTATCCTGGATATAATCTATTCCCTTTTAATATTTTCAGCCAAATTGGTTCGGCAGTTAAGGCGTGAAGGAATAACAAACTTTCACACTTATATTATATTAGTGTGAATTAAAAGAGATTAGGGGAGCGGAGGGTAGTACCGTACACCTAACTTTGAACGTATTTTTCTCAAAATCTATTAGGCACAAGATCAAGTAAAGTTTACACAGTTACTCTAAGTTTAATATAGGTTTATATAACCAAAGCGAATTTAAATACAATTACCATAGAACCTTCAAAAATATTTTTAAAAAAAAAGTAGAAAGTACGAAATTACCCGACACTAGAGGGTAATTTCGTACACCGTTCGTCTAATTTCGTACATACTTGTAAGTATAAAAAAACATAATTATAGGTACCTATTCAAAAATAAAATAATGTGTTTTTATTAATTAAATCTTTATTTAAGTTTTTAAATACCTAAATTAAACATTATTCACAAAATATACACAAATAATTTTCCGCAGAGTTTTTACCGCTACACAAAGAATGTGCCCACATTCCACAAGACACACATCTGTACCATAGCTCACCGTTTTTGTCAAATTCACTACATAGAACGCACAATTCATTTATTCCTGACTGACCTTCTTCATAAAATTGACCATCACAATCGTCACATAAGACGTTTTCATCAACTTCCGAAGAAGAAGTTGAATAACTTTTGGTTTTCTTAGCCGGTTTTTTATTTCTCCCTTCAATATGTTTTTGAGATCCTACTCCTATTTCTTTTTTGCATATATTTTGTTTCTTTAAATCTTTTGCTTTGTCTTTTTCTTTCTTTATGAACTTTGTCTTCTTTTTGTTTCTTTATAGTCTTTTTCTCAGCCTTGCTTTCTAATAGGGACTTCATTGGAGTAGAAGTTAGATTTACAGAATGCTGTTATTTTTCTTGCCTCGCCTTTTGCCTTTTTCTTGTCTTTTCTTTTCCTCTGGCATTGGAGAAATGTCGCAGAAAGATACTGCGGTGGTAGGTCCAGGAGATATCAGGATTTTTCTCCTAACACGTTCTATATCTTTAGACTCGGGAGATTGAGTCTCTTCTTTTATCGGGTTTAATTCTGTCTTTTCTGTGGCAAAAAAATCCGCAATTGTACTGGGGCTTTCTTAAAACATTGGGAAACTTGGCTGCTGACACATTCAATCTCTTCATATGTAGGCTCAATATTTGAAATTGTTTCTTGTTCATTGATCACAATTCATAGCGGGTAATACCGTACAGTGTACGGAATAACCCGAAAGCGAATTTCAGGTTTTAACTGGCTGTGATCACAAAAACATCTGCAATGAAACCGTAAATCAGCCTGAATATTGTGCTAAATATGCTTACAAAATGAAACTGACTATCACCACTAAATAATATGTGTATAATATGTACTTACGGCTTATTTACACGTGGTAGAAATTAGTAAAACCGAGCGCAAAACAACACAGCGACCAATAGCACCACTGTTGCTGCACGGACAGACGATAAAACTTGCGAGAATGCGAGGCATCACTAAACGAACAAGTGCGACAGTGACAGACATATCTACTTGGCTTCTTTTCGAAAAAAAATGATGTACGGAATTGGCCCCTGTACGGTATTATCCTCCGCTCCCCTATCTATTTTTTTTATTTAAGTAATTGCAGATCTGTTAAGAAAAATTTCAACTCGTTTTTTCCTAAGATATTAGGTACATATTTATTTAATACTTATTATAACACTAGCCCCCTTTTCTTTTAAAGTTTTCCTTTCTTTATTTTATTTATTGGATCATTAAACTGGTCACAATCTATATAAAAACAACAAAAAACATTTCAGAAGAACAAACACGAGATAGTGACTTTCTAGAAACGACCACAGCATGCAACCTTAAAATTAACCTTACATCTAAATAATTCAATTTATACCTTTAATAAAAAGCGAAGTGAAGCGGTGATAGCTTAGTGGTTAGGGCGTCAGCCTCCTAATCAGAGGTCGGGTGTTCGAATCCGGGCACGCACCTCTAACTTTTCGGAGTTATGTGCGTTTTAAAAAAAATTAAAATATCACTTGCTTCAACGGTGAAGGAAACCTGCACGCCTGATAGTTCTCCGTAATGTTCTCAAAGGCGTGTGAAGTCTGCCAATCCGCACACGGCCATATTGAAAGGAGACCCTTGCTCTGTAGTGAGCCGGTAATGGGTTGATCATGATGATGATGATATATAATGCAGTAATAGACAGTCTTACTTGCTTTCTCAAAAGGATGTCTGGAGAGGATCGCTTTAAGCGATAAGACCGCCTTTGCGCATTATCATTGTTATTTATATTTGTTTTGGAATCAAAATGTTATAATGTGCAATAAAGAATTTATCTATCTATAAAAATATTAACCCTAACTTCTTTACTTTTTTGCCATGTTAACGGAAGATCATTTATGCCTTTATCACAGAAGTCACCCGAGTTCTCTCTTATCTTGATTCGACAAACTGTTAGAAAGCATTTAGAACTATCTCTTGGGAATTATTTCGTCTGGTGGGAGGCTGCGGCCGTGGCTAGTTACCACCCTACCGACAAAGGTGTGTCGCCAAGCGATTTAGCGTTCCGGCACGGTGTCGTGTAGAAACCAATTAGGAGTATGGCTTTACCATACCCCTAACAGGTTAGCCCGCTACCATCTTAGACGGCATCATCACTTACCATCAGGTGAGATTGCCGTCAAGGGCTAACTTGTAGTGGATAAAAAAAAAAAAGGAAAAAATTGTTTAAATCACAAATAAAAATGGTAGCTCGTTGAAGGAGTCCACAATTAATTATTTTTTTATTGGATCATTAAATTAAAAAAAGAAAGGCCATAAACAGTAGAAAGAAGTATAAACATGAGATTGTATCCGTCTTGAAATGACCATCATCATCATAGTGATCAACCCATTGCCGGCTCACTACAGAGCACGGGTCTCCTCTCAATATGAGAAGGGTTCAGCCACAGTCCACCACGCTGGCCAAGTACGGATTGGCAGACTTCACACGCTTTTGAGAACATTATGGAGAACTCTCAACTGCAGGTTTCCTCACGATGTTTTTCTTCACCGTTGAAGCAAATGATATTTTGATTGCTTAAAAACGCACATAACTTCGGGTTTGAACCCCCGACCTCTGATTAGAAGGCGGACGTCCCAACCACTAGGCTATCGCAGTTTCTTGAAATTACCACAATATGCGAAATTAAAATGAACCTTACAGCTAAATCTAAGTAATCCAATTAATACCTGCAATAATGGACAATTAAATAAAAAAAATATACTTTATCGAACAATCAACTCAAGTACCTGAATACATTCTCACATATATGTATATGTGAGAATAATATATAAGAATGGAGATATATATGAGAAACGACAATTAATTGGAACCAACAACAGAGTTGGTGCGGCTTCTGAAGCGGCTGAAAAAGCCAAAGCATACAAATACAGGGGTCTAGGCTCTGAATATGATTTTGTCCCATTCGGTGTCGAGACCCTTGGTCCGTGGGGTCCTAGCGCTATAGGGCTTTTTAGGGAAATAGCAAAAAGGTTAGTCGACATCACAGGAGACCGAAGAGCTGCCAGCTACCTCGGACAAAGAATTAGTCTTGCAATCCAAAGGGGAAACGCTGCCAGTATCTTCGGAACCTTGCCTAAAGGGACTCCTTTTAATAATATATTTTAGTTATAGTTTTAGTTTTAGGTTCAATTTAAGGTTTATTTTAAGTTTTTAAGTGTTTAAAGTTACATTGTTTTAGTTGTTAATTATAATTGAATAAATAAATTAAGACAAGGTAATTAGATAACATAATTTTAATTCTAAGTTAGGCATAGAGCTCGGTGTTTTTTTTAAATTAAATACAATAGAAATAAATTTTAGTTCACCATTGAGATGATTGTTAAAGTTTCACTGTGCTATATTAAGGATATTCTTATTTATTATGGGTAATAAATTATATTTGACGATAACATTAATTGTTTTATTTTGATTTTTATATTGGAACTTCTTTGACGTGTTCATAATAAATTTTAGTGTTAAACGTGATATGGTCTATTGAAGAAACATTTTTCGGCTGATAAGAACATTGCAATATGTTGTGTAAGTGATAATGCAAAATAATAACAGCGCATGAATAACAAATGAAATTTACGCTCCGTAATTTTTTCACATTTCGTTTTATTTTCTTCTTTATTTTTTCATGAATTTGACATTTGACGACCTCCGTGGCGCAGCGCGCGCGCTGTTGCATTATAAAGTTGGAGGTCCTGGGTTCGATTCCCGGCTCGAGTCTGGTCTGGTGGGAGGCTGCGGCCGTGGCTAGTTACCACCCTACCGACAAAGGCGTGTCGCCAAGCGATTTAGCGTTCCGGCACGATGTCGTGTAGAAACCAATTAGGAGTATGGCTTTACCATACCCCTAACAGGTTAGCCCGCTACCATCTTAGACTGCATCATCACTTACCATCAGGTGAGATTGCCGTCAAGGGCTAACTTGTAGTGGATAAAAAAAAAATCTATCACTATATCGATTGATTCATATAAAAAATTACAGATGATTTCATCTGATGGTTTAACCATCATTAACACCATCATGATTAACCCATTGCCTGCTCACTACAGAGCACGGGTCTCCTCTCAATATGAGAAGGGTTTGGCCGTAGTCCACCACGCTGGCCATGTGCGGATTGGCAGACTTCACACGCCTTTGAGAACATTATAGAGAACTCTCAGGCGTGCAAGTTTCCTCACGATGTTTTCCTTCACCGTTGAAGCGAGTGATATTTTTTTTTTTTAAACGCACATAACTCCGAAAGGTTGGAAGTGCGTGCCCGGATTCGAACCGCCGACCTCTGATTAGGAGGTTGGCGCCCTAACCACTAGGCTGTCACAGCTTCTTAGGAGGTTATTCAATAATAATTATGAATAACGCCACACGAATGGTACACACAAATTTTTATTTCATGGAAGTTTTAGGTAGATCCTAAAAATGATTTAAGTATTCATAGAAACGTTTTACGCATAAGTAAATAAGGGCAAATTTCAATTGATTATTTTTATGGATTTCGCATACTATGTTTTGGTAGGTATATTAGATGCATATAATAACTTTTTTTTAAACATTAGAATATCACTTGCTTCGACGGTGAAGGAAAACATCGTGAGAAACCTGCACGTTTGAGAGTTCTCCGTAATTCTCAAAGGCGTGTGAAGTCTGCCAATCCGCATACGGCCAGCGTGGTGGACTATGGCCAAACCCTTCTCATATTGAGAGGAGACCCGTGCTCTGTAGTGAGCCGGTAATGGGTTGATCAAAATGAATAACTTATTTTAGAAGAATCGCGCCTACTCGACGATAGGTGTCCCTACTTGTATGCTATGAAACTTACCACTATTATTATCAAACGACAGACAGACATTGCTGGACTCTGTTATGTATATTCAATTAAGATATGAAGGTTTGATGACTTATTGGTCCACAAAATGGTGATATACAGAACATTTCAATCAATCATAATCTTTATTCAGATAGTCCTTTAAAACGCACTTTTGACGCGTCAATAATTTACATAGCAGTGATTTCATGGTGATAACTACATTCGTAAACTTAAAACTAAAGCTATGAGGGTCCCAAACGCGCTGCTCTAAGAAGAAGCCCACAAAAAACTTAGCCAGGTAAACTTTTTTTTTTTTCTAGAATCATGTAAATGATAAACATTATGTGTATGAAATATTGCTCTAATAAGATAGTACTTAAATAATTTTAAGTGACAAGTGAGATGGTGATAACAAAAAGACATGTTAATTGGCTAAGTTTCTTGTGGGCTTCTTCTTAAACCGGGGCGCGTTTGGAACCCTCATAGCTTTAGTTTTAAGTTTACGAATGTAGTTATCACCATGAAATAACTACTATGTAAATTATTGACGCGTCAAAAGTGCCTTTTAAAGAACTATTTGAATAAAGTTTATGATTGATTGATGCAATATACATAGTTTACGTAGAAGGACCAGAGTTACCGGCATAGCTCAGCGAGTTGCGAAGTTGAAGTGGCAATGGGCGGGGCACATAGCTCGGAGAACCGATGGACGTTGGGGTCCCAAGGTGCTGAAATGGCGACCTCGCATCGGCAAACGTAGCGTTGGTCGACCCCCAACAAGGTGGACAGACGACATCAAACGAGTCGCAGGGAGCCGCTGGATACAAGCGGCCCAAGACCGTGGCCATTGAAACTTCCTACAAAAGACCTATGTCCAGCAGTGGACGTCTATCGGTTGAAATGATGATGATGATGACATAGTTTAAAACATATATTGAACGGTCTGCCCTTACAGTTTGTGAAGGTATGGCTCTGTACTTCGACGGGTTACGTAATGAGTTAATTTGTGAAAGAGTTACTGGTGTTATTTAACTTATACTTTATAGTTAGGTTCCGCAACCAATAGTGGTAGCAAGTTTAAAATGATGTTGAATAATAGCAACGGCTTAGTTACTTGCGATCTATCTCATCATCATCATGATCAACCCATTACCGGCTCATTACAGAGCGCGGGTCTCCTCTCAATATGAGAAGGGTTCGGCCATAGTCCACCACGCTGGCCATGTGCGGATTGGCAGACTTCACACGCCTTTGAGAACATAGTTTTAGTTTTAGGTTCAATTTAAGGTTTATTTTAAGTTTTTAAGTGTTTATAATACAGTTACATTGTTTTAGTTGTTAATTATAATTGAATAAATATATTACAGTTCACTGACAAGCTGACAAACGTTGTAAGGTTTTTCTAGACGTGGGTAATTAACTATTTATTTTATTGCACATTGTGTAATATACATTTTTACTGTCTTAATGAATTAAACCTTTTTTTTAAATTTCTACAGCTCTAGTTTCATTATAATGAGATATCGTTTTAAAAATGTATGTTGTAAATGTTTTTCTCAAACTTGTCTATATCTAACATACTTGTGTAGAGCAAGCCCTTGAATGCAATCTCTTTGGTAGTAATAATGAGATTATCATCATCATCATTATCGTGATCAACCCATTATCGGCTCACTACAGAGCACGGGTCTCCTCTCAATATGAGAAGGGTTCGGCCATAGTCCACCACGCTGGCCATGTGCGGATTGACAGACTTCGCACGCCTTTGAGAACATTATGGTGAACTCTCAGACGTGCAGGTTTCCTCACCATGTTTTCCTTCACCGTTGAAGCAAGTGGTGTTTTATTTGTTTAAAAACGCACATAGCTCCGAAATGTTAGAGGTGCGTGCCCAGATTCGAACCGCCGACCTCTGATTGGGAGGCGGACGTCCTAACCACTAGGCTATCACAGTTCCTGCCGGCAATCTCACTTGATGCTAATTTAAGACGCAGTCTAAGAAGCTGGCGGGCTAATCTGTTATGGTAAACCCATAGTCCTAGTTGGTTTCTACGCGACATCGTGCCATAACGCTAAATCACTTGGAGTCTTAGTCCGTAATGTGGCAACAAAAAGCTAGCGGGCTAACCTGTTATGGTAAACATAGTCCTAGTTGGTTTCTACGCGACATCGTACCGGAACGCTAAATCTTTAGCAACACGTCTTTTTTAATAGCGTGGTCACACCAGACCAGACTCGAGCCGGTAATCGAACTTAGGACCTCCAATTGAATCGACACCGCTCACGCTGCGCACAAAGGTCGTCGAAATCTTAAATACTAAAGACTTCCTAGATTCCAATTTAAGAATTAAGACATAGGAAATAGCTACTTATTCCGTTATCAAAACGGCGAAAACATATTTAATCGATCAGTACAAGTGACTTACTGGTGATAACGTCCAATGCCTGATAAGGGGAAAAAGAATTGCAATCCAATAAAAGATCATCCGACAAATTACACGGTATTTCGAAATTATCACCCTGATCGATCTA
This sequence comes from Lasiommata megera, assembly GCA_928268935.1. Taxonomy (NCBI): domain Eukaryota; kingdom Metazoa; phylum Arthropoda; class Insecta; order Lepidoptera; family Nymphalidae; genus Lasiommata; species Lasiommata megera. The sequence continues at coordinate 8,847,151 of OV743334.1, forward strand.
TAACGTTACATCAAACGTACCTCATTTTAAACTTTGTATAAATTCAAATTCAAACTAACTTTATTCATGTAAACCTATTACAGGCATCTATGAATCTATCAATCCGACACTCCAACCCTCGTAGTTGCGGTATCTTTTTACTCCCCCGACCTAAGCGCTCCTCTCCGAAAGAGGAGACCTAAACATATTCTTCATCGGCCCTGACGATCAGATGACTACTGACAACATACTCGTACCACCTACCACACATACCCTACACACCGTCTTCGCCGGCGAAGACGAGGTCCCCGCTATCTTACGTCATCCGGACGTCTCGGAGACGTACGGACCACTCACTGTCCGACCCCCCCGTTATCCCAAACGTCGCCTAAGCCGAGGTTCGGCCTCAAAGGAGGCGCCCTTAGGCAGTCGTTCCCTTAGTTTCTTCGAGCCCTATGGCAAAAAATTTTTTCTGGCAAAGCTTCTTTCCGAAGCTCGCCAAACAGCCCGGTTACTACTAGTGTGCAAATGCAGCCTTATGACTTTTCATTTTGACGACCTACGTGGCGCAGCGCGTGCGATGTTGCATTATATAGTTCGAGGTCCTGGGTTCGATTCCCTTCTCGAGTCTGGTCTGGTAGTAGGCTTGGTCGTGGCTAGTTACCACCCTACCGACAAAGACGTGTCGCCAAGCGATTTAGCGTATTATGTGTAACCGAAAAGAAAAGCAAAAGTCTTCATGCGTTATAAATTCAAACTCAAAATAATCTTTATTCAAATAGGCCTTTAAAAGGCACTTTTGACGCGTCAATAATTTACATAGTAGTGATTAGATGGTGATAACTACATTCGTGAACTTAAAACTAAAGCTATGAGGGTTCCAAACGCGCCCCGGTCTAAGAAGAAGCCCACAACAAACTTAGCCAGGGAAATTTTCTTTTTGTTATTAGCATCTCACATGCCACTTAAAATTATGTTAAGAGCTATCTTATTAGAGCAATATTTCTTGCTCAAGCTTGTTTTTCATTTACATAATCCTTTACACTATAGTAGGACTTTTCTACGAGTTTACGTTATTATAATCTATATATGTACGTCACAATCCATTGTCTATTTCTTAACACAATCTCGATAGTAGTAAGTACGCAATATTGATGGTTGACTAGCATAATCCTAAGTATAATTTATTTAACGCAAATCTGCGAACCCGTAGCGATTTACAGATAATAATGTACATAAAGATATTCAAGTACAAAGGAAATGATTTCCACTGATAAGCTAGTAATAGATAGAAACGTAACAAAAACGTGCTAATGTATTTTCAAGTCATCATGATCAATCCATTACCGGCTCACTACAGAGCGCGGGTCTCCTCTCAATATGAGAAGGGTTTGGCCATAGTCCACCACGCTGGCCGTGTGCGGATTGGCAGACTTCACACGCCTTTGAGAACATTATGGAGAGCTCTCAGGCGTGTTGTTTCCTCGCGATGTTTCCTTCACCGTTATAGCAAGTGATATTTTAATTGCTTAAAAACGCACATAACTCCGAAAAGTTAGAGGTGCTCGGGTTCCCCCGACCTTTTAATAGAAGGCGGACGTCCTAACCACTAGGCTATCACAGCTTATGTAAACTTTTTTAAATTTCTCATTCTCATTGTTTCTTTTGAGAATAAGGATCTTTAAACCCTAATGGTCTACTTAGCGGTTATATTAAGTTAATAAAATAAGTAGGTACATTTAGCCGAAGAAATAATGAAATTCGTGTTTAAACATCTGTTTGCGATTGGATTAAGATATTATTCCGCGAGGCTGGGCCGGCGTCTTAACTGTGGCTTGAATTACAATGTCCCATTGTTTACGCCGTCTGTCTACCTCCATCTTGAATTTTCATTACCTATATTTATATCCGATCAGGAAATCGCAAAAATTTAATAAAACAAACCGATTACATCTCACTTCATAGTTATTATTATGTCGCAGTATAAAGTTGGAGGTCGTGGGTTCGATTCCCGGCTACATTCAGGTCTGGTGGGAGGTTTCGCCCATGGCTAGTCACCACCTTACCGACAAATACGTGTCGACAAGCGATTTTTTTTATACACTACAAGCTAGCCCTGGATGGCCTCTCACCTGATGGTAAGTGATGATGCGGTCTAAGATGGTAGCGGGCTAACCTGTTAGGGCATATACCTAATCGGTTACTACACGACATCGTGATAACGCTAAATCGCATGGCGACACGTCTTTGTCGGTAGGGTGGTAACTAGCCACGGCCTAAGCCAGACCAAAACAGACTCGAGTCAGGAATCGAACCCAGGACCTCCAACTTTAAACCGACAGCGCACGCACTGCGCCACGGAGGTCGTCAAAGAAAAATTAAACTACTTTATAATATCTCTTGTTTTTTTTCTCATTTCAATTCTCCTATTTCTGCCGGAACGCTAAACGCTGCTTCAAAGTTGACTGCAGAGTGAACAAGGAGCGATTGGGAAAGCGTAATTATGGTTTATGTGTGTGTGTTTATAGTTTATATTATACTAGCTGTTGCCCGCGACTTCGTCTGCGTAGAATTGCTGATTTCCCTTGAGATTGAGGTTACCCGTGCGGCCCATGCCCTGCTTCAGAAAGTAAGCTACAGGCAAATGTCAAATTGCCGATTTTCGTGTCTCTAAATTAAAAACATAGGACTTTCATACAAACTTCAAACCCCTATTTTACCCCCTTCGGTTGTAGATTTGGATGAAAAAAATTCTAACCTTATACTTACGCCCTAAAAGAAATCTATTTTCAAAATTTCAAGCTTGTAGACTTACTTCATGATAAAAAAATAAGCGAAAACTATCATCCCCTATTTAACCACCCTTAACAGGTAATATTAAAAAAAAAAAAATGATGTACATGTTTTTTATTTATTATAATCAATTTTAATGCAAATTTTTGTGTCTCTAACTCTTAAAACAAAGAAATTTCATACAAACTTCGAACCCTATTTTACCCCTTTATGGGTGGAATTTCCAGATATCCTTTCTTAGCTGACATCTCTTAACTATCAACTACCTACTTGCTAAATTATAGCTTTATACGTGCAATAGTTTTTGAGATCTCGTGTTTAATCAGTAAGTAAGTAAGTATGTAAGTGACCTTTCGCTTATATATATATAGATATAGATAGAGATAGATATGTCATGGGCTACGCGAAATCCTTTAAGTTTACGCGAGCAGGTTTCTCAGACGCGCAAACCAATGACAATACAAGTTTAGAGCACGTGAAGGATATGTATTACAAATCTATTACTCCCCCATCCTCAGTCACGCTCTAATTGCGGAGGGCCGGCGGAGCGCAGGACGGCGTTATGCGACCGGAGGCAGCGTTACAATTGAATAAAACTAGTTTTTGATGCGAAACATCTATAGCCGCACGTAAAACCGATTTCTGGCGTAACGACGAATGCCGTGGCGACGCGTCGCCATGCGGAATCGACTCGGGGACTGCCGGTACGAATATTACGAATACGGTACGAATTTCTGTACAATTCAAATTCAAATTCAAATAATCTCTATTCAAATAGTCCTTTAAAAGGCGCTTTTGACACATCAATAATTTACAAAGTAGTGATTTGATGGTGATAATTACATTCGTAAACTTAAAACTGAAGCTATGTGGGTTCCAAACGCGCCCCGGTCTAAGAAGAAGCCCACAACAAACTTAGCCAAGTAAATTTTCTTTTTGTTATCACCATCTCACATGCTACTTCAAATTATATTAAGAGCTATCTTATTAGAGCAATATTTCATACCCATGCTTGTTTATCATTTACATAATCCTTTACACTATAGTAGGACTTTTCTACAAGCTTACGTTTTATATAAACTTTAAACTTATTGAGAGACATCCCAGAAATTTCATTTGGCAATTTGTTATAAAATTGTATACAATTACCTTTAAATGAATTTCTAAGTTTTTGTAGTCTAGTAGCGTGCAACACAAGTTTATTTTTACTTCTGATGTTAAGATTGTTGAGAGGAGTCCCGTGCTCTGTAGTGAGCCGGTAATGGGTTGATCATGACGATTCGTCACTTCGTCCGCTACAAACTAATATTTAAAGAATACTGTCTTTCATTTGAATCAATAAAATCAGTATAGATTATATTTTAAAACGATTTTTTGATTAAAAAACGATTTCAAGTTATTGTCGTGCGTCTGTCTCGCATAGCGCCGTCCAAAACAGCATCGCCGTGAATTGTTGCGAGCTTTTAAATCCCATTTAGCGAGCGCCGATTGTGAAGCGAATATAAATAATGCGCACTCGCAAATACGGGCGCGGCCGGGGGGCGGCGCAGGTATGTGGGCGGAAGGCTTCGCTGGGACATTTTAATCCAAGCGAAAACATTAACGTGTTAAAAACGCACTTGATGACTGTCGCGTTGCAAAGGAGGGTTTGGTGGTCCTGGGTTCGATTCCCGGTATAATTTAGAGTAGAGAACAGGTAATAGAAATATGTAAATTAAATTATTTAATTTACTATTTTTCATTACCTATTTATTACTCTCTAAGAAGAAGCCCACAACAAACTTAGCCAATAATTAAATTACTTAATTTACTATTTTTCATTACCTATTTATTACTCTCTAAGAAGAAGCCCACAACAAACTTAGCCAATAATTAAATTACTTAATTTACTATTTTTCATTACCTATTTATTACTGTCTAAGAAGAAGCCCACAACAAACTTAGCCGATAGTAAAATTACTTAATTTACTATTTTTAATTACCTATTTATTACTCTCTAAGAAGAGGCCCACAACAAACTTAGCCAATAATTAAATTACTTAATTTACTATTTTTCATTACCTATTTATTACTCTCTAAGAAGAAGCCCATTACAACCTTGCCAATAATTAAATTACTTAATTTACTATTTTTCATTACCTGTTTATTACTCTCTAAGAAGAAGCCCACAACAAACTTAGCCAATAATTAAATAACTTAATTTACTATTTTTGGTTACTCATTTATAACTCTCTAAGAAGAAGCCCACAACAAACTTATCCAATAATTAAATTAATTAATTTACTATTTTTCATTACCTGTTTATTACTCTCTATGACCGAAAACATACCAGTAAGGATGTTAAATTAAACAATTTCAATCAATCAATCAATCAATCTTAAACTTTATTCAAATAATCCCTTAAAATGCACATTTGACGCGTCAATAATTTACATAGTAGTGAGTTGATGGTGATAACTACATTCGTAAACTTAAAACTACGAGGGTTCCAAACGCGCCCTGTCTAAGAAGAAGCCCACAACAAACTTAGCCGGGTAAAGGAGAACACAGTATGGAGTTTGGGCCACTTACAAATATTTTTGTATCTCAATAAGTGTCAACCTAAAATATATTATTGTCTGACACAACCACGGCCCATGTATGGCCATTATCCTTTTATATTTGTTATCACTATCTCACAAGCAAATTAAAATTATTTATCTTATGAAAGAATTATATAAACTTGCTGAACACTTTTTATTACTATTGAAAGAATTACTTGGACTTGTTGAACACTTATCGTTACTCTTGAAATAATTAGATAGACTTTGCAGAACACTTACAACTTTCCACGCCTTCGTTTAAAAAGACACTGAGCTCAAGACCGTGTTTTCGAGGGATCGCCGAATGCACCGGAAAAAGGAAAAAGACCGTCTGTCATATTTATTGTTTTTATACTACCCGCGTTGCCGGAGATAATGAAGTTCCCAATCAGTGTTCAAATACCTCACACCCAATTATTGTGTATGCTTACACTTATTAGAGCAATATTTCACACCCATGCTTGTTTATCATTTACATAATCCTTTACACTATAGTAGGACTTTACTACAAGCTTACGTTTTCCACTAGATAAGATCAACTGATTTAAAGGCTAAAGCTTTGAGTATCTGGCTGGGGACGACGTGGAATGTATTCAATTACTGGTGAAATAAGGCGGAATCCAATATTTGGTGTCCCATCACCCCAGTTACCTGGGTGACAGCGTCCATAAAACGTCTGCTTTATACTGAAGGGAACATCTGGGAATACGTGGGACAAGTTCTTAGGAGAAAGCGGGCCAGTCCTGTAGTATACATATATATAAAAAGAAAAGTTTCATTGTCAAATCAAATCAAATTTGATCATGATGATATATATATATATCATGATCAACCCATTACCGGCTCACTACCTGGCTTTGAGAACATTACGGATAACTCTCACGCGTGCAGGTTTCCTCGCGATATTTTCCTTCACCGTTGAAGCAAGTGATATTTTAATCGTTTAAAAACGCACATAAATCCGAAAAGTTAGTTATTTATAGTTATTATGTGTTAGTTTATCTTGGTACTAGTATTTAATATACAATTGTTTACTGTCAAAATAAAAAAAAGCGTGTTAGTCTCCCAATCCGCAAATTGCAAGCGTGGTGGACTATGGCCAAACCCTTCTCATATTGAGAGGAGACCCGTGCTCTGTAGTGAGCCCGTAATGGGTTGATCATGATGTAAACAGACAGAGTACAAATTAACTGACGTAAACTTGAAGACCTTTTCATTGCTTAAACTGAAATCGCTTCGGCTCGTGACTTGGACGCCATGTTTACGACCAAGTATCGATGGGTGACCCCGATGGAGTGAGACAACGTATTTTTACGATTGCGGTTTTTTTTTACAACCAGAGTGCTGGCGCCTTGCATTGGCTCCTTCGATTTATTTAAACCGACTACAAGAAGGTTTTAAACTTATCAAAGTTTTTTAACTAGAAGCTGTTGCTGTGATGTTTCATGGTCCGTGAGTATGTCACGAATAGAAGGCGTAGTATATAAAATTCTTTCAATTTATACATTTATTCTGTGTGGTATTATTTCTGGTGGGAGGCTTCGGCCGTGGCTAGTTACCACCCTACCGACAAAGACGTGTCGCAAAGCAATTTAGCGTTCCGGCACGATGTCGCGTAGAAACCAAAAAGGAGAAGGTTTACTATACCCCTAACATGTTAGCCCGCTACCATCTTAGACTTCATCATCACTTACCATCAGGTGAGATTGCTGTCAAGGGCTTACTTGTAGTGTATAAAAAAAAAATATATTACAACTGATTAAAATTCACAATTGTGTATCTTTTAGGTACCTTACGTGACGATTTAGTGTTCCGGCACGATGTCGTGTAGAAACCAACGAGGAGTATGGGTTTACCATACCCCTAACAGGTTAGCCCGCTACCATCCTAGACTGTCGTCAATGGCTCATTTGTAGGGAGTTAAGGAATATGTTAAACCCATCTAGTAAAATTTATTTATTTATTTACTATGAACCACTAACAGAATTACACATATATATATCTTTCGGGATAAAATAGATATCTTTAATGATAGCATCTCTAGTCATCATCATCATCATGATCAACCCATTACCGGCTCACTACAGAGCGCGGGTCTCCTCCCAATATGAGAAGGGTTTGGCCATAGTCCACCACGCTGGCCATGTACGGATTGGCAGACTTCACACGCCTTTGAGAACATTATGGAGAACTCTCAGGCGTGCAGGTTTCCTCACGATGTTTTTCCTTCACCGTTGAAGCAAGAGATATTTTAATTGTTTAAAAACGCACATAACTCCGAAAAGTTAGAGGTGCGTGCCCGGATTCGAACCGCCGACCTCTGATTAGGAGGCTGACGCCCTAACCACTAGGCTATCACCGCTTCAGTATTAAGAAAAAATGAAGAAACTGCAATTAGTTTTTGTAGTATTGTTATTTCTCTTTTGTTAATTTATCGTCTAGGTTAATTTTAAGTAATTTTTATTTTGTTATTTTTAACGGTTTGTATTCCATCTTGTTCATGCTATGTTCGCATAGAGAAGTCAATGTTGTAAAATTAAGATAGTTTTGTATTCTAATGACTATGCAATTGTTGACAGTTTTGCGAACTAATAAAAAAAAATATATATATATATATATAAAACATTGACTTTCATCCCCTCTCCCAAGGGAACCGTGCTGAATTCCAGGATAAAAACTATTCTATATCTTGAACCGAAGCATCAGCTACTCTTATAACAAATTTCATTCAAATCCATCCAGTAATTTCGGCGCGATACAGACAGACAGAAAGACAAAAAACAATGTTTTAGCTCAGTATCGATAGTAAAGCATCCTCCAATTAAAATTATCTAAAAAAACTTGAGAGGTGTCAAGGGACACCCTGATGGAACGAAGTTCCTTTCGATTAATTAGTGAAGGAATTGTAATAAAATTTTATTATATTTAAGTTATAATAATATTTTTTTTATTATTAACAAATATAATGTTATATGAACTTAATCAGTAGGCTCAATTTTGTACTCCATCAGCAATATCCGGAACTTGTGCAGAAACACTGTCAGGCGAAATAGAAATGAAAATATCTGGCTTGCTTTCTATAAGAGAGAGAGAGAGACAGACAGAGAAACATGCGACGCCGCACAGCTTACAATAACAAAAAGTGTCGTGACAACTTTTCGTAAGAATTTTTTCCGTCTAGCCCCCTTTCACAACGCGTGATAAGGTTCCAATATATTTAATGTACAGAATTCGTTACAGTTTAACTAAAGTATAGATGAACATATTCACAGTTGCCAGAATAATGTGTCACCACTACAGCCAAATCTCCAACGCGTTGGGATATCAACCCGTACACAGCATCACCCTTTGTTACAAGTAATCTTGTAATACCAAGTAATAGCTTGTAATACAACACGGATTTGCCAAATAACGCGCTGTAACAACATAAAAGTAAACGAGGACATCCGTAGGAGAAGAGACCCGTGCTCTGTAGTGAGCCGACAATGGGTTGATCATGATGAAAGCTAAAAATCTTGTCAAAATGTCTATAAAAGTAAAAAACCTCCAAAAATGAGATTTGACATGAGGTGCAGGTACCTAATTTGGAATACAGTATCTAAGTAATGCCTAAAGTGAAAAGTCTTCAACGCCTGCGCCTTACCGGTAATGACGTACGGAGCAGAAACGTGGACACTCACGGTAGACCACGAGTTCAAAATCGCTGGAAAGGGCTATGCTGGGTGTTTCTCTGAGGGATACAATCCGTAACGAGGATATTTGTAGGAAAAAAAAGTAACCGACATAGCCCAACGGATTAGCAAGCTAACGTGGCGGTGGGCGGGTCATATCTGTCGCAGAACCGACGGCCGTTGACAGACGTGTTCTGGAGTGGAGACCGCGTACCGGTAAGCGCAGCGTAGGACGACCACCTGCTCGTTGGACAGACGACCTTAAAAGGATCGCTGGTGGCGGGTGGATGAGGAAGGCGGAGGACCGTGTGTGGTGGCGCGCTCTCGGAAAGGGTGGCCAATGCCCAGCAGTGGGCGTCTATAGGCTGATTGATTGATTGATTGAACAAAATAAATACATTAACCGAATTTATAACATGAAAAACCGCTAAAACTGTGTACCTAAGTAGCTAGGAGTACCTAGCTAGGGTGCGTTGGGATAGTTTTTTTAATACACCACAAGTTAGCCCTTGACGGCTATCTCACCTGATGGTAAGTGATGATGCAGTCTAAGATGGTAGCGGGCTAACCTGTATGGTAAACCAATACTCCTAATTGGTTTCTATACGATATCGTTTCGGAAACACTTAAAAAAAAATGCTGTCAGTGAAAAACTATGTTTTATTATCTATTGCTTGTTGCCCCCGACTTCATTCGTGTTTATTAAGGGGATTTTTTAAAATCCCATGGAATAAGAAACGTTTGTAATTCAAGATTATCTCATTTTTATTTGAGTTTTACGTATAAATAGCATTTATTAACTTTTTATTTCTATGGCTGCTGTGATAGCCCAGTGGTTAGGGCGTCAGCCTCCTAATCAGAGGTCGGCGGTTCGAATCCAGACACGCACCTCTAACTTTTCGGAGTTATGTGCGTTTTTTTTTTAATTAACATATCACGTGTTTCAACGGTGAAGGAAAACATCGTGATGAAACCTGCACGCCTGGGAGTTCTTCATAATGTTCTCAAAGGCATGTGAAGTCTGCCAATCCGCAAATGGCCAGCGTGGTGGACTATGGCCGAACCCTTCTCATATTGAGAGGAGACCCGTGCTCTGTAGTGAGCCGGTGATGGGTTAATCATGAAATAAGGTATAAATTGAATTCGTTGTATGAATATAAATGAAACAATTGCTTAAATATCGGATGTTTAAAATATCAATAAAATTTTAAATACCATGGCCAAAATGGGTCATTTTTGTAGCGCGTGTGCTGTTGCATTTTATAGTTGGAGGTCCTGGGTTCGATTTCCGGCTCGAGTTTGGTCTGGTGGGAGGCTACGGCCGTGGCTAGTTACCATCCTAAAGACAAAGAGTGTCGCCAAGCGATTTAGCGTTCCGGCACGATGTCGCGTAGAAACCAATATAGTAGGAATGTGGGTTAACCATCCCCTAATAGATTAGACCGCTACCATCTTCGACTGCAAAATCACTTACCATCAGGTGAGGTTGCCGTCAAGGGCTAACTTTTGTTGGATAAAAAAAATACTAACACTAGAAGCAATACATACATACATAGCTCGGAGAACCGATGGACGTTGGGGTCCCAAGGTGCTGGAATGGCGACCCCGCACCGGTAAACGTAGCGTTGGTCGACCCCCAATAAGGTGGACAGATGACATCAGACGAGTCGCAGGGAGCCGCTGGATACAAGCGGCCCAAGACCGTGAGCATTGGAACTCCCTACAAAAGACCTATGTCCAGCAGTGGACGTCTAACGTCTAGTTTTAAAATGTAAAGAGATGAGAATGAACTGTTTTAGTTTATTTTATGATTATATGCTATAGAGCTAGGACCACCACGCCGACCCGCCGCGGGTTGGCGGTCCGCTCGCGTTGAGTTTTTATGTTTTGCACGTGCCCAGTAATTCCGGGGAATGATAGTCGGCGCCGGCAATAAAGCGGGAATCGAACGTAAGCCCGCCCGGGGGCATCATGCGACGCCTGTTATTTATGTTCGTCTGTCACTCACATATTAGCCGCTAGGGCTGGCAAACAGCTTTTTACAACTTATATATGTATATATCATCATCATCATCATGATCAACCCATTGCCGGCTCACTACAGAGCACGGGTCTCCTCTCAATATGAGTAGGGTTCGGCCATAGTCCACCACGCTGGCCATGTGCGGATTGGCAGACTTCACACGCCTTTGAGAACATTATGGAAAACTCTCAGGCGTCCAGGTTTCCTCACGATGTTTTCCTTAACCGTAGAAGCAAGTGATATTTTAAATGTGTAAAAACGCACATAACTCCGAAAAGTTGGAGGTGCGTGCCCGGATTCGAACCGCCGACCTCTGATTAGGAGGCTGACGCCCTAACCACTAGGCTAACACCGCATTTTTTTATAATATGTGCAGTGTTTTTGTAACGAAGTTCCTTATCGCGCGTTGTGAAAGGGGGCTAGACGGAAAAAATTCTTACAAAAAGTTGTTACGACACTTTTTGTTATTGTAAGCTGTGCGGCGTCGCATGTTTCTCTATCTGTCTCTCTCTCTCTTATAGAAAGCAAGCCAGATATTTTCATTTCTATTTCGCATTGAACAGTGTGGTGTCGCGACGATTATTTTTGTTGAGTGTATACAGGTTTTTTGTAAATAATAAAAAATAATAATAATAATGAATCCTGACAGTGTTTCTGCACAAGTTCCGGATATTGCTGATGGAGTACAAAATTGAGCCTACTGATTAAGTTTATATAACATTATATTTGTTAATAATAAAAAAAAATATTATTATTATTTTTTTTATTTTATTTGGCAATCTTAACAAATTACAATTCTTATAATTAAATCTTAACTTAGTTACATATTCTATATCTAATTGTAATTCTAACAGACGGCACAGCATGACAAAAGCATAATACAACCAATTACAGAAAAACAAATCCAAAGTTAGGTGTAATACCTACTGTATACTAAATTAATTCCATCACACTCAAACAAAACTTCCTATAGTGACCGTTAAATATATCAATTTTGGAGTCTTTACTGATAATCTCATTGTACAAACGACACATTCTTACAATGGGATTATAGTACGAAGTATTGTTTTTACAAACCTCAATGATAAATGTCTTGGGCTGTATGTAATGTATTATAACTTAAATAAAATAAAATTTTATTACATCCTTCACTAATTAATCGAAAGGAACTTCGTGCCATCCGGGTGTCCCTTGACACCTCTCAAGATTTTTTTTTTTAAGTTTTCGCCGAGACCCTCAGCCCTAGCGTCTGTTTACCTTGCTAGGGCGCCTCAAACATTTTACCTCTTTCTTTATTTATCAGTTACCGACATTTACATTCGCCACGTACAACATGTTTACCCCAACTCCGGCTCTACCTCCAAAACAACCTGGGGGTGAAAAATTGCAATCCCTTCGTGTAAATTTGAGCCCTTTAAGGATGGAAGGTTTAAATAGTTGAATTAATAATAATAATATATTACCCGGAAATGGGTGAGAAGATGCCTGTAATAGGTTTATATATATAAAGCTATTTTTGATTTGATTTGATTTAATATGTTATCCAGTGATAATATGAAGCGGTGATAGCCTTGTGGTTAGGGCGTCAGTCTCCTTAACAGAGGTTGGCGGTTCGAATCCGGGCACGCACCTCTAACTTTTCGGAGTTATGTGCGTTTTTAAACAATTAAAATATCACTTGCTTCAACGGTGAAGGAAAACATCGTGAGGAAACCTGCACGTCTGAGAGTTCTCCATAATGTTCTTAAAGGCGTGTGAAGTCTGCCAATCCGCACATGGCCAGCGTGGTGGACTATGGCCTAACCCTTCTCATATTGAGAGGAGACCCGTGCTCTGTAGTGAGCCGGCAATGGGTTGATCATGACCCAGAAATGTGGGGGTCGAGGCGTCAAGACCATGCATAACCGTGAGATACCTAACCTCAGAACCTACTTTGAGACGATGAGGGAGTCCCCCATGCATAGAGAGGTCATAGTTAGTGATAAAGGACTCACTCCACTATCCTTAGCCCAAGCCGAGTGGCGGAAACCGGTGGTACTTAGCACCTCTGACCGGGAGACCGTATGGAAGGGGAAGGAACTGCACGGACGCTTTTTTAAAACTCTTATTTAGCCACACGTGGATAAGAAAGCGTCCGTGCAGTGGCTGCGCTTCGGTGACCTCTTTGGGGAAACCGAAGGTTTTGTCTGTGCGATACAAGATCAGGTGGTTAAGACGCGGAACTACCGAAAGTATATCCTGAAGGATGGCACTCACGACATCTGTCGAGCCTGTCGCCATCCCGGCGAGTCACTCAGACATGTGCTTTCGGGATGTTTTGCGCTTGCCAACACTGAGTATTTGCACAGACACAACCAAGCAGCCAAAATCCTTCACCAAGAGCTTGCTCTGTAGTACGGTCTCCTGGATGAGAGGTTGTCCTATTACAAGTACACACCGGTGCCGGTACTCGAGCGTGACGGAGTCCGGCTCTATTGGGACCGATCCATCATCACGGACAGGACTATTCTCGCAAATAAACCTGACATCGTGGTGGTGGACCGGGTACATTCGAGGGTGTTTTTGGTGGACATCACCATTCCATAATATGACGAAAACCTCGTGACAGCTGACACGGAGAAAAAAACACAAGTATTTCGATCTGGCTCACGAGGTTTCATCCCAATCGTCATATTTGCGAATGGGTTCATCCCAGTCAGCCTCGCTCACCATCTGAGGCGACTGGGGTTCCGTGGTAGTTTGCTCGCGGCCAGGATGCAAAAGGCGGTCTTGCTGGACTCGGCTAGGATAGTCCACCGGTTTCGCAACCTGTCGCCCTGACCCCGGCCTTTTGGCGTCCCCTGCCGGAGTGTAATCCTTAGCCCGGTGTAAAAACTACTGAATGGATTTTAATAAATCTGTACAATAATATAGCTTATACATCATAATAACACATAGGCTACAATTTATAAAGATATTGTGTGAATTGTCCAAAATATGACGACACGTGTCAAGTGAGTACGAATTCTACCATCTGCGTGATAATTTTAATGTCATAATGTTAGTTCTTTTCTACGCCACGCTAATATGAACTACAATAGAAATCCTGCGCAGACGAAATCGCGGGCACCAGCTAGTAAACACATAAATCTTCCTCTATCGATATATACTCAGGTTCTGTATACACGCGTTTCACTGCGGCTATGTCTAGGGTCTTAAGCTCGGCGACAAATTGCAGTCTCGATACACCTTGAGGGCGAAAAGCTCCAACAACACCCCAGAGATTAACCCATAAACCAGTTACCCTAACGCTAACCCGCGCTGGGTTCAAATTGTTTTATTACGCCCTACCCCAGTTTTTCTCATGCGGTATATGGGTAATTTAGTAATTGTTTTTCCTTTTTTTACCCTCGACATGAAAACTGGGGTGTTTATTAAACACTATTTGTAAAAAAGAGGTCATAGCCCAGGGGTTACGGCGTCAGCCTCCTAATCAGAGGTCGGCGGTTCGAATCCGGGCACGCGCCTCTAATTTTTCAGAGTTATGTTTCTTTTTTTTTATCCACTACAAGTAAGCTCTTGACGGCAATCTCACCTGATGGTAAGTGATGATGCAGTCTAAGATGGTAGCGGGGTAACCTGTTAGGGGTATGGTAAACCCATACTCCTAATAGGTTTCTACGCGACATCGCGCTGGAACGCTTAATCGGTTTGCGAGACGTCTTGGTCGGTAGGGTGGTAACTAGCCACGGCCGAAGCCTCCCACCAGACCAGACTCGAGCCGGGAATCGAACCCAGGACCTCTAACTTTATAATGTGACAGCGTTCGCGCCACGGAGGTCGTCAAGATCCTAGTTTTGCGCCAACAGTAGATTCAAATTCAAATTCAAATTCAAAATAATCTTTATTCAAATAGTCCTTAAAAAGGCACTTTTGACGCGTCAATAATTTACATAGTAGTTATTTCATGGTGATAACTACATTCGTAAACTTAAAACTAAAGCTATGAGGGTTCCAAACGCGCCCCGGTCTAAGAAGAAGCCCACAACAAACTTAGACGGGGGTTTTCTTTTTTTTCGTTATCACCATCTCACATAATGAATAAAATGAATAATAAACTATAGTACCTTTGGAGATAGAGCAATTCACACCCAAGCTTTTTCATCGTTTATATAATCCTTAATATCGTAATATGATTTTTCTACAAGCTTTCATTTCATATTATTTAGATGAAAGGAAATTGCATGTTTGCAAGCAATAATATAATAATATTACTTTGGCAGTAATAATTCTTACAAAGTAATATAACATTATAGGGCCACTTCACTCCAGTTTAAATGTTTATCACATGTTTAGTACGCTCGTATCTCAAAAACAACATTCAATAAACTTTAATACAACTTGTTAAGGTTGGATGCGTTTTCAGGGCGTTTGGTTCCGTATCATTATCATGATCAACCCATTGCCGGCTGACTACAGAGCGCGGGTCTCCTCTCAATATGAGAAGGATTTGGCCATAGTCCGCCACGCTGTCCATGTGCGGATTGGCAGACTTCACACGCTTTTGAGAACATTATGGAGAACTCTCAGGCGTGCAGGTTTCCTCACATTGTTTTCCTTCACCGTTGAAGCGAGTGATATTTTAATTGCTTAAAAAACGCACATTACTTTTAAAGTTAGAGGTGCGTGCCCGGTTTCGAACCCTGGACCTCTGATTAGGAGGCGGACGCCCTAACCACTAGGCTATCACCGCTTATATTCTTAATTCTAAGCTTGCTTAGCTTCTATTCTTCTATCAATAATTCTAAAAACTAAATAATTCTAAGGTTGGATAAGTTTTCGGGGCGTTTGGTTCCGTATGTATTAAATATTGCTCTAATAAGATAGCCCTTAACATAATTTTAAGTGGCATGTGAGATGGTGATAACAAAAAGAAAATTTACCTGGCTAAGTTTTTTGTGGGCTTCTTCTTAGACCGGGGCGCGTTTGGAACCCTCATAGCTTGGTTTTAAGTTTACGATTATAGTTATCACCATCAAATCACTGCTATGTAAATTATAGACGCGTCAAAAGTGCCATTTAAAGGACTATTTAAATAATGATTATTTGAATTTTTGAATATATAAATATTTTATTATCTACTACAAGTTAGCTTTGATGAAAATCTCACCTGGGGGTAAGTGATGATGCAGTCTAAGATGGTAGCGGGGTAACCTTTTAGAGGAATGGTAAGCCCATACTTCTAATAGGTTTGTACGCGACACTTTGCTACAAACCGCTACTACATTAAACCGCTTGGTAACACATCTTTTTGGTAGGGTGGTAACTAGCCACGGCCGAAGCCTCCCACCAGACCAAGACGCTTCGCTTATTTATTTTTTTGTATATACTCATATGTTACATCGCGGGTTAACGAGCGGATATTTCACCTGATGATAAGTGATTATTATATTATGCGTAATATATAAGCGTATAGTTCGCGACTTTTTTGTTATACACTACAAGTTAGCCCTTGACGGCTATCTGGTGGTAAGTGATGATGCTGTCTTAGATGGTAGCGGTAACGGGCTAACCTGTTAGGAGTATGGTAAACCCGCGCTCCTAATTGGCTTCTACGCGACATCGTGCCGGAACGTTAAATCGCTTGGCGACACGTCTTTGTCGGTAGAGTGGTAACTAACGGCCGAAGCCTCCCACCAGACCAGACTCCAGCTGGGAATCGAACCCAGGAGGGTTCGATTCCCAGCTAACCAGCTTCCTCTAACTTTATAATGCGACAGCGCACTCAATACGCCACGGAGGTCGTCAAAAACTCACCGGATATCCGCTAAGGAACCCCAAAAGTTCAGTATCACTCAGGAAAATTACACACCTCTACCACATAACGTTCCGGGGCCGAGCAATAAAAAGATATTTGATGCCCTACTTTTGCCGCCAAAATAATTGCCCTACATCCCCCAAGGGGGTTCAGGAGTTATGATGGTGTAAGACGGGTTACACTTTATGTACCTATATCGGATTATGACCAGTGATCCTCGGTTGGATAACTAAGCGTAGATCTAATAAACCGATGGGAGAAATAATTTCGATCCTGAAGGAAAACATCATCATCATCATTTCAACCGATAGACGTCCACTGCTGGACACAGGTCTTTTGTAAGGAGTTCCAATGGCCACGGTCTTGGGCCGCTTGTATCCAGCGGCTCCCTGCGACTCGTTTGATGTCGTCTGTCCACCTTGTTGGGGGTCGACCAACGCTACGTTTACCGGTGCGGGGTCGCCATTCCAGCACCTTGGGACCCCAACGTCCATCGGTTCTCCGAGCTGTGTGCCCCGTCCATTGCCACTTCAACTTCGCAACTCGCTGAGCTATGTCGATAACTCTGGTTCTTCTACGGATCTCTTCATTTCTGATTCGATCACGTAGAGATACTCCTAGCATAGCTCTCTCCATTGCTCGCTGAGTGACTCTGAGCCTTCTTATGAGGAAGGAAAACATAAACATATATAAAAAGTAAACGTATTTACTTACATAGTAAATCAAATAAAAGATAGCTTTATTAATATAAACCTACTAACTGTTGCCCGCGACTTCGTCTGCGTAGAATTGCTGATTTCCCGTGAGATTGAGGTTACCCGTGCGGCCAATGCCCTGCTTCAGAAAGTAAGCTACAGGCAAATGTCAAATTGCCGAATTTCGTGTCTCTAAAATAAAAAACATTGGACTTTCATACAAACTTCCAACCCCTATTTTACCCCCTTAGGGGTGGAATTTCCAAATATCCGTTCTTAGCTGACATCTCTTAACTATCAACTACCTACTTGCTAAATTATAGCTTTATACGTACAATAGTTTTTGAGATCTCGTGTTTAATCAGTAAGTAAGTGACCTTTCGCTTTTATACATATAGATTACAGGCATCTATGAACCGTTCATATATAACACATTTTTCATGATTTCTATTCGTGATGGTGATAACTACACTCGCTAACTTAAAACTAAAGCTAAGAGGGTTCCAAACGCGCCCAGCTCTAAGAAGAAACCCAAAACAAGCTTAGCCGGGTATTTTTTTTTGTAATCACCATCTCACATTATCAATAATAAATTATAGTACCTATGGAGATAGAGCAATTCATTAACAAGAATAAGAAAAACAGTAAAA
This sequence comes from Lasiommata megera, assembly GCA_928268935.1. Classification (NCBI taxonomy): domain Eukaryota; kingdom Metazoa; phylum Arthropoda; class Insecta; order Lepidoptera; family Nymphalidae; genus Lasiommata; species Lasiommata megera. Next base: position 8,865,341 of record OV743334.1, read on the forward strand.
AAAACGAAAAAAAAATTGTTTTTTAATGATTATTGTATTTTTATTAGCTAATTGAGCTCAGACATACAGATAGATAAGCTGTGATAGCCTAGTGGTTAGGACGTCAGCCTTCTAATCAGAGGTCGGGGGTTCGAACCCTGGCACGCACCTCTAACTTTTCGGAGATATGTGCGTTTTTAAGCAATTAAAATATCACTCGCTTCAACGGTGAAAGAAAACATCGTGAGGAAACCTGCATGTTTTAAAGTTCTTCGTAATGTTCTCAAAGGCGTGTGAAGTCTGCCAATCCGCACACGGCCAGCGTGGTGGAATATGGCGAAACCCTTCTCATGCTCAGAGGAGACGTAGTGGGTTGTCAATATAAAGAGATTCAATAATTCCATGAAACCTCCGTGCAGATAAATCATCTTTGTTTTCTATTTTGACATTGAATAGTTCCTTCACACCATTCTGTCATATTTTTGAGCAATGTTTTGAGAATGAGATTTTACGATGGATTTACACGATAACCCAGGAATATTATGGGCATTAGTCATAAAAGGTAAATATGTTTGTATATCACACAAAAAACACATAACAATGATAAATTTGATAATACAAAACGCAAGTGTTTTCGACGACCTCCGTGGCGCAGTGCGCGCGCTGTTGCATTATAAAGTTGGAGGTCCTGGGTTCGATTCCCGGCTCGAGTCTGGTCTGGTGGGAGGCTTCGGCCGTGGCTAGTTACCACCCTACCGCCAAAGACGTGTCGCCAAGCGATTTAGCGTTCCGGCACGATGTCGCGTAGAAACCGATTAGGAGTATGGGTTTTCCATACCCCTAACAGGTTAGCCCGTTACCATCTTAGACCGCATCATCACTTACCATCAGGTGAGATGCCGTCAAGGGCTAACTTGTAGTGGATAAAAAAAAAAAGTGAACTTAAAACTAAAAGTTAAACACGGAAAATCGCATCAGAATACACAGACATACGCGCTAAATAATCATCATCATGATCAACCCATTGCAGGCTCACTACAGAGCACGGGTCTCCTCTCAATATGAGAAGGGTTAGGCCATAGTCCGCCACGTTAACCGTGTGCGGATTAGCAGTCTTCACACGCCTTCGAGAACATTATGGAGTACTCTCAAACATGCAGGTTTCCTCACGATGTTTTCCTTCACCGTTGAAGCAAGTGATATTTTATTTGCTACAAAACGCATCGACCTCTGATTAGGACCCGGACGTCCTAACCACTACCTATCTTGGCGGGTTATAACAAATTTTTTGGCTAAAAATTACATGTCGAATGAAGGCCGTCCGAGTTGTTTTTAGAAAGAGTGACGTCAGCATTGCTGACGTCACGCTTTTGTTTACTTTCGCTTATAGTAATTAAAACCACAACTTGCGGGATTACACTTTTATTTCAACAATAACAAAGAGGTCCGAACGGTCCGACGTCTCGAGCGAGAATGCCACGAAGGGCATCAACCGTCCGTATTTATAGCAAAGCATGCTTGTACAAAATTGATTGCTACCGTCTAAATTGTGATTTATGATTTAAAGAGTTCAAATGTGGGTAAGTATTGAATTCTTGTTGTTCTTGGCGCCGCTGAATGAAGTTAATAACTCCTTCGCGCTGACATATATATTATTAATAAAATTAGAACTATATTGTAAAAATTCCAACATACTGCGTCAAATAGCGGTCATGTCAAACGAAATTTATTATTAAGAAAATAAATATTCTGAACCTGTACCCACTGACGACTTATCTGTCATAGACTTATAATATTACCGCGTCATTGCAAAAACAAAATAGCACCGACTTTAAGGTGCTTAACTCAGATTAAATACTAGTAGATAAAGACACGGTGTGGCCGATCAATGGACAACAAAAACAACTTGATTTTTGTTTTTATGCAAAACATTCATCAAATTTACTAGAAAAATAAAAATATGAACTCTTACGAAATACTGATAGAAATCAGGTACCTAGTTACATTGGGAACTTTGGCTAACTTTAAAGTTCGCCAACTAATAACTTGGAACGCGACAGAAGATTTGCCTTTCTGAATGCTTTGTCTCATTTATTTTCATCATCATCATCATCATCATCATATCAACCGATTGACGTCCACTGCTGGACATAGGTCTTTTGTAGGGAGTTCCAATGCTCACGGTCTTGGGCCGCTTGCTTCCAGCGGCTCCCTGCGACTGGTCTGATGTCGTCTGTCCACCTAGTTGGGGGTCGACCAACGCTACGTTACGTCATTTATTTTACATAATCTATATATACGCTTTTGACTTCCACATTCCTAACTGTTTTATGGCTTCATCTTCTTAACCTTAGGGTGCTAAATGTTAAATGAGCACCAAAACCAAATGCAACAGGTAACTTTGTACTGCCGACTGGATTCCTGTCCAGTCTTGTCAGGACTTATCTGAATAGGTACCACTAATATTACGTTTTTTCAACCAATAGTCAGTGTTTTTGTAAATTCATTCTGATACAAGGATTTGTCAAGTAAGATCTAGTTTTTTTCTTCTAGCCTATATCGCACGTAATCCGAGATCAGGTATGCTTGTAAACTTAAATAAAATGTGAGATGGTGATAACAAAAAGGACATGTCGTGGGCTTTTTCTTAGAGCAGGGTGCGTTTGGAACCCTCATAGCTTTAGTTTTAAGTACACGAATGTAGTTATCACCATCGACTCACTACTATGTAAATTATTGACGCGTCAAAAGTGCCTTTTAAAGGACTATTTGATTAAAGATTATTTTAATTTGAATTTGAATTATACGTTTCAGCCATGGAAGAAAATCTGATAAAGAAACTCAGTCTCCAGTGTTGAAGATTTTCAAGGACATGATGCAGAAAGAGAAAACGTGAGTTATAACTTATTATTGGTGGTAAGGGAGGGAGGCGTGCAGGTTTCCTCACGATGTTTTCCTTCACCGTTGAAGCAAGTGACATTTTAATTGCTTAAAAACGCACAATACTCCGAAGTTATATGTGCGTGGCCGGGTTCGAACCCTCGACCTCTGATCAGGAGGCGGACGTCCTAACCACTGGGCTATCACAGCTTCTATTTGTGAATAATCGGATCAAATTCTTATAAATATTAAAAAAGTAAGTTTGTATTTGTGCATGTTTGTTACTCTTTCAAGCAATAACTACTGAACCAATTTGACTGAAATTTGGAATAGGCATAGATTAAACTTAGTACACATAGGCTACTTTTTGTCCCGGAAAAATGTGTGAATCTTGCAGGATTTACGAAAAAACTAAAACTGACAAAAATGTCTTTATACTCTACTCATGTATATATACGTTGCTATTTTGTTCACTCGTAGCTTTCCGAATCTAATAAAAGTAGAAACTCGATCGAGTTTCCGACATGTAAAACCACGTAAGCTATTTGTCTAGAAAATAATATATTTTTATAATAAAACTTTTTGCTTTACATTTTACAGGGATCCAGAAAAAGTAAGCCTTCTCAGGGATGTCAAAAACAAGATTAGAGATAAAAAGAAGACATCCTACTCGGATTCCAGATCTAACAAGACTGGCCACGTCAGTTCCCCTTTATTAATCTCTTTATGTACTGGGACTAGCAGAACTTAGCACTAGTTTGGTTTAATGCACTACCCAAGCCGTATCCCATTTCTGAGTTTTGAAATTGACAAATATTGAATGTATGTATACACACGCTTTGTAGCTTATTATACAAAAACAAACAATACAACAATATTCAAATATACCGTTTTGGTAAAAAAGAAAAAATCGAGTAACATTTGTGATTTGTAAAAAATAATTTTCATCATAAGACTCATGCAAAACGGTCTCGGCCAAAAACCACCACGTTGGCACGTAGTGGTTTGGTAGACTTAACATGTACATACAAACTTTTATACTTTGTATTTGAACACATATCTTTTTGCCAACTACAACTTCCATCTTCTGTGTTCCCTAATGGCTATAATATGGGGATCTTCAAAGGGCGGATTAACGAATTGCTCAAGGGCCAGCAACGCATTGGCGGTTCCTCTGGTGCTGCAAATGTTCAAGGGCGGCGGTAATCACTTACCATCAGGTGACCCGCCTGCTCGTTTGCTCGCTATGTATATAAAAAAAAAACTAAGCAACGGTCCACATACCACCGATGGCGAAAATAATTTGTTTACATCAGAACTGTAAATTACACAAATCAATAGTTTGTTCTGGTTGTCCATTTTTTTATAATTTACCTTATCTATCCACTAACAAATTAGCCCTTGACGGCAATCTCACCTGATTGCAAGTGATGATGCATTCTAAGATGGTAGCGGGCTAACCTGTTATGGTAAACCCACACTCCTAATTGATTTCTACGCTACATAGTGCAGGAACACTAAATCGCTTGGCGACACGTCCATGTCGGTAGGGTGGTATGAAAAAAAAAAAATGAAAAAAAATTTTATTCAAAAAAGACGTTTTACATATAACATTTATCCGTTGTTGGGACATCCTTTTAAGTAATTATTTTACTTGTGCCAGTGTGTCCCGCCTTCCGTAAAATGTATATATGTATTATATGTGTATATATTCTTATATATATAATCGAATCAATAACCAGGAGAGAGTGTGTGTGTTTCTGTGTGTGTGTGTGCGTGCGCGTTTGTGTGTGGTAACTAGCCACCGAAACCTCACACCAGACAAAATTTATTTAAATTTACCTACGTATTTTCAGAAATCCTACGACTCAAGCAGCACCGATAGATACAAAAATCACAAGCATGGCAAGATCACCGTTCAAAATCTACAAGAGGGTCAGATGGAACACTCCAGCCGAGACAGATCTGGCAGCTCGGTGCGTAGAAAAAAAGTCATCCTGATTATCACCTAGGAACTTCCCTGATCGCTTAACAGTCTTCTGTAGGGGAAGAAGCTGGCAACGGAGCAATACCGACCCCCCTGTTATCCCAAACGTCGCCTAAGCCAACGTTCGGCCTCAAAGAAGGCGCCCTTAGGCAGATGTTCCCTTAGTTTCTTCGAGCGCTAGAGCTCAAAATTTCTTCTGGCAGAGCTTCTTTCCGAAGCTCGCGAAACAGCCCGCTTACGCTGTGGCAACCAATATGGTTAGCACAGCTAATAGACAGTCCGAAAAAAAAATGGCAACGGAGCATTCTGTTTGGATTATGTAATGTTTAATTACAACATAAAAATGATATATAATGATTTACTGAATACAAAGGCCGCAAAGCGGAGAAAAGGATAATCCGAATTTTTTTTTTAATATTAAAACTTAAATTACTAATTTTAAATTCTTACTACTAACACAAGTGAACTCTTACTATGTTAGGAAAGAAGTCGTGGGAAACTTTAATCTAAGACACTCACTGTGACGTTACACTTTGCACCTGGTGAAGCGCTGGTACGGCGCATGCGCAGTCTAAATGCGTAGGGTTGGCACTCGCTTGGCACTATAGGGTTGTCACTATAACATGCTTAATAGTAATTTGCTATACAACTCAAATTTAAAATTTCAATTTCAAAACCTAATATAATCTTCTACAAAGAAAAATAGAAAGAGATTAATATTGCAAATACAAAAACAGATAAATAACAAATCGTTATCATCATCATCATAACCAACCCATTGCCGGCTCACTACAGAGCACGGGTCTCCTCTCAATATGAGAAGGGTTCGGCCATAGTCCACCACGCTGGCCGTGTGCGGATTGGCAGACTTCACACGCCTTTGAGAACATTATGGAGAACTCTCAGGCGTGCAGGCTTCCTCACGATGTTTTCCTTCACCGTTGAAGCAAGTGATATTTTAATTCATCAAAAACGCATATAACTCTGAAAAGGTAGAGGTGCGTGCCCGGGGTCGAACCTCGACGACTATACTATCACAACTTTAAAAAATATGACAAAAGACAAATCAGGGGCAAGGTCTTGAGTTAATTATCCAACCCGTTAAATTATCTAGTCTTCTATTACCATTAATTTTGGTTTTTTATTACAGACCTATCAAGATGGAAGGAGGGAGAGTTGGTGGTTTTGGGTTAGTTGATACCAGCCATCTCTGTTATGTAAATTACACACACACACACACACACACACACACACACACACACACACACACACACACGCACGCACGCACGCACGCACGCACGCACGCACGCATGCACGCACGCACGCACGCACGCACTGTTGTGATATCATAACATATTATTATGTTGTTAATTTTCAAAGGTTGCATATATTGTTTGGTATTTTCTCTTATACAAAATAATAATCTTATTTGGCCTTATTTTATGATTGTCTGAAATGTAAATAGTTTTAAACGCTGTTGATTACAGATAAATGAATAAAATAAAATTAAATTAATACTATGCGGCACTAAAGCAAATTAGAAAATTTAAAGTCTTCACGTCACGAAATGAAACACAAACAAAACAATTCTTTGTTTGATCGATAAGAAACTTTAGCTTACTTTCTAAGGCTTCATTTCGTTTGGGTACTTTTTTTTAATCTACCACAAGTAAGCCCTTGACGGCAATCTCATCTGATGGTAAGTGATGAGGTAGTCTAAGATGGTAGCGGGCTAACCTGTTAGGGGTATGGTAAACCCACGCTCCTAATTGGTTTTTACACGACGTCGTGCCGGAACGCTAAATCGCTTGGAGACACGCCTTTATTTATTTATTCTTTATTTGTACACCTCAACTAGTAAAAACAGAATAACAAGAAAACAAAATAAAGCAGAAGCAGGATACAAAAGGCGGCCTTATCGCTTAGTCAACAGTTTTTTTAATACACCACAAGTTAGTCCTTGACGGCAATCTCACCTGATGGTAAGTGATGATGCAGTCTAAGATGGTAGCGGGCTACCTGCTTGTACCTGTTAGGGGTATGGTGAACCCACACAATTGGTTTTTACGCGACAGCCCGCCGGAACGCTAAATCGCTTGGCGGCACGTCTTTGTCGGTGGTGTGGTAACTAGCCACGGCCGAAGCCTGACCACCAGACCAGACTCGAGCCGGGAATCGAACCCAGGACCTCCAACTTTATAATGCGACAGCGCGCGTGCTCCGCCACGGATGTCGGCCATTTATATTAACTGTTATATTATTTTATTTCAGAGAGATAACAGGAGCTGTCGACACGTGAAAAAGAAATCGGAAGACACTTATTCTTGCGTTTCCTGCGCGTAAGTTTTAGAAGCCTTTCAATTGACCTTTCAATCAATCAATCAATCTTTATTCAAATAGTCCTTTAAAAGGCACTTTTGACGCGTCAATAATTTACATAGTAGTGAGTGATAACTACATTCGTAAACTTAAAACTAAAGCTACGAGGGTTCCAAACGCGCTGCTCTAAGAAGAAGCCCACAACAAACTTAGACAGGTAAATTTTCTTTTTGTCATCACAATCTCACATGCCACTTAAAATTAAGAGCTATCTTATTAGAGCAATATTTCATACCCATGCTTGTTTATCATTTACATAATCCTTTACACTATAGTAGGACTTTTCTACATGCTTACGTTTTACATAAACTTTGAACTTATTGAGAGAATATTTGAATTTTTACTTATAAGGGTGTTTCTTAATGCACAGTTTTCGTTATGCGTAACAGTGTGGGTTAAGGTTACATGTAGGAACTTTTTCTACTTTTATTGGATTCAGAAAGCTACAAGTGAACAAAATAGCAACGTATATATACATGAGTAGAGTATAAAGACATTTTTGTCAGTTTTAGTTTTTTCGTAAATTTTGCAGGATTCATACATTTATCCGGGACAAAAAGTAGCCTATGTGTTAATCCGAAGTATAATCTACACATATTTCAAATTTCAATCAAATCGGTTCAGTAGTTATTGCTTGAAAGAGTAACAAACATGCACAAATATAAACTTACTTGTATAATATTTGTAGGAATTTGATCTGATTAATCATAAATAGAAGCTGTGATAGCCCAGTGGTTAGGACGCCCGCCTCCTAATCAGAGGTCGGGGGTTTGAACCGTGGCACGCACCTATAACTTTTCGCAGTTATGTGCGTTTTTAAGCAATTAAAATATCACACACTTCAACGGTGAAGGAAAACATCGTGAGGAAACCTGCACGCCTGAGAGTTCTCCGTAATGTTCTCAAAGGCGTGTGAAGTCTGCCAATCCGCACATGGCCAGCGTGGTGGACTATGGCCGAACCCTTCTCATATTGAGAGGAGACCCGTGCTCTGTAGTGAGCCGGCAATGGGTTGATCGTGATGATGATCCACAAATTGTTCACCAGGTTGAAGAGTATGATCCACTCTCAATACACATGCGTATGCTTCCTGCTCATCCTGTTCGCCGCGTCGGTGGTGGTGACCTTCCTCCTGGTGTTCAAGAACATGCCGCCGTCTGATGATGCACCGGAAGCAGCGGATTCCCGAGGGTCCAACCTGGCGAGCAAGATCCAACTAATGCTGAAGGCAAAACGACAACTGACCGAGAATTATGGATATGACCTTACTGAGAAGTAGGCTGGTTTTTTTTTAAAACACTACAAGTTAGCCCTTGACAATTATCTCACCTGGTCATGATGCGGTCTAAATTTTGACGACCTCCGTGGCGCAGTGCGTGCGCTATCGCATTATAAAGTTGGAGGTCCTGGGTTCGATTCCCGGCTCGAGTCTGGTCTGGTGGGAGGCTACGGCCGTGGCTTGTTACCACCCTACCGACAAAGACATGTCGCCAAGCGATTTTAGCGTTCCGGCACGATGTCGCGTAGAAACCAATTAGGAGCTTGGGTTTACCATACTCCTAACAGGTTAGCCCGCTGCCATCCTAGACAGCATCATCACTTACCACCAGGTGAGATAGCCGTCAAGGGCTAACTTGTAGTAGATAAAGAAATATATAATGCAGAGATATTTTTTTGTCTTCCCCACATGTCTATCATAGTAAAAACGTATCTACTCGTGGTCCTCTTCCACCACCCGCTATTCCAGGTCATTTCTGCCACGTACCTGCAAATTGTGGAACCAGCTTCCATCTTCTGTGTTCCCTAATGGTTATAATATGGGGATCTTCAAAGGCCGGATTAACAAATTGCTCAAGGGCCAGCAACGCATTGGCGGTTCCTCTGGTGCTGCAAATGTTCATAGGCGGCGGTAATCACTTACCATCGGGTGACCCGCCTGCTCGTTTGCTCGCTATGTATATATAAAAATAAAATAAAAAATTCCTTTTTCAGGACTAAATGGGACGACTCGCTGATGAACCCGGTTGGCAATTTACCAAACATGTTGGGTTCTGGTAAGTGAAATTTAAACCATTACCCCATTGATTTACCACTAGATAGAGCGCGTCATACAAAAACAAGGCGAGAATTTGTCACCAACTAACTATACATTCCTACATATCGGTATATCGATGTATTACAACCCGTCTAATACACTAGACATCTGGCCGTTATATTATCTATAGCGGCGCGTAGTGCTTTGTAATTCATTCGGATTATACGGCTCGAGTGTTAGAATCGGTGACTTTCGTCTAGCCTTGTCACACACTGGGGGAAAGTAGTGCACGCGTCGCTATTTGTGCACTACTTTTCCGTCCCATTTTTGACTGATCGATCTACGGCTAGTGGTAAATCAATGCATTACCCACTCGCTTAACCTAAGCTTAGTCAGCGTATGTTTCGACCCTTCTAACTTTTTGCGGGAACCTTCTGTTCCCAGGCTTAAGATCTTATGTTTCTATGTCCGTATCCATGAAATTATGAGTTTAAAATGTTATAAATCAAATTAAATAAGATTTATAAAGTATTTTCATTTAACAAACAATAATATGTCGCTGTGTCTGCTACAGCTAAAGCTGTGACAGCCTAGTGGTTAGCACGTCCGCCTCCTAATCAGAGGTCGGGGGTTCGAACCCGGCCACGCACCTCTAACTTTGTGTAATATAGTTGGAGGAAGTAGTCAAATAAGAGTTTATTGTTGGCTATGTTACGCGATTTCATCATGACCACCCATTACCGGCTCACTACAGAGCACGGGTCTCCTCTCAATATGAGAAAGGTTCGGCCATAGTCCACCACGCTGGCCATGTGCGGATTGGGAGTCTTTGCCTTTGAGAACATTATGGAGAACTCTCAGGCGTGCAGGTTTCCTCACGATGTTTTCCTCCACCGTTGAAGCGAGTGATATTTTAAATATGTAAAAACGCACATAAAAAGTTGGAGGTGCGTGCCCGGATTCGAACCGCCGACCTCTGATTAGGAGGCTAACCACTAGACTACCACCGCTTCTACAATAATAATGTAATGCTGTACTATAATAGTTAATAATAAAAACAATTTGTATTTTTTTTTCAGAATACACGGGGAACTCTTACAAAGAATCGGTAAGTCTATTTTTGCATTATTACTTACCATCTTATGAACTGCTCATTGTACTTCTGTTTTATGGGAAAATAATGGCACATTATGCGCAACAGATGACCTTGGGTGGCGGTCATCACTTACCATCAGGATTTTCTTTCTTTTTCGATAGTAAGTGATGATACAGGCTAAAATGGTAGCGGGCTAACTTGTTCAGGGTATAGTAGACCCGTACTCTTAATTAGTTTCTACGCGACATCGTGAACGCTATATCGCTTGGCGACACGTCTTTGTCGGTAGGGTGCCACGGCCGAAGCCTCCCACCAGACCAGACTCGAGCTGGGAATCGAACACAGGACCTCTAACTTCGTAACGCAACAGCGCGCGCGGTGCACCATGGAGGTCGTCAAAAAATAAAATTAAAATAAAAAAATAGGTGATCCCGACATTCATGTATAAAAAAGTGGAAGTTCACACTTAGCTTTGCAGTGATGGTATTAAAACAATCCAAGTGTTTAGTAAAATCTATCTAGTAATCTAAAACAAAATGTAATATAAATTAAAACTTCCATATTATGCCTGTTAAAAAACACACTTTCTCAGTAACAACTCTTGTTTATTACAGGATTGTACACGCCTTTTTACAAACACACTTCTTCGATAGGTATTCTTGTATATCTATATGATCTTACACACCTCTTAAACTATAACCTTGTAGACCACTTTTTGGTATCTAAGCTGGACAAGAACTAAAAAACAACGCACGTCTAACTAACTTATAAAGGGCCGATTCGAACGTCATGTTTTCCTTTTTGCCTCAATTATATCCGGTACTTTAAGAAAACAGTCAATTGAGATACTTTTCATTCAATTTAGTCAAAAGTAAACCAAAATCACGTACATTAATTTTATATTTTCATTTAATGATTATTATATGTTTGTAAATTTAACTACACTAAAATCTAAAACATTTGGAAATCATGACATGCCTTATATTGATGCCTAATTTTGGCGAATTCTAGCAAACTTAGCTTAATAATTACTGTTAAAATAAAACAAACTTTGCATTTATTTCGATGACGTTAAAAGTGATCTTTATAGGTTTAAAAATATTATAATATAGAATGAACACGGGGCAGGGGCGTCGTCGGTAATTTGGGTAGACGTGGGTAGTTTCGGGCAAAGAGACCAGACACTCTTGGTAGACCAGAATTACAATTATAAGTATCGTAATTTATAAAGAGCAGATACGCTCCACCAAGTACGACTATGCACTACCGCGTCTCGACCACCGATCAATGCAATGAATGCAATGTGCCGTCCCGCGCCGGTGCGTCTTTAAGAACCTGCATACCCCACTTTCATATTTATTATCATAAAAGACAACAAGTCAATAACATAGAAACAGAAATTGACCGTAATATAATTAAATGTAGGTATATCTAAGTGTCGATCGTAATGTGCAATTACGAGAGGTTAAATTCAAATTCAAAATAATATTTATTTAAATAGTCCTGAAAAAGGCACTTTTGACGCGTCAATAATTTACATAGTAGTTATTTCATGGTGATAACTATATTCGTAAACTTAAAACTAAAGCTATGAGGGTTCCAAACGCGCCCCAGTCTAAGAAGAAGCCCAAGAAGATTTTTAAGTGTTATAGTATTGGATTAGTTCTCGATAATATGTTCCGATAGCTTAGTTTTAAATACATGAAATGAGTTGACATGTTTTAGAGCGGCAATTTATTGTAAAGGTGTGCAACATACCCCCCACCCTTATAATTGAATGGTGCAGTCTATCTGGCGTGGAAAACACTGGATAATTCGTCGAAGGGTGCCAGTAAGAGACCACAATTATTTCTATATAATAAACTCTATTAAATAGAAGTCAAAGTTATTCTCTCGAAATTAGTGTTAATAGCTACAAGTAATTCCTTCTCGTTTGTACAAAAAAAACACTATTGCGGTACACTGAGGCCATCCAAGGCTTAAAGTACTGTCGAGAGAAAAATAGCTTACCACTCACTGATATTTATTTCAATGAATGGTAAGCTATTTTCATCTAATGAATTCGCGTCGCATTATAATGTTATAATAAGTGATATTTGTTTAAGTTGGAAGTCCTGGGTTCGATTCCCGGCTCGAGTCTGGTTTGGTTCGGCTTCGGCCGTATAATATTTATGTATGGCTTGGCCAATTAGTTGCGATAATGCAGCTTTTAAATTAAGTAATACATAGTAATAAAGATAAAATTCAAATTCAAATTCAAATTCAAAATAATCTTTATTCAAATAGTCCTTAAAAAGGCACTTTTGACGCGTCAATAATTTACATAGTAGTTATTTCATGGTGATAACTATATTCGTAAACTTAAAACTAAAGCTATGAGGGTTCCAAACGCGCCCCGGTCTAAGAAGAAGCCCACAACAAACTTAGCCGGGGTTTTTCTTTTTTTCGTTATCACCATCTCACATAATGCATAACAAACTATAGTACCTATGGAGATAGAGCAATTCACACCCAAGCTTTTTTATCGTTTATATAATCCTTAATATCGTAATATGATTTTTCTACAAGCTTTCGTTTTATTAAAACTTTGAACTTATTGATAGACATCTCCAAGATATCAATAGGTAATTTATTATAAAATAAAATACAATTTCCTTTGAATGAGTTACTAATTTTGTGCAGCCTACTAAATGGTACTACAAGTTTACTTTTACTTCTGATGTTCAGTGCGTTACAGTCCAATTTTTTCTTTTTTCTTATGATAAAAATTATAAACCAAAACCCAAATTAAAGTAAACGCTAGATTCTAAAGGTTAACAAAATATAGCATTATGCGTTTAATTCCAATAGTTAATAACCTCTGTTCATTCTCAAATTGACTGTACAACATTTACCCCCTTAGCAATTGTCATGGGTTTTATTTCAATTAATAGTCAGACATGGTTTTTGCCTGTGGAGGTAACATATTCATCATCATTATGATCAACCCATTATCGGCTCACTACAGAGCACGGGTCTCCTCTCAATATGAGATGGATTTGGCCATAGTCCACCACGCTGGCCGTGGCGGATTAGCAGACTTCACACGCCTCTGAGAACATTACGGAGAACTCTCAGGCGTGCCGGTTTCCTCACGATGTTTTCCTTCACCGTTGAAGCAAGCGATATTATAATTGTTTAAAAACGCACATAACTCCGAAAAGTTAGTGCGTGCCGCGGTTCGAACCCCCGACCTCTGATTAGGAGGCGGTTGTCCTAACCACTAGGCTATCACAGCTTTTTCAAGCTGTTAGCTTTAGTTTTAGATAAAAACACGACTTTCCTGCATATGTTACCACCTACTTGTCAACTACTGTCAACTACTACCTGTCAACTTTTCGAAGTTATGTGCGTTTTAAATAATTAAAATATCACTTGCTTCAACGGTGAAGGAAAACATCGTGAGGAAACCTGCACGCCTGAGAGTTCTCCATAATGTTCTCAAAGGCGCATGCCTGAGAGTTGTCCATGTTGTCAAAGGCTTGTGAAGTCTGCCAATCCGCACACGGCCAGCGTGGTGGACTATGGCTGAACCCTTCTCATATTGAGAGGAGACCCGCGCTCTGTAGTGAGCCGGTGATGGGTTGATCATGATGATGATGAAGCTAACAGGGTTCAAAACGCGCCCAGCTAAATAAAACTATAGCCATTTCATGGCACTATGAAATTTTATAATCCTACGTAATAAATAATAAAGTGTCCAACAGCTGTTTTTGTTAACAGTACGTTCAGATCTAGACGGCAGCCTAGCTTTGTATTGCGTTATTATAATATCTACCTACCCCGCGTCTTTGTCTGCCGCGTGATGTATTAGATGCGGTGGGGTTTTGAAGGATTTTGTTAAAAAAAAAAAACAGATACCTACTCGTATTTCGCTGGATACGTTGGCGGCACGTGACGTGAATTTAGAATTTAGCAAACTCTCGAAATGAATTTGTGTAGCATTTTTTTCTACAGGGTACGCGCATTTCTCTCCCGGCTTGCATATTTTTGGTGGATTTACCTTCCCTACATAGCTGTGATAGCCTAGTGGTTAATACTTCCGCCCTCTATTATTTTTTTATACACTACAAGTTAGCGCTTGACGGCAATCTCACCTGATGGTAAGTGATGATGCTGTCTAAGATGGTAGCGGGCTAACCTGTTAGGGGCATGGTAAACACACTCCTAATTGGTTTCTACACGACATCGTGCCGGAACGCTAAATCACTTGGCGACACGTCTTTGTTAGGGTGGTAACTAGCCACGGCCGAAGCCTCCTATGATCAGATTCGAGCCGGGAATCGAACCCAGGACCTCGAACTTTAGGTTTACTACTAGGTCTACCACTTATATAAATTAATACTTGACTTGATTGATTCGAAAATAATTTTAGTGAAAATTAAGTTCAGAACCGACGGACGTTGGGGTCCCAAGGTGCTGGAATGGCGACCCCGCACCGGTAAACGTAACGTTGGTCGACCCCCAACTAGGTGGACAGACGACATCAGACGAGGCGCAGGGAGCCGCTGGAAGCAAGCGGCCCAAGACCGTGAGCATTGGAACTCCCTACAAAAGACCTATGTCCAGCAGTGGACGTCTATCGGTTGAAATGATGATGATGATCGCGGTTCAGTGGAATGTCAGTAAAAATTTCCAGTCAACAGTTCTACGCGAGCAGATGATGATGATGAACGTATCTTGGACTTTAATGATTCAAATTAACAGGTTAGCCCGCTACCATCTTGACTGCATCATCACTGCCAGGTGGGATTGCCGTCAAGGGCTAAGTTTTGCAAAAAAAAAAGAGGTGATATCACCCCATCGCGTTGTCTCTTGCGGTCCCATTTGTATCGGATACCCGTTGTAATAGATTTCCCGCTCTATCTGCCACTTTTCGCCCTGAGACCTATAAAATATACTGGACATAAATCAGTGAAACTCTGCCCCCACTGCCATAGCGAGGACGTAGCGGTGCGCGAGACATCGCTCCCTCTGACGCTTCGATTTTACAAGTATCTTAATAAAAATAAAATATAAAAAAAGCCATTTATTCAACTACCAAGTCAATAAAAATAATAAATATGCCATAGGTTTTTTTTTAACAAATTATATATTTGTTATCACCATCTCACATGCCACTTAAAATTATATTAAGGACTAAGATAACTCTTAATATAATTTTAGGGCAAATCTATATATATAAAAGCGAAAGGTAACTTACTTACATACTTACTTATTAAACACGAGATCTCAAAAACTATTGTACGTACAAAGCTATAATTTAGCAATTTTTAAATTATTTAGGGTTGTATTAAGATTAATAATAATAAATAAAAAACATGTAAATCATTTTTTTTTTAAATATTACCTGTTAAGGGTGGTAAAATAGGGGATGATAGTTTTTGCTTATTTTTTTATTATTTTTATTTTATTTTTATATTTTTATTCATTTATTTGTAATCAACAGCGTTGTTATGAAGTCTACAAGCTTGAAATTTTGAAAATGGGTTTCTTTTAGGGCGTAAGTATAAGGTTAGAATTTGTTTTCATCCAAATCTACCCCCAAGGGGGTAAAATAGGGGTTTGAAGTTTTTATGAAAGTCCTATGTTTTTTAATTTAGTGACACGAAAATTGGCAATTTGACATTTGCCTGTAGCTTACTTTCTGAAGCAGGGCATTGGCCGCACGGGTAACCTCAATCTCAAAGGAAATCATGAACAAATAAAATGTATCGAAGCTCACACATCAAATAATTTTATAATGCAGTTTATAACAACATTAATTATAGCATATACATATATATATATTTTTTATTTCGTCAACAAAACTGGCTACAATTGTATGGATAGCAAGGTAGTGGACATACAAACATACTGGTCTTGACAACCAGTATTTTTGTATTGAGTGGACGAGGCATACGCGGTTAATTTTCTTTTTTTTTTATACACTACAAGTTAGCCCTTGACGGCTACGCTACGGCATTTACGGTGATGATGCTGTCTAGGATGGTAGCGGGCTAACCTGTTAGGGGTATGGTAAACCCACACTCCTCTACACGACATCGTGCCGGAACGCTAAATCGCTTGGCGACACGTCTTTGTCGGTAGGGTGGTAACTAGCCACGCCTCCCAACATACCAGACTAGAGAACCCAGGACCTCAAACTTTTATAATGAGACAGCGCACAAATAATAATAAATATCTTCTAAATCTTATCTCTCGCTGGACGCTAGGCCTGGTCTGGCTTATAGAAAAAGGTGCAAGTATCTAAGTATGACTTTAGTGAGACGTATAGGAAAGAAAATCGCTAAGTTATGTCGTTTAATAATTCGAAGGGTTCCGTACTTAAAGATAAATAAAGATAAAGATAAGTATTTTATTTATTTATTTATTTATTTATTTAACACATTTTACATGAGGAGTACCGGCGATAGCCTAGTGGTTAGGGCGTCAGCCTCCAAATCAGAGGTCGGCGGCTCGAACCCGGGCACGCACGTCTAACTTTTCGGAGTTATGTGCGTTTTAAAAAAATTTAAATATCACTTGCATCAACGGTGAAGGAAAATATCGTGAGGAAACCTGCACGCCTGAGAGTTCTCCATAATGTTCTCAAAGGCGTGTGAAGTCTGCCAATCCGCTCATGGCCAGCGTGGTGGACTATGGCCAAACCCTTCTCATATTGAGAGGAGACCCGTGCTCTGTAGTGAGCCGGCGATGGGTTGATCATGATGATGATGATGACCGCATCTAATTAGTACTGGGGTATCAAAGTAAACGATGTTGTCTTGCCGCCTCTACTTGTATTTGTATTGTTGCCAAGCGATTCAGCATTCAATCAATAATAATCTTAACTCAAATATAATAATAGTCCTTTAAAATGTATATTTTGCAGATTGGTTTTGAATAATAATCATAATTTATGGGTTGATCCCAGTCAGCCTCGCTCACCATCTGAGGCGACTGGGGTTCCATGGTATTTCGCTCGCAGCCAGGATGCAAAAGGCGGTCTTGCTGGACTCGGCTAGGATAGTCCGCCGGTTTCTCAACCTGTCCCCTACCGGGGTACAATCCTCCGCCCGTTGCAAATATGTATTTATATATTGTGTATGTAGGTTTATTTATTTATATATATATGAGGTAGTATATAGTGGAAATAATAATAATAATACATTTCTTTATCGAGGCGACTTGGGTCCATGTCCAAAAACAGATGAGGTACCCTAAAAAAAGAGTTGTCTCTATATCCGGGTCCCCACAAATCAAACAAAGCTCTGGGGGGAATAAATACAGCCTTAAGACTTGCTATGATTTGTTATCTTGTTGTACTTGTATACAGGATGATTGTTTTTTTTAAATATATCTATACAGTTTTTTGTTCCTTTATTAGTTTTGACGGCAATCATTGTATTTTTAATCACTTATTACAATTTTTCTCAAACTACCCTTTTCCTTAATCTCAGGTGGGTAGCTAATCTGTTAAGGGGTATGGTAATCCGATAATCCGATTTTTAAAGGTAATTGTATACAGTTCTATAACAATGAAATTTCTGGGATGTCTCTCAATAAGTTCAAAGTTTATATGAAACGTAAGCTTGTAGAAAAGTCCTACTATAGTGTAAGGGATTATGTAAATGATAAACGAGCTTGGGTGTGAAATATTGCTCTAATAAGATAGCTCTTAAAATAATTTTAAGTGGCATGTGTGATGGTGATAACAAAAAGAAAATTTACCTGGCTAAATTTGTTCTTAGACCGGGGCGCGTTTGGAACCCTCATAGCTTTAGTTTTAAGTTTACGAATGTAGTTATAACCATCAAATAACTACTATGTAAATTATTGACGCGTCAAAAGCGCCTTTTTAAGAACTATTTGAATAAAGATTATTTGAATTTGAATTTGAATTTTGAATTTATTATTCCACTTCAAGGTAGCTTTGACGGCAATCTCACGTGGGTGGTGGGTGGTAAGACTGCAACATCTTGCCATCTAAGATGGTAGCTAACCTGTTAGAGCTATGGTAATCCGATAATCTTAATTGGTTCCTACGCGACAACACGTTAGGGACTCGTCTCTGATACGGTGGTAACTAGCTACGACCGATGCCTCCCAACAGATCAGTCTCGAGCCGGAAATCGAACCCCGGACCTCCAACTTCACAATATAAAGTTTGAGGTCCTGAGTTCGATTCCTGGCTCGAGTCTGGTCTGTTGTGAGGCTTCGATCGTAGCTAGTTGCCACCGTACCAGTAACGTGTCCCTAACGCGTTGGATAACGTCTTTATTGCATATTAAAATACTTGAATTCTAAAACAAATAAATAACAAACATAGCGCGCAAAGTCGGTCTTATCGCTTAAAGCGATCTCCTCCAAACAACCATTTGTGAAAGGAACCAAGACATACATATAAGATTACAAATTTTTTATTGCATATCAGAGAAATAATATTGTTTCAAACGATTTTTGAAGATGCTAATAGACATTTTCTAGAATGAATATATTTAATATTCTTTAATATTTTTAAAACTAAATATTTCTCACGTTATTCGAAGCACCCTGTACAGTCTGCGGTAGCGTCTTCACCAATTGACTCCCATTAGGGCATCGAAATAATATATTAATATTTATCGCCGGAGGGTTCTACCTTTAACCAATTTACGAAGAACCCTCGGAAAACCCACGCTAACAAATTCACCCTTTATGTATATTAACAATAAGGTTCAAATTCGAACGCAGTTTCGTGGAAGAAAACCCAAATGTGCAGTATTAAAGATGTTCCTACAAATATATTTAAAAGCATCTAAAGTTATGCTACTTAAGGGAAACGTGATATATATCACGGGCCGCCATTTTTGGGTTAATAAATTTTGACGTTTTATAACCTGGATTAATATTGCGTAAGACCGCATCCTAAGATGTGACAGCCTTGTGGTTAGGACGTCCGCCTCCTAATCAGTGGTCGGGGTTTCGAACCCGGGCACGCACCTCTAACTTTTCGGAGTTATGTGCGTTTAAAAAAAATTAAATATCATGCTTTAACGGTGAAGGAAAACATCGTGAGGAAACCTGCACGTCTGAGAGTTCTCCGTAATGTTCTCAAAGGCGTGTGAAGTCTGCCAATCCGCACATGGCCAGCGTGGTGGACTATGGCCAAACCCTTCTCATATTGAGAGGAGACCCGTGCTCTGTAGTGAGCCGGTAATGGGTTGATTATGATATGATATGATGATACACTTATACCATATTAAAAATTAAAATACTTACGTGAGACTTTATATCTATTGGTGATGTACAAAGCTCATATTATGCTAAAATATATTACGTAACGACCCTTAGATAGGCTGAATGAAATTGTGTAACAGTTCGATTATATAATTATACGGCGTTTTATCACCCTCAACTAGCCATGTTGTACGCCCGACTATATCCGCCCTTATGCAATAATAAAACAACACACATCTTTGGAATCGGCTGCTGTCAGAAGTGGGATATTTTTTTTACACTACAAGTTAGCCCTTGACGGCAATCTCACCTGGTGGTAAGTGATGATGCTGTCTAGGATGGTAGCCGGCTAACCTGTTAGGAGTATGGTAAACCCCCACTCCTAATTAGTTTCTACGCGACAACGTGCTGGAACGCTAAATGTTGGTGGAGTGGTAACTACCCACAGCCCAAGCCCACCATACCAGACTCAAGTCGGGAATCGAACCTAGGACCTCCAAATTTATAATGCGACCGCGCACGCAATGCGCCACGGATTTCTTCAATGTCAAGATTTTGACGACCTCCGTGGCGCGCGCTGTCGCGTTTTAAAGTTGGAGGTCCTGGGTTCGATTCCCGGCTCGAGTCTGGTCTGGTGGGAGGCTACGGCCGTGGCTAGCGTTCCGGCACGATGTCGCGTAGAAACCAATTAGGGGCGTAGGTTTACCATAGTCCTAACAGGTCAGCCCGCTACCATCCTAGACAGCATCATCACTTACCACCAGGTGCGATAGCAGTCAAGGGCTAACTTATAGTGTGTAAAAAAAAAAATCTGGTGGCATCGAACTGTTTTTTGTTTTGTATGGATTAGCGTTTTATGATGCGTAACAAGGCGTGTCGCCCGCCCGACTGTTGCCGCCCTTACACAATAATAAAACAACAAACAGCTTTGCACACAAAGAGGCGCATGAAAGGGACCACGGTCCGGCCCAACAATGGAGCCCCGCGGGCGCTTTGCAGATTAAAAAACACGGCGGGTACTTCCCCAGTTGGGTGTAAGGGTGATCATAAACTGGGCGGTTTTAAGTGTTTCTAATCACACCTGAAAATACGTGACTGCTTAGAAAACTGTTCTGTTTAACTGACTAAGACCGGACGCGTTTTACTGTAACTATATGTCAACACTATATGTGAAGGTTAAATAATTAAAATATCACTTGCTTCAACGGTGAAGGAAAACATCGTGAGAAAACCTGCACGCCTGATTGGTTTCTACGCGACATCGTGCCGGAACGCTAAATCACTTGGCGACACTGAGATTGTATGAACGGTGTAAACGTGACGGGTGTTTTCGTTACCATAGAATATGATAAGTGATCATGCAGCCTAACCTGTTAGGGGGTATGGTAAACCCGTACTCCTAATTGGTTTTCATCGTGCCTCAACGCTAAATTGCTTAGCGACACATCATTGTCGGTAGGGAGGTAATTAGTCACGGCCAAAGCCTCCCACCAGACCAGACTCGAGCCGGGAATCGAATCCATAACCTCCAACTTTATAACGCGCGCGCGCTGCGCAACGGAGGTCGTCAGGTACTATTGAGAAGTCGTGTAGTTAGTAATGATCGCCTTATGTATTACCTGTAAAAAAATTGTTCGAAATGGGTTCAGCAATTTTTCAACATTTAAGAAATTACAAACAATTAAGGTAATTTTTATCGTACCACTAAAATCAAAGGGGCAGTTTTTTTGGAAACACAAAGACACTTGAATTGAATTCACATTTGAACCTTTATGAGCTTAATTTGAAACAGTTTTTCGATGACCTCGTTTCGTTTTACCATTATAAAGTTAGAGGTCTTGCGTTCAATTACCCGCTGCTACCACCCTACCGACAAAGATGTGTCGCCAAACGATTTAGCGTTGCTGCACGATGAAAACCAATTAGGAGTACAGGCCCACCATACCCCCTAAAAGGCTAGCCCGCTACCATCTTAGACTCATGGCATGATCACTTACCATATTCCATGGTAACGAAAAAAAAACTGTCACGTTTACACCGTTCATACACGCTCAGTTTGTAGAAGCCCTAAATTAAAATGTTCAGACAATTTTAGATGCATTTCGCTGACTATTATACCTATATTAAAGTCAGACAATATGCGAGTGTCTAGGCTGGGTTAGGAGATTTCCTTATCCACAATCTAGATCTTATTGTATTCCTAGTTATTCCAATAAGGTACGTGTAGGCGAAATGAATTTTCAATCCAAACGCCAGTTTTCTTCTTTTGCTGCATTTTTTTTTCTAACCCTATTGGTTGCCACAGCGTAACCGGCCTGTTTGGCGAGCTTCGGAAAGAAGCTCTGCCAGAAGAAATTTTGAGGCCTAGCGCTCGATGAAACTAAGGGAACGTCTGCCTAAGGGCGCCTCCTGTGAGGCCGAACCTCGGCTTAGGCGACGTTTGGGATATCAGTGGGATCGGTTTTTTTTTCGGACTGTCTATTAGCTGTTCTAACCCTATTGGTTGCGACAGCGTAACCGGGCTGTTTGGCGAGCTTCGGAAAGAAGCTCTGCCAAATAAAATTTTGAGCCCTAGCGCTCGAAGAAACTAAGGGAACGTCTGCCTAAGGGCGCCTCCTTTGAGGCCGAACCTCGGCTTAGGCGACGTTTGGGATATCGGGGAGGTCGGATTTTTTTTTTTCGGACTGTCTATTAGCAGTTCTAACCCTATTGGTTGCCACAGCGTAACCGGGCTGTTTGGCGAGCTTCAGAAAGAAGCTCTGCCAGAAGAAATTTTGAGTTCTAGCGCTCGAAGAAACTAAGGGAACGTCTGCCTAAGGGCGCCTCCTTTGAGGCCGAACCTCGGCTTAGGCGACGTTTGGGATAACGGGGGGGTCGGACGGTGAGTACTACATTGTATGCACTGTCTTATACAGATCTATTTTCTGTAATTTGTGTGTGTGCAATCTATACATCAGGGAATGAGATGACTGCCAATACGGAGGTCAAACTATTGTAAAGATAACGCTAGAATTTAAAAAAAAACATTACATAGAAAATAAAATCAAATCAAAAATAGCTTAATTCATATAAACCTATTACAGACATCTATGAATCGTTCATATTTATTACATTTTTCAGTATTTCTATTAGTGATGGTGATAACTACACTCGCCAACTTGAAACTAAAGCTAAGAGGGTTCAAATCGCGCTCAGTTCTAAGAATGAACCCACAACAAACTTAGCCGAGGTTTTTTTTTGTTATCACCATCTCATGTGTCATCGAGAATAGCAATGAAGTAAGTTAATATGTATGCGGAAATTAAAATGTTGTTTCGACATTACTGGCAAATGCCGATCAAATATGTATATAAATAGCTATCATTCCTTTTACGCAAAAATACCAAGTAATTGTACATTACATATATTTATCCCGAGATATATAAATCGCGCTTTAGGAAACAGTTATAACCACATAACGCTATGCGACCGACATAAGTCGGTCGCATAGCGTTATGTGGTAAATATAAAACTTATGTCGGTCGCATAGACCGACATAAGTTTTATATTTCATGATCAACCCATTGCCGGCTCACTACAGAGCACGGGTCTCCTCTCAATATGAGAAGGGTTCGGCCATAATATTAAAATATCATATGTTAAAATCGCTTAAAATCGCACATATCGCATCATGCGATAAGGGCAAGGAAAAAAAATCTTTCTGCATTTTTTTTATCACATCATGGGATAAGGGCAAGAATTTTTTTTTTTTTTTAAGTAATAATAATATTTTTTTTAATTTTAACAAATATTATGTTATATAAACTTAATCAGTAGGCTCAATTTTGTACTCCATCAGCAATATCCGGAACTTGTGCAGTAACACTGTCAGGATTCATTATTATTATTATTTTATATTATTTATTATTTACAAAAAACCTGTATACAGTCAACAAAAATAAATTTCGACACCACACTGTTCAATGCGAAATAGAAATGAAAATATCTGGCTTGCTTTCTATAAGAGAGAGAGAGACAGACAGATAAACATGCGACGCCGCACAGCTTACAATAACAAAAAGTGTCGTGACAACTTTTCGTAAGAATTTTTTCCGTCTAGCCCCCTTTCACAACGCGCGATAAGGAACTTCGTTCCAAAAATCGTTCTGCATAAATTTAGTAAAATACGCGAGCAGTGCAGAAGGCGAACGGGACATTAAGAAAGTCAAGTTAGTACATTTAGAGTACAATATAAACAAGTACTTAGTACAGAGCGAGACGTCTGGTTCACGAAAACGCGTTTTTTTGCACGTTTCATTATGATGGCGTAGTTTGAGAGACGGTGACCAGTTTTAACGACCATCCCATACTAGGTGTTTGTCAATCTTGAGCTAGAGGCTCATTATCATCGTCATGATCAACCCATTACCGGCTCACTACAGAGCGCGGGTCTCCTCTCAATATGAGAAGGGTTTGGTAATAGTCCACCACGCTGACCGTGTGCGGATTGGCAGACTTCACACGCCTTTGAGAACATTACGGAGAACTCTCAGGCGTGCAGGTTTCCTCACGATGTTTTCCATCGCCGTTGAAGCGAGTGATATTTTAATTTTTTTTGAAAGAGCTAGAGGCTCACTTTCACGGAAATATCAAAAAAAAAATAGTTTTACCGTCTAGGTTAGGATTTTACACGTTTATATGAAAAAAACGCACACAAATGGTATGATTCGTTTAACAATATCAGGGAAAATCAAACCCGCTAAATCAAAATGGCGCTAATACAGAAGTCGATTCGTGATTTGACATTCACATTCGGTCTAGTTGTCGTCTGTCACTAAAGAATAAACAAAATATACGCTCTGTAAAATTATTTTCATTTATCATGTCTAGCAATCTTGGTTGGATAAATATAATCTTTGAAATATATATATATATAAATAAGTAAATCTTGGCGTGGAGACAGTTAGCATCCTAGACACGGCAATAGGATACGTTTATCCCAGAAAAAAAAATCCTACGGTATTAAAAAAAACACGTTGGAAGGAAGTGACAGATAATTGAAGAATTATACTGCGCCTTACCTTCATAACTAAAATACATGAGTATACAAATATAAGTTACCGTGGGACAAACCTTTCCATTAGGGAAATAATTTTATTAAATCCTGTAATAGGTTTAGTCATAAAAACATAAATGAACAAACTCACATTTGCATTGGTTAGCATGGATTTTAATAAAACAGTCTCCGCACTGCTTAAATTAACCTATACACGGTACATTAAACAATAAATAATAGAGAAACAAAACTCAATTCAAAACGGCATCAATTGAAACCGTCTTACAATACTTATCGCAATTACGCAGCAAGTGAAAACAAAGCAGAAGAAGAAAAAAAAAGTAAACAACGTTGTCTTTGAAAACCGCTGAGCCGGAAAAAGTAATTCTAAAGCTCTCTTGCAGCGCAGAAAGGGGTATCTAGCTCTTACATTATAATAAGTTGTCCCGCATTTTCTATGGAAAGTGAGCCTTCAATAGGCAACGATTTTTTTTTTTTTATTTTTTTTTTATATATTTTTCAACCCCTTTGTTGTTCTGTTTTGTTGTTATGATAGTCTGTGGTAACGTCAGCCATTTTGGAATCTGTTTTGACGTAAAAATGCGCGGGTGTATTATTAATATTGCCTCTGCTTTGGCGTCTGGGCTTTTGACCTTTCTAAATAACCGTTTTTCATTGTCTGTATGAGTTGGTCATTGGCCGCCATTTTGGACTTTTTTTTCTAGTTTTAATGCATTCTGAACTTTGCTTCACTTATAGAATATATAATAATAGGGGTCAAGGTGATAATTCTTACAAGCGATTCTAAGAAGCTATATATTTATAAATTATGATGTATTTATTAATGAAGACATTTATTTTAAGTTGTTTGTAAGGGTTAAAATGTTATTAATCTGTATACGTACAAAAGAGTATAAAACTTGACTGGAATACTATTATTAATGTATTAAGGAGGTTGTCGAAAAAAAAGGCGGGAGACTTCGTATTTGGAGGCGCGGTTTTTTAACGCTTTTCTTGAATTAATGTTTGTTGGCTAATTTTGAAAAGGACTGGTGTTGGTTGTGTCGTGGACAGTTTTGGTGTCGTTTGTGTAGTGGCTAGCTTTTTAAATGGTTAACATGTATTTATTAGGGAAAGGTTTGAGGGAGCCGCGTCCGCTCAGTGCGAAGTTTCCTGCCATTTTTCCCTGACTTCAATTCTCCATTGCTATAAACTTGACATTGGCTAATCTGTGTAAAGCCATGAAAAGAGTAAAGAAAAAGTTCAGTCATTGTTACAGTAGAATGATGAAGCAGTTGTTATTAATAATTCTTTATTACACCTGGGGTTTTTGCCATAAACATGATTAAAGTCAGAGGTCGGGGGTTGGAACCTGGGCACGCACCTCTAACTTTGCGGAGTTATGTGCGTTTTTAAGCGATTAAAGTATCACTTGCTTCAACGGTGAAGGAAAACATCGTGAGGAAACCTGCACGCCTGAGAGTTCTCCGTAATGTTCTCAAAGGCGTGTGAAGTCTGCCAATCCGCACACGGCCAGCGTGGTGGACTATGGCCGAACCCTTCTCATATTGAGAGGAGACCCGCGCTCTGTAGTGAGCCGGTAATGGGTTGATCATGATGATGAAAGTATAGAACACGTAATACAAAAGATGTTAAATTAGTAGCCGTCAGCACAGTTTAGTTAGCAAAGTCACCTCTTTTTTGAGTGGGACAGAAATGCAGTTAAAAATATAATAGCTATCACTGTTTAGTTTTAATGCTGGTTTACGTAAGAGTTTATAGCCAATAAACAAACAAACACCCCCGCATACGAAGGTCATTATAGTAATTCAGTCAAACGTCCCAAAAATTGATTCTACCCTCCTTCTAATTAATAGCGTGCGTGCGTATAGGGTGGGATGCCAACGAAAGATGTAAAAGAACTATAACTCGAGATGAACGTGCTGGAAAAACGTATTCATTCCTTCGCTTCTTCTTAGACCGGGGCGCTTCTGGAACCCTCATAGCTTTAGTTTTAAGTTTACGAATATAGTTATCACCATGAAATAACTACTGTGTAAATTATTGACGCGTCAAAAGTGCCTTTTTAAGGACTATTTGAATAAAGATTATTTTGAATTTGAATTTGAATTTGAATTCGCACATTGTGTCGTTTAAACATCGCGTTGTCTGAAATTAATGGAATGACATGAGTAAAGTTTTAAATGAAAATAGAAAATAATAATAATAAATCTTTATTCTACATCCTGTTAAAGAAGAAATAAAAGACATAGTACATATTTTTTTAAATAAATATTTTAATATTTACACTCGGGATACTGTACAATTTATTTTTTTCGGACAGATTTTTAGCTGTGCTATTTGGGTTTTATATATATTTATACTTGTGTACATAATACACTTTTGTAATATCATAACATTTTATTATGTTGCTAAATTTCAAAGATTTATTGTTTGGTATTATCTTTTATATAAATTGTAATCTTATTTGGCCTTATATTATCATTAAGTCTGAAATGTAAATAAATTGTTTTAAACGCTGTTGAATACAAATGAATGAATAAAATAAAAAATAAAATAAATAATAAACCCTGGTTACTTGGATGTATATCGTATTGGTTTTTCAGTAATTTTTCCAGTACTTTTGTACAATAAAAGTATTTATTCATTCATATCGTGTATTTGGATGAGTTTTTGTAAATATTTTTTTTTTCGGACTGTCTATTAGCTGTGCTAACTCTATTGGTTTCCACAGCGTAACCAGGTTGTTTCTGCCAGAAGAAATTGTGAGCCCTAGGGCTCGAAGAAACTAAGGGAACTTCTGCCTAAGCGCGCCTCGTGTGAGACTGAACCTCGGCTTAGGCGACGTTTGGGATAACGGGGGGGTCGGACGGTGAGTGGTCCGTACGTCTCCGAGGCCGTGGATGGAGCCCACGTCCGGATGACGTAAGATAGCGGGGACCTCGTCTTCGCCGGCGAAGACGGTGTGTAGCGTATGATTGTGTGGTAGGTGGTACGAGTATGTTGTCAGTAGTCATCTGATCGTCTGGGTCATGAAGGATATCTTTGGGCCTCCTCTTTCGGAGAGGAGCGCTTAGGTCGGGGGAGTAAAAAGAAGCCGCAACTACGAGAGGGTTGGGGTGTCGGATTGAAATCTTACCGGCCCGGTTACGCTGTGGCAACCAATAGCACAGCTAATAGAAAGTCCGAAAAAAAATTGGTAAGATTTTGTCGTCTGTCTGATCCGATCTCAGTGAAGTCCTCCAAAAAGTCCTCCTTAAGTCCTCCTCTGAAGATCCTTCAACTAGGAACTACATTTTCGAAAAAAAGAGTATGTTTAAATTAGTGTATTAATATCACTCTTTCTATTCAGTGAGCCATTCTTGCCGTCTCTATAGTAAGGGGGTATAGGGAAGTAATTTAGTGATTTTCTCTCTCGCTCACTGCTTATAGGTGAAAACGAGACGGCGAGTGATTTAACGTTACGCGTACGTCACATGTTAGTAACGAGGTCTTAATTTGGGGACAGTTAAGGGGAAGTTTATTAGATTTAATATTTAATTTCATTAATTATACACGAAATACCTTGAAATTAAATTTACTTCTTTTTGTATACAATTTTCATGGAAGATTTATATTAAAAAATACTTAAATACATATTACTGTATTTTCTCAAAACTTCTTGATATCTCCTTCACGTGCCAAGGGAGTAAACAGCTTGTCTAGTATTTTACAAATTTTAAGTTTGACGTTAAGACATAAATTTTGTTTAAACTAGCTGTTATTAACATAAACATAATACATTAATTATCATCATGATCAACCCATTGCCGGCTCACTACAGAGCACGGGTCTCCTCTCAGTATGAGAAGGGTTTGGCCATAGTCCACCACGCTGGCCGTGTGCGGATTGGCAGACTTCACACGCATTTGAGAACGTTACGGAGAACTCTCAGGCGTGCAGGTTTTCTCGCGGGTTCGAACCCCGGACCTCTGAATCGGAGACTGACGTCCTAAGCACTAGGCTATCACAGCTATCACAGTCACTTACATGATGATAATATATTATGACACGCCTTTGAGAACATTATGGAGAACTCTAAGACGTGCAGGTTTCCTCGCAATATTTTCCTTCACCGTTGAACATTTACATGTGTTAATAATAATCATAAATAATTTCATTAATCTTTGCAAATTTGTTTAAATATACAAGTTTCTTGTATTATTATTGCGACAAATATTTTTTTAATATAATTTTACTCATAAGCCTTAATTATGTATAATAAGTTATATCTTATTTACACAGTCTCTTACATTAGTAAAGGTACTATTTTTTACATTGGTTTTTTTTTTTTTAATTACTCGTAATAGTATTCGCCTTAACTCATACGAACTTCATTATATTACCCAATGTGAGCGTTGAGTATTAACTGCTAAAGTTACCCAAAACAATTACATGCTGCAGTTAAATATATCGATTCCTAATCTAATATATTAATTTGTTTTAGCTTTGTCGGCATACAATAGTTATTTATTGGGTACAAGCGGCATTAGTTAACACAAATCCATTTATGACGACCCCCGTGGCACAGCGCCTGTTCTGTTTTATTGGTAGGTCCTGGGTTCGATTCCCGGCTCGTGTCTGGTCTGGAGGCTTCGGCCGCGGCAAGTTACCACCCTACCGACAAAGACGTGTTGCCAAGCGATTTAGCGTTCTGGCACGATGTCGCGTAGAAATCTTTTGATGTCGTCTGCCCACCTAGTGGAGGTTCGAGCAACGCTACCAATTCATCTTAAGGCACAATGAATATTTTTTTCTTAAAACTAAGATGTTTTACAATCTTTAACACCTTTGAAAAACATTTAATCGTGATTGCCGACTTAGTTAACCTCCTTTGTTACTTAAATCATCATGATCAGCCCATTGCCGGCTCACTACAGAGCGCGGGTCTCCTCTCAATATGAGAAGGGTTTGGCCATAGTCCACCACGCTGGCCATGTGCGGATTGGCAGACTTCACACACCTTTGAGAACATTATGGAGAACTCTCAGGCGTTATTACCGGTTCCGGGTTAGAACCCCCGACGATTGATTAGGTGGCGGACGTCCTAACCACTAGGCTATCATAGCTATCAAGGTTACTTACATGATGATAATATATTATGACACGCCTTTGAGATTACGGAGAACTCTCAGGAGTGCAGGTTTCCTCACGATGTTATCCTTCACCGTTGAAGCGAGTGATATTTTAATTGCTTTACATGTATATATGTTGTATATATCTTTTTAATTTAGTTGGAAATCCATTAAAACCCCCCCAGCGTCGGGCGCGACGCGCTAAAATTAAAAAGAGTTCATTATTTAACACTTAAATGGCGGAATAATTTTCACGCGCTAAAACCCCACCTGCTCACTTTTAAATAACATCCAGACATATTTATTGTGAAGGGTTAATATAGAAAATGCTGGGTCTTTAAGGCCGAAAGCGGTTACATTGATAAGGAGCAAGCGGAAGACCTAGTTTTGATTTCCGGATCGAGTATGGTCTGGTTGGATTCATCCCTAGCTAGTTACCACTTTACTGACAAAAGGATTTAGCGTTCCGGCACGATGTCACGTAGAAACCAATTAGGAGTATAGGTTTATTGTACCTCTAACAGGTTAGCCCGTTACCATCTTGACTGCATCATCACTTACCAACTAATGAGATAGCCGTCAAGAGCTAACTTTTAGTGTATTAAAACAAAAAAAATTGTTGAATCAAAATTATTATTCAAATTGACATTTAAAAAGCGCTTTTCATGCGTACATATAATTTCTTACATGGTAGTGAGTTTTTAGTGATAACTACATTCTTTAACTTAAAACTAAGTGTTTCAAACGCGCCCTGGTCTAACAAGAAACCCACAATTAACTACTTCCCATCTTATATTAAATGCCATCCTCGACTTACTCAAACGTGTATATTAATGAATCAAATATCCGCCATTTTGCATATTTAGTATCAAATAGAAATTATGCAAATACAGCAATAAAAGAACGAATAAAGTGGCAGAGCTTGTTTCGATTGTATAAATTATTTAATGATTTGAATGAGATTAAATTTAAAATTAAACATTACAAGATACAGACATAGACACCAAATAAACATACATAGAAAATAAAAGAGGTACAACACATAGCCTTATCGCTAATAATAAGTTTGCATATAATGATTTAGTTTAACAAAAAGTTATATTAAGGTAAGAACAAACTTTTAATTTGTAAATAGCTTATTTTTTTTTTTATCCACTACAAGTTAGCCCTTGACGGCAATCTCACCTGATGGTAAGTGATGATGCAGTCTAAGATGGTAGCAGGCTAACCTGTTAGGGGTATGGTAAAGCCATACTCCTAATTGGTTTCAACACGACATCGTGCCGGAACGCTAAATCGCTTGGCGACACGCCTTTGTCGGTAGGGTGGTAACTAGCCACGGCCGCAGCCTCCCACCAGACCAGACTCGAGCCGGGAATCGAACCCAGGACCTCCAACTTTATAATGCAACAGCGCGCGCGCTGCGCCACGGAGGTCGTCAAAATCGTCGTTATGTATCAGTTTATAATGATACATGTTTTATATTAAAGATCATCGTAGCACTACCCACCCGCTATCGCTTGTGTGATGTGATTTGAGCGTTACATTTCTATTAGAGCGGGATATTTTATGTAATTTCAAGTTTCTCGATTAAGTCACCTGTTTCTACTAAACGGGCGCATTCTACTTCGTGCTAAGTGGTCAGCGATAATGTGTTTTGAATTTGATATTTGATGAATTTTAAGGATTCATTTTATACCAACGACTGATTGTGAAATATACGTTTGTTTATTTTAGCTTTCAATTCCTACCCACAAGTTCCGTCGCAAAAAAAAAAAATCACTTACGTACTTTATGAGATAATAGAAGCTGTGATAGCCCAGTGGTTAGGACGTCCGCCTCCTAATCAGATGTCCTGAATTCGATCCCGGACACCCTATAACTTTTAGTTATGTGCGTGTTTAAGCAATTAAATATCACTTGTTTCAACGGTGAAGGAAAACATCGTGAGGAAACCTGCACGCCTGAGAGTTCTCTATAATGTTCTCAAAGGCGTGTGAAGTCTGCCAATCGGTACACGGCCAGCGTGGCGGACTATGGCCGAACCCTTCTCATATTGAGAGGAGACCTGTGATCTGTAGTGAGCCGGCAATGGGTTGATCATGATGCTGATGAAGTACTATTTAGTTATTTGCACTATTGAAACGTCAATCCTGTCTGTTAATAATCTTTTTAACATCTCTGGAAGATTCCATTCCATCATCGGTATAATCATTCCATAGATTATAAACTTATTTTTTTTTCGTTCTCTGGTCTGGTCTGGACAGGTATATGACATACATTCCAATGCATTATTTTCAGCAGAGACAGAGGCAGTTAGCTTCGTGACTGCTTAAAATTGATCATCAACCTGGGAATCTAAAGAACTTTTTAAATGCCGATGAAGCCATTATGATCGAAGAGATGATGATAGATAGAGTTGGGAAAATTTTGGGCAATATTTCTTCCGATATCCTTCAGTAGTTCTTTCTGTTTGTAAAAAATTAACCAGTTTTAGTACATGTCAGTTGACAGGTTCTTTCTGTATTCCACACTTCTAAGTGCGAGTTGGCTTGATCCTAAATGAGACTGGTTTTTGTGACATTTAATAGTAACTAGCTGTTGCCCGCGACTTCGTCTGCGTAGAATTGCTGATTTCCCTTGAGATTAAGGTTTCCCGTGCGGCCAATGCCCTGCTTCAGAAAGTAACCGACAGGCAAATGTCAAATTGCCGATTTTCGTGTTTCTAAATTAAAAAACATAGGACTTTCATACAAACTTTAATCCCCTATTTACCCCCTTTGGGGTAGATTTGGGTGAAAAAAAAATCTAACCTTATACTTACGCCCTAAAAGAAACCTATTTTCAAAATTTCAAGCTTGTAGACTTCATAATAAAAAAATAAGCAAAAACTATCAACCCCTATTTTACCACCCTTAAAAGGTAATATTAAAAAAAATTATTTACATGTTTTTTATTTATTATTATTAATCTAAATGCAAATTTTTGTGTCTAAACTAACTCTAAAGACAAAGAAATTTCATACAAACTTCCAAGCCCTGTTTTACCACCTTAGGGTTGAATTTCCAAATATCCTTTCTTAGCTGACATCTCTTAACTATCAACTACCTACTTGCTAAATTATAGCTTTATACGTACAATAGCTTTATACGTACAATAGTTTTTGAGATCTCGTGTTTAATCAGTATGTAAGTAAGTCAGTATGTAAGTGACCTTTCGCTTTTATTTATATAGATAGATTATTTTCTGCAGAATATCGTTGATGACTTAGAAGCTGGGATGAGTGGAGACTTGGCGAGTATTTTGGACAACGGAAAAATTCTGGAAGGTCAAAATAATAAGAAGTTAAGAGGTAATTTTTTTTTACCTACCCTCATGTCTTAGTTTATTGCCTATTAAATATTTGAACATGGCATATCATAGACGATTTGGATTGTATACACATTAGCATATAAAAGTATGAATGAATGAATGATTGAATGAATGAATGGATGGATGGATGGATGAATGAATGAATGAATGAATGAATGAATGAATGAATGAATGAATGAACAGACTTTATTGCACACCACAATAAAGGAAAGGAACACAAAATAACAGAAACAGTAGCATACAATTTGGCGGCCTTATCGCTACATAGCGCTCTCTTCCAGACAACCAAAGATGTAAAAGACAGAAATACGGAAAGAGGAAGGTAAAAGTATATAGATTTTATCATTTTTTTTTCATCATCGTCTTCATCATTATTATAATCATCAGCCAATATGCATCCATGCTGGTTCCGGTTTTTCGAATGCAGTCGATGCCTGCCAATTTTTGAAGGTCATCGCTCCGCCTAGCCTGAGGACGGCTCACACTTCGTTTGCTGAAACGTAATCTCCACTCGAGGACCTTCCGACTCCTACGTCTGTCGGTCCTCCAAAATACGTGACCAGCCCACTGCCACTTCAGTGTGCTAGTCGTTTTAATATATTTATACTAGCTGACCCGGCAAACGTTGTTTTGCCATATAAATTATTTCTAGGGAATTCCTATTGTAGAAAAAATAACTAACTTATTGTGTGTAAGCATGTGGTATATGAGTGAAAGAGGCGTGGAGCGCTGTGAACGATGAGGGAATGTAAAAATAACATAAATATTGTTTATGTTCTGAAATATTAGCTTTACAATAAGCTCAGGGAAATTTTAGTCGAATTGGAGTGAAAAACGTTCACAATAAAGACGATAATTGTTCAGTTATCGAGCGGGATGACAAATGATTAAATTACTGAAATGACTATTAAAAAAGTGGCGATAGAAGGGTGAAAATTTAGGGTTATATGTATTTTTTAATGCCACATAATACAAAAATGCGGTGCGGAAGCGGTGATAGTGGTTAAGGCGTCAGCCTCATAAACAGGTCGGCGGTTCGAATCCGGGCAGGTACCTCTAACTTTTCGGAATTAAGTGCGTTTTAAAAAAATTCAAATATCACTTGCTTCAACGGTTAAGGAAAACATCGTGAGGAAACCTGCACGTCTGAGAGTTCTCCATAATGTTCTCAAAGGCGTGTGAAGTCTGCCAATCCGCACATGGCCAGCGTGGTGGATTATGGCCAAACCCTTCTCATATTGAGCATAATAAAATGTATCCAAAAAATAAAAAATAAAGTTTTGGGGTGGATACTCCTTATCTCTTAGGGGTTCGAAAGATAGATCAGACTTACTGAATATGCATAAAAATTTTTTTAAGAATCGGCTGAACCGTTTCGTAGGAGTATAAGAACAAACATTGTGACATGAGAATTTTATATATAAGATTTTTTTATTCTTACACTCTACTCATGCTCCACTACTGAGTATAGGCGTCCCCGCCTTTATTTATGGGTAAGTTTAAGACCTAAAACCTTTCACACTACTTAGCGATATCGAGAATGTTATTAGTTTAGTGACATTAATTGGCTGAGCAGCAACGTATTTTTTTTTCTTTCAGAGTTCTTTAACAAGCTGTTAAAAACAGACGCACAAATTAGAAGGCTGAAGCAGTCTATCAATAACAACAATTACAATATGAAATTTGACGATATGAAAATGGGTAGATACAAAAGATCAATGAAAAATATGAAAGACAAACATCATATCAAACCCAAACACGATAAATACAAAGTAAACACAAAAACCAAAAAGAGCACCAGTGAAGTAAATAAAGAAACTAATAGGAACGATAAAAAAAGATACGCAAAAACTGACAGTGATTTTGGGTTATCAAGCTACATCATTGAATCTAAAGAGGTCGTGATCCATTACGAACCAGATAAAAAGAGGAATTTCCCTAAATGTCCTCATACGCACGAAGAAAAAACTCATGAGAAAGACTTGATAAATCCGTATTACAAACACAGTCAAAGAATCGATGATATAGTCAACCCATACACGAAATTTGACGTAACAACTGTTAATTATGATGTTATTTTTGGCAATGATAGAGACGAACACTTGGATACGACAATTACAACACCCGACACTGATAAAGATGATGAAAGTTTAATAGAATCAATCACAAAAATGAATACCAAATTAAAAACTGAAGAAAAATCTAAGGAACATGAAAACAGTGCAAAGAAATTTGATGAAAGTAATAATCATGATACGGTAAGGAATCACGGAAAAACAAATAGTCCGGGGAGCATTATCAAGAGTAATGACAAAAGTAATGATCGTGAAAGCGGTGTTAATAATTATGCCATTATCAATGATGATGAAAGTGTTCCAAACAATTACGACATATATCCTGAAAGTGGTTTTATAACAGGAAAAGAACAGGATAAAAGAATGGGAGAGAAAGTAAAGTATAGAAAGTTTAATGATAAAACTGTTGATCTAAATCATCGCCATCTTTCTCCTTATATAACTAGTATATGTACAACTGCTAGTAATGAAGTAACCAAACGGGATGAAATTGAAACAACTAGTGATCTAGATTATGATATGGAAAATTTGGTGTCAACTACATCCGTGTATGGTCTTGATTTGACTGTTTCGAATTTAAAGTAAGTTAAACCTTAAGTTTAAGTAAGTTTTAAAGTAAGTAAGTTTAAATTTAAAGAAAGTTATTATATATAATATTATTATGTCGTAATCATAGTATCAAAATATTGTTACTTTTATAGATAGTTTTTTAACATAACCTATTTATTTACAACTCAGTCGTGTCAAAGTTAAATCTTTGGATATCTCTGGGCATAAATAAAGGAACTTCGTTCCAATAAATATTTTTATTGGAACGAAGTTCCTTAGGGCAGGCTTGGAAGAGATAGGGATTTTGCTGCGCGACCGAACTGAAAAAAAAGTGATAGTAAAACCGTAAGAAAAAGTCCGTTAAATGAGACGTGCGCAGGCGCGATAGTCGTAGTCGTCGTCGTGTACTTAAATAAAAACTAATCAGCAAAAGTTAAGAGAAAAATCAAGAAAACCTACATAAAATTGAGCACGATTTTTTTTGCAAATTGTGTCGATTCTACATTAGCCGAAGAAACTTCGTTCCTACCTGTTCACATCTTAGGTTTTATAAGTTTTAAGATGTTTGCAGATTTCAAACAGCTGACATTATGATTGTCACTTCATAATTATAGTTATGAAAGCTTTGTTTAGATTAAAGGTTAAAATGACCCAACACAAAATTCCAATCCTTCTTTTCCTATCTTTTCTTTATCGTAATTATTTTTATACCCATACATACTTCCTTATGAAGTGTTTCTTATTCCGATGTAGTATTTATCCAACTTAGGCTAGTTGACTGATTTAAGTAAACCAATAATTACTACAACAATATAACGTTTAACCATTAAATTTTATCTTATGAGATGTATTATATATATATATATTATTGATTATATTATGAGAGTATCATCATCGTAAAATTCAAATAATAATCTTCAAGATAACTTGATGTACATGTCTCGATTGTCTATAGTAAAATTTTGTTTTCAAGTGTACGTTATACTATAGTAGCAACTATGTTCCTATCTGATTTAAATACTCTGCAAGCCTCGTATCCAATGGAAGCATGCGAGCTAACTTTACTCTCATTATCTACGTAACAGTTGCATAAAAAGCTATATTAGTCTAATATTCAAATTCAAAATAATCTTTATTCAAATAGTCCTTAAAAAGGAACTTTTGACGCGTCAATAATTTACATAGTAGTTATTTCATGGTGATAACTATATTCGTAAACTTAAAACTAAAGCTATGAGGGTTCCAAACGCGCCCCGGTCTAAGAAGAAGCCCACAACAAACTTAGCCGGGGTTTTTACAAACTTAGCCGGGGTTTATAACTAATAAAATTAATTAATTTAGAGACCCGTTGAACGATGGTGTTTTAAAACCAAAACCAGCAAGAAATCAGCACATGGGACATAGAAAGCTGTTACAAGATGATGAAGGAGACGAAGAACACGAGGACCTCTGCTATGAAGATCTCAAAGAAGTACTCACTGACGCCGGGGAGGGGCACGACGATACGGACAAACACGCTGATAAGAAAAAGAGGGACAATGTATTTTTACTTTATCTTTCATACTAATATTATTAATATGAATGTGTCATCGCTGCAATAGAGATCATTTGCACAGCCATATTTTATGGGCAGTGAAGTGACGGTTTAATTTTTATTCTGGAAATAGTAAAAGTAATAGCAATAATTATTGAATCGCAAATCTATTACCTCTTTTTGCTAGAAAGCAGAATGGATTTTAAAGCATTAAAATATTTAATTTACTATTTTAGGACTTTAAAATTTAATTTTGCAAAACCTGCTGAACTAAACTGAGTTTATTGGTATATATTTGTCTCAGAAACAGCAACGTTCGCATTTGCTTTAGCAAGTTTAGTTGCTGTTTCTGAGTATACAATTTTGAGCTGAGTTTTTGTTCATACAATTAGTAATAAATTATTAATGTTACAAACTATTGGTAATGGTAAATTGGCCTTTATTTTAGAAGACCTGACTGTTCGAAGACCCCTCCTTTCAATCAAATAAAACTTTCTTCAAATACTCCTTTACAAGGCACTTTTTAGGTGCCAATAACTTACATGGTAGTGATAACTATATTCGTTAACTTAAAACTAAAGCTACGAGGGTTCCAAACGCGCCTTGGCCTAAGAAAAACCTTTCAACGAAATACAAAGTCCAAACCTACTAAAGGAAGAGACAGTTAAAATATTTTCTGTGTTTGGGTTATTCTATAGTTCGGATAATATAATGAGTTTAAAAAGTTAATTCTTTAGATATCACAAACACCCATTTTAGTTTTATTCATTTGCATATAGAGAAATGAATTTGGCTACTGTTATTGATATAATTCTATTACAGGAAGAACAGTTTGGTGTATCAGGAGAATTTAATCAAAATAAACCTAGCCCTCATAATATTTTCAACCAGAATTGGAAAGGACCAATGCCCCTCTATCCAGATGAATTGAACGCTATGATAAAGCATGCGGCTTTACAAAATCTCGATATTCAAGTACCTGTATACACAAAAGATATCAAAGTGAAAAGAAATATAGGTACTAAACTAACTTAAAAATAAACTTGGTACAATTCTTGCTAGCTAAGTCGCCAAAAATCTTAAGATCCCAAGTCGAGTCGATCCAAGAGTGCATCTATCTTGTTAGTACTTTTGCTTTGCAAATTGTTAAATGATGCCAGTTTATACGGATCTATTCATTTCTAATTTAATTACACTTAGATACTACGTGAAACTGATTGTTATTAACGACTTTCTAGATAGCTAATTAAATATCAAAGCCGCAAGCCTTGGTCTTCAGGCATTCATCATGATCAACCCATTCTCGGCTCACAACAGAGCACGGGTCTCCTCTCAATGTGAGAAGGATTTCGCCATAGTCCACCACGCTGGCCATGTGTGGATTGGCAGACTTCACACGCCTTTGAGAACATTATGGAGAACTCTCGGGCGTGCAGGTTTCCTCACGATGTTTTCCTTCACCGTTCAAGCAAGTGATGTTTTAATTGCTTAAAACTGCATATAACTCCGAAAAGTTATAGGTGCCCGGTTTCGAACCCCCCGACCTCTGATTAGGAGGCTGACGTCCAATATCCTAGTGGTTAGCACTAGGATATCATAGCTTCATTCAGGCATTATTAGATATGAAATAATCGTTAGTTTCCAGAGTTCTATTTTAGAACCCTGGAACAATGTATTACAAATTTGGCATAAGATAAATCTACGCAGCTTCACTGCTTTATTTACAGATGAAAAAGAGATAAGTGACACTCAGTATATTGAAGATTACGCCGATGATAAATACAAGAAAATAATCAGAATGGCTCAAGCTTACAGCGATTATGGAGTGCTGTATAATAAAAAAGACAATATGAATAAAATGGTTAAACCGAATTATTTTTCAAGACTGTTCAATAAACAAAACATCTTTGGGAACTCCAAAAAAGGTCTTTTTTCTCATAAATATAAATAAGAGATAGACTTTCAAAGCAATAATTTGCTCCAACGCCACAGTGGGTAAGAGCTTCAACCCTGAAAACTTCTACATCAATTGCATTTTCGTGCTTTTTCTTAAATATTGCATAATAACATTAAAATTTCTTACTTAAAAAGTACCAATTTAGAATTAATGGCTATCAGGGTCATTATCTTTGACGAATAGTTTTAGTTAAAATTTTATCATCTTCAAGAATTGAGCATAGAAGGTATTCATCATAATCATGATCAACCCATTCTCGGCTCACTACAGAGCACGGGTCTCTTCTTGATATAAGAAGGATTAGTCCACCACACTGGCCATTGTGTGGATTGGTAGACTTCACACGTCTTTGGTAACATTATGGAGAACTCTTAGGCATGCAGGTTTCCTCACGATGTTTTCCTTCACCGTTGAAACAAGTGATGTTTTAATTGCTTAAAAACGCACATTGCGTGCCCGGGTTCGAACCCCCGACCTCTGATTAGGAGGCTGACGTCCTAACCAGTAAGGTAGGTAGAAGGTATTATTCAATACTTAAACCTAGTATATTAAAAATTGTAACATTTCATAAGATATGTAAAATGACTCAAGCTTTAACTATACTTGGAATGAGTATTAAAATAAATTACTTTGGCAGGTTCTACACGTGCAAAAGAGTTGACCTTCGGATTCGAGATCAAACATGGAAGTACATCAAACAACAAAGACTTTTTAAACTCCATCAAAAAACATATCAAAATTTGTGGAAAAACACAGGAGACTCAAAGTACATCTCTAAGCCCTATGGAACAGCCTATGAACTCCAACTTTGAGTTTGAGAAATTACTCACGCCACCATATAATTTCCTTGACACAAGTTTAGATATTTCAACTACAAAGTCAACGCCTTGTCTTGTTTTGTCAATTAAAAAAGGACCACGTAACCCTGAATCTATTGAAATGACTAATGAAGACACTGGTATAATGAACAGAGCGCTGAGTTTTGATGAATTATCCGATTCAAGCAAATTAAATTTGGCAGATAAAAGTAAAGAAATAATTGATCATAGTAGTGGTCTAAATCTGAATAAATTCAATGAAAAATTTGATGAGAAAGAACCACTTAATGTTGATTCTGACAATATTGCAATAAATTATATAAATAATAACAATATGAGAAAATGCTTAAGAGCGCTAAAATCTGTAGATATTACAGATGAAGCTTTGAGTGATAGGTTGAACAAAACTGATATACTTGAGCTGAATGCAACAAATGCCACAATAAATAAAACTATAAATGAATTTATTGATACAATAAATGATACAAAAGCACTTAATAAAAGTCATCAATCCTCAGTCATCATTAATGTAACGAATATCAATCCTAAAAACGTAACAAATGGTGTTATAGGTTTTATCACAATAATGGCCAATTGGTTTCAAACTCTAGCTAAATTATCTGGTCAAACAGATGATAGCCAAATTAAGGAATCTAAAAGAAATAACGGTCCTATGTATGTTTATGTTAGTTTTATGAATCTATGCTAATAATTTAAGAACAAAAGTATGTCTGTGGCTATCTCTGCGCGAAGTTTGACCAAGATCGGTTTAGCTGTAGGTTTGAAGTATTTCTGGTAATATAGATGTTTAGATCTGTCTGATGATGATGTGTCCCTAAGCGATTTAGCGTTCCGGCACGATGTCGCGTAGAAACCATTTAGGAGTGTGGGTTTACCATACCCCTAACAGGTTAGCCCGCTACCCATAGACTGTATCATCCCTTACCGTCAGGTGAGATAGCCGTCAAGGGCTAATTTGTAGTGATTAAAAAAAAAAAAGATTGAGTTATCCCTGCAACGGGATAGATGATCTAATCCTCTGTACACCTTGATAATATTTATCGTAAATTCTATTTTCTTAATATATCCTAAAAAAAACTCCCTGCCATCTAGGCTTTTAAAATTAGGAGCATTTTAAAATTTGTGATTTTGTGATCTTAGAATGAGATTGATGACGACCTGAATCTTATAAATACAAAAATTATTATTCAACATGAGGTGACAGCTACTGATTTGGGTCGAGTTGCAGCGTAATCCACTTATTTGTATTTTCACAAGTAATTAGGCACAGTAAATACACTATATTCCTAAAAAAAGTATAACAGTTACTTACTTTCAGATTCAATAAAACAGCACCGAAATTAAAACTACCATCAAACCTCAGCAATGACTTTATGTATCCGGTGTACGATTTGGGAATGGTAGACAATATCGGTCACAGATCCAGAGCATTGATGTCTTTTGATATTAATTCCGCTGTAGAAGATACATCAGAAATGGACCAAACAACTTCCAAAACAAACATTGATTTTAAAAAGGCTGCTTTTAATTCAGGTAATATTAAAGCAAATTAACGCTGTGGATATTGATAAGATAAGAAATGAATATACAAGGGGAAGTCTAAAAGTAGCGCCAGTGACAGAAAAGATGAGGAGTAACAGGCTAGCATGGTATTGTCATATAATGCGGAAGAAAGAGAGTGTTATCACCAAAAGAATGTTATATATGAACGTGGAAGGGCAAAAGAGTAGAGGAAGACCATAGAAGAGATGGATGGATTGTGTAAAAGAGGATATGCGGGTAAAAGGTGTGTGTAGTGAGGTGACGGCTGATAGAGGTGAGTGGAAGAAGAAGACGTGGTGTGCCGACCACACATAGCGTGGGATAAGGGCAAGAAGAAGAAGAAGAAGAAGAAGAAGAACGCTGTGGATATTACCATCGTTGTCTAATGCAATCGACGTCCACTGCTGGACATTTATCTCTTGTCGGTATTCCAACGTTACATCTTGCATTATGGCTTCTATTTCTTACTCTCTTTTTAATTCTAGTAAAAATGCAATTTTCGCTAATATTTTGTTGTTAACATTTTCCAATTTTCTATAAACACTATACTTTGCCCTTTTTTACACGGTTTTAATTACACTGATGCACATTTGAGCGGTGATAGCCTTGTGAAGCGGTGATAGCCGAGTGGTTAGGGCGTCAGCCTCCTAATCAGAGGTCGCCAGTTCGAAACCGGGCACGCAACTCTATCTTTTCGGAGTTATGTGAGTTTTTAAAAATTAAAATATCACTTGCTTCAACGGCGAAGGCAAACATCGTAAGGAAACCTGCACGCCTGATTGTTCTCCATAATGTTCTCAAAGGCGTGTGAAGTCTGCCAATCCGCACATGGCCAGCATGGCCTATGGCCAAACCCTTCTCATATTGAGAGGAGACCCGTACTGTGTAATGAGCCGGTAATGGGTTGATCATGATGATGATGATCCACATTTTAGATATTTTTAGAAGGCTTGTACGATGCAAATAGATTTTTTTGGTTGTAAAATTTATTCTTACTACTGTATCTAGCTCAAAAGATTGCCAGACAACAATATTTAAACCACAAATAGTTTTCAATCTTATCATAAGAAGCGCTCCATTAGGACTTTAAGAGGACCCCTTTAAAATGAACTGAATATTGCAGATATTGATGAAGTCGTACCAGTAGCGCTTGTCCTGGTAAGCAACGATACAGAGAAACTGAAAGAAAAATCAATAACTGCCATTGATGATCTCAACGAGAACAGAACTCTAGCCAAAAGGAGCGTTGGAGAAAACTCAGTATTTTGGAACGATTTATATGACAACAATGAATATGGTGTTAAAATTGATTACATAGACGATATACGAGACCCTACAGGGAAGCATACTAGAAACATTTTACACAAGTCCAAAAATTGGTTGCAAGACAAAATAAGTAACGCCACACACAAATTCAAAGGGAAGTGGAAGAAAAATACTGACCAAAAGAGAACTGCTTTTACCACAGATAATATAGCGTAAGTAACACTTGAGTAAGCTGTGATAGCCTAGTGATTAGGACGTCAGCCTCCTAATCAGAGGTTGGGGGTTCGAACCCGGGAACGCACCTCTAGCTTTTCAGA
Organism: Lasiommata megera; assembly: GCA_928268935.1. Lineage (NCBI taxonomy): Eukaryota > Metazoa > Arthropoda > Insecta > Lepidoptera > Nymphalidae > Lasiommata > Lasiommata megera. Next base: position 8,908,558 of record OV743334.1, read on the forward strand.
GTTATGTACGTTTTTAAGCAATTAAAATATCACTTGCTTCAACGGTGAAGGTAAACATCGTGAGGAAACCTGCATGCCTGAGACTTCTCATAATGTTCTCAAAGGCGTGTGAAGTCTGCCAATCCGCACATGGCCAGCGTGGTGGACTACGGCCGAACCCTTCTCATATTGAGAGGAGACCCGTGCTCTGCCCGAGGATGGGTTGATCATGAAGATACACAATGACATTCAATAGAGATAATGTAACGTTTCCGATTATAATTTATGTATTTATCTATCTATACATATAAATCAATACATAAAACTTATATGCTTAGATGTTGGTTGATTGCTGTTATGAAGACTTACTATTATATATGTAGGATGACTTTTATATACGTGACGTCACTTAGTGTTGCGTAAAAAGAGGGGGCGATGCCACTCTCTTGTTCGTCGTACATGACTCCAAAACTAGATGGCGCTGCTCTCTGATTGCCTTCATATATAATATTTTGTATCGTATCTACACAAGTAAATGTTTTTTAATTCTTTCTTTTTCTTGCCTTTATCTTACATTATGTGGGGTCGGCACAACACGTCTCCTTCTTCCACTCACTTCTATCAGCCGTCACCTCTCTACTCACACCTTTTACCCGCATATCCTCTTTTACACAATCCATCCATCTCTTGTTTGGTCTTCCTCTACTCTATTGCCCTTCCACGTTCATATCTAACATTATTTTGGTGACATCGCTTTCTTTTCCCCGCATTATATGACCATGCTAGCCTGTTACTCCTCATCTTTTTTGTTACTTTTAGACTTTTTTTTAATTCTTTCGTGTGTCTGTTTTTTGACATTTATTATAAAATTTTCAGCAAAACATTTAATGGTACCCTCGGACCTTCTTTAGTTGTTAAGAAACGATATGCAAGAGACAGTGACCGGGTAAGTAATTATGTATATATTGAGTGAAGAATCCTTTACTTAATTCGGTTAATAGTGAAGCTACATTAAAGAGCTTTGGTGAACGAAGCTGGCCGAACACTGGTCCTGGGTTCAATTCTCGGTTTGAGTCAGATCTGGATGGCTCAGTGGCTGCGGCTGTGACTAGTTACCACCCTATCGATCAAAACGTGTCGCCAAGTGATTTAGCGTGTTTTTTTGTGATTCGGCCTAAGATGGTAACGGGCTAACGGGTTAGGGGTATGGTAAACCCTGATTGTTTTTGTTTACAAGTAAGCCCTTGAAGGCAATCTCACCTGATGGTAAGTGATGATGCAATCTTTCAGATGCATGATGAGGCTAACCTGTTAGGGGCACGGTAAACCCACACTCCTAATTGGTTTCTACACGAAATCGTGCTAAAACGCTAAATCGCTTGGCGACACGTCTTTGTTGGTAGGGTGGTTACTAGCCACGGCCGAAGCCTCCCACCAGGCAAAAGGCAGTTTCATTTTGATGTCGCGTAGAAACCAATTAGGATTATGGGTTTATTTTACACCTTTTCACTTGCCTTTAGATGAGATTGCTGTCAAGGAAGTAAAAACTAAATAGGCATGTGTATTTACCTATGTACGCGCGTTGGAACACTTGTTTTGTTATCATTAAAAAATATTTTTTAATTCAAATAATTACAATAAAAAAATTATATAAGCACAAGGATATTCACTAATATTTACGAATAGTAAATAATAAAAATCAAAACCGTAAATTTAAATCGCTACTGAATATAATTTATTAGCACATATATAATTCGCACCTGTGTGAAACTAGAACACGTGTTCTGTATGTAGAAACTAGAAACATGTGGGTAAATATTATTAATATGGCAAAAGAGGTAGAGATCGCTCATTAGCGATAAGGCCGCCTATTGCACTTATTTATTTTTCTGTGTGTGTTTATTTCTTTTGTTTTTTTTTTTCTTTTTGTACGGTGTGCAATAACGTATATTTTCATTTCATTTCAAAATAGAAATTGTGATTTATCCTAGTCTATATATATGTGTGAGTGAAAGTTTTTTTTTTTCAATAAATATTTTTGATCGCCACAGACTCTGCGTAGAAACACGAAGAAAAACTTCGCCGCCTTAAATGCCAATATGAAGAGAATTTGCCAAGAAGCTGCAAAAGCTATCCAGAGTACTAAGAATATCGAAGGTAATTTTTCTTTTTATGTTCAAAATTACTCGCCATTTCGTACATGTCTTGTCAACTTGACATAGGTAAAATTGTACCTATCAGAAGCCGCCTCTCATAAAATTGGCTACCTTATCTATTCCATCATTAGGCCGTCTAAGCGTCCTAGTCTCGACGCACAGCCCCAACTTCTGGAGTAACAGACTTACATTTTTTTTTAAATTATAATCACTAAGAAAGGATTTTAAAAATAACACCTCCAAGGGTGTAAAATAGGGTGTCCTATTTTATATGAAAATGGACATTTTTGTAAATTTTTCGTATCAGTAATTGTAAACGGATGGAATCGAGGACATAGTGTTAGTAGTAATATATAAGGACAGTGTTTTAACTGACACAACCCGTTCTTCTGGAGTTACAGACTTACATTTTTAAAATTATAATCACTCACTAAGAATGGATTTTAAAAATAACACCTCCAAGTGTGTTCAATTTTATATGAAATCCGCCATTTTTGAAAATTTTTCGTATCCGAAATTGTAAACGGATGGAATCGAGGACATAGTGTTAGTAGTAATGTTTAAGGGCGGTGTTTTAACTAAACCCGTACCAGATGAAGTTTAATATTAAAATTTTCATAATCAACATGATAAATTCATTCTCGGCTCACTACAGAGTGCGGGTCTCCTCTCAATATGAGAAAGGTTTGGCCATAGTCCACCACGCTGACCATGTGCGGATTGGAAAGGTGTGTGAATTCTCACACACCTTTAAGAATATAATGGAGAACTCTCAGGCGTGCAGGTTTCCTCACGATGTTTTCCTTCACCGTTGAAGCAAGTGAAATTTTAATTGCTTAAAAACGCACATAACTCTGAAAGTTATAGGTGCTTGCCCGGGTTCAAACCCCCGACGTTTGATTAGGAGGCGGACGTCCTAACCACTAGGCTATCACAGCTTATTAAAAATTTTATTTGGCTTTTAATCTAAGTGAGAGAGAACAGTAAGGAGAACGCCGCGGCAACGTCCTTAATGCAACAGCTGGTCCGCATGATGTCTGATCTGGTAGACATTCAGGTGCAGCAGAAGACTTGTGCAAGTGAGTCAATAAATATTGTGTCTTATCTGGTAATGAATAGAAGCAGGCGTTACTTTGCGGAAGTCCATGATAAACAATAAACAGCAAGTATAATTTGCTATATTCCGCCGACAACCGGGAGATTTGTATAATATAACACCACACGAAATCTTCCACTAGAACATTTACGCACGTTTCGACCCGACACCGGATCATCCTCAGGAAATGTTGACTTCACAAGCGCGAAAAGTAAAGTTTACTTTTCTTATCTGGTAAAAAAAGATGTCGTTTAATAGGCTTATTTAGTATTTAAAGAAATAATAAAGAATACGAAAGTAAATAATTATCTAAACGAAGATCCGTTTATCATTATATAGGAAGTTCAACAATTATACAAAAAAGGATTTGTGCACATGAACAAGAAATCTCCGGGAGATCTTTTACAGTAACTCGGCTAGAGTTGAAAATGTTGGGTGGCAGATGTTGAAAATTTAGAAGAGTAGATAGAACAATAATCATCATCATGATCAACCCATTACCGGCTCACTACAGAGCACGGGTCTCCTCTCCATATGAGAAGGATTCGGTCATAGTCCACCACGCCGGCCATGTGCGGATTGGCAGACTTCACACGCCTTTGAGAACATTACGGAGAACTCTCAGGCGTGCAGGTTTCCTTACGATGTTTCCTTTCACTGTTGAAGCGAGTGATATTTTAATTGTTTAAAAACGCACATAACTCCGAAAAGTTAGAGGTTAGGTTAGGATTCGAACCGCTGACCTCGAACAATAATAGAAAAGAATTATTACTATGTGTTAAAATAAAAATGAAATATAAATACTTTAGTTTTCAAAAATACATGCTATACATTGGATATTTAGCTTAGTTAGCTATATTTGACGACCTCCGACCTCCGTGGAGCAGTGCGCGCGCTGTTACATTATAAATTTAGAGGTCCTGGGTTCGATTCCCGGCTTGAGTCTGGTCTGATGGGAGGCTTCGGCTGTGGCTAGTTACTACCCTACCGACAAAAACGTATCACCAAGCGTTTTAGCGTTCCGGCACGATGTCGCGTAGAAACCAATTTGGAGTGTGGGTTTACTATACCCCTAACAGATTAGCCCGCTACCATCCTAGACTGCATCATCACTTACCACCAGGCGAGTTAGCCGTTAAGGGCTATCTTGTAGTCTATAATTCTGCTTGGTGCAATTTATAATTTCTTCAATCCTTATACACCACCAAGTTATTTATTATTAACTAGCTGACGCCCGCGACTTCGTCTGCGTTGAGTTAGTGTGTTTGTTTGTCTTTCAATCACGAAGCAATAGATTACTCATCCGAATTACTTGAAATAATTACTAAACTAAAACAATTGGTGGGAGAAGAGGGAGGCGCCCGAGACGTGATGGCACAGGCGGTGGCATGCGCGTGAGCTGCGCGCGGTACTGGACAGTACTTGAACATTGCAACATTACTTTATTTTCTAAAATAAGACTTTTTCTAAAATAAAAGTTACTTCCTCAGTTACTCCTTATTACATCAGCTACCTGCAAATAAAGTCCCGTAAAAATCGGTCCAGCCATTTCAGAGATTAGCCGGAACAAACAGACAGACAGACAAAAATTGAAAAAAATGTTATTTTGGTGTATGTACCGTATACATATTCATATGCATGCAGTAAAAAACGGTTATTTCAATATAACAAACAGACACTCCAATTTTATTTATTTGTATAGATTACGTGCTTTTCTACTTTTAGAACTACCGTCAGATCTGCAGAATTTTCTCGAATGGTTGACTGCACCATCTGATGATAACGTTCAGTTTGGTGAGTGGGCTCCAATGGGAAACGATTACGATGACTCCATAAGATTTGGTGAGGTTAAAACTTGTTACACAAATTGTTAATATTGACCATTTCCCTGACGCAATTGTGAAATGTGGTCTTTTAAGTGGGAGGTTCATGGTCTGATCTTATCGGAGGTCTCAGCTCGTTGATTTTTAGCGTCTAGTATCGGATCTATCTCATAGGAAAAGTTTTTTGGATAAAAAGTTTTGACGACCTCCGTGGCGCAGCGCGTGCGCTGTTGCATTTTAAAGTCGGAGGTCCTGGGTTCGATTCCCGGCTCGAGTCTGGTCTGGTGGGAGGCTTTCGCCGTGGCTTACCACCCTACCGACAAAGACGTGTCAAGCGATTTAGCGTTCCGGTACGATGTCGTGTAGAAACCGATTAGGAGTATGAGTTTACCATTACAGGTTAGCCCGCTACCATCTTAGAACGCATCATCACTTACCATCAGGTGAGATGCAGTCAAGGGCTAACTTGTGTGTATCCTTGGTCACTCTATGCCACAAAACCCAACTCTTTGCAATAAATCAGGTCTATGGCGACCCCGCACCGGTGAACGTAGCGTTGGTCGACCCCCAACAAGGTGGACAGACGACATCAGACGAGTCGCAGGGAGCCGCTGGACACAAGCGGCCCAAGACCGTGGCCATTGGAACTCCCTACAAAAGACCTATGTCCAGCAGTGGACGTCTATCGGTTGAAATGATGATGATGATGATGATGATGAATTAAAGCGCTAATTTAATATTGGTAATCGATAAAATTTAACATTGCAGTGAAATCTACTGAACCAAGCTTTGATTATCAAAGAACAGTGACTGAAGACTCCAATCAAGATGACAAAACTGAGTGTCTGGGCACCATTCGAGCTGTCCAAGACCTCATACAGCAATACGATGGCCTGGCAGCTGAAGAAAAGGTATCCATCAATCTAATCTACAAGAAAACTGTTCATTTAAACTTAATGCCTTAGGGTCTTAATAGAGTGCGTGACGCCAGTGATGACTTGTGATTCCCAAACGTGGTTGATAACTTAGAGCCTCATGAGACCGCTCAGAGTCATTCAGTCGGTGACAAGCGAATAGAAATAAGAATAGCGATTTCTGGGATGTCTCTCAATAAGTTCAAAGTTTATATAAAACGTAAGCTTGTAGAAAAGTCCTACTATAGTGTAAAGGATTACATAAATGATAAATAAGCATGGGTGTGAAATATTGCTCTAATAAGATAGCTCTTAATATAATTTTAAGTGGCATGTGAGATGGTAATAACAAAAATAAAATTTACCTGGCTAAGTTTGTTGTGGGCTTCTTCTTAGACCGGGGCGCGTTTGGAACCCTCATAGCTTTAGTTTTAAGTTTACGAATCTAGTTATCATTTGAAAATTTGAAATTTGGAGATTCGTAGAAGAACCTATACCTATAGACACATATGTGGTTAAAAGTCATTCACTGGACTATAGTGACCTTCAAGAAATAGCAACACTCCAATGGTTGAAGCTGTCATAGATAGAGTGGTTGAAAGTTAGCACGTCCGCCTCCTAATCAGAGGTCGGGGGTTCGATCATGCACTTGTAACTTTTCGGAGTTATGTATTTTTAAGCAATCAAAATATCACTTGCTTCAACGGTGAAGGAAAACATCGTGAGGAAACCTGCACGCCTGAGAGTTCTCCATAATGTTCTCAAAGACGTGTGAAGTCTGCCAATCCGCACATGGCCAGCGTGGTGGACTATGGTCAAACCCTTCTCATATTGAGAGAACACCCGTTCTCTGTATGTAGTGAACCGCTAATGGGTTGATCATGATGATGATGATGATGATGAATGTCTCACGATGCTTGTTTAGCTATTGTTAATTTTGGAAGGCAACGTACATAAACTTTTTAAAGTATTTAATTTGTTACAGAATAAGATTACAGGCGTCAGAGAATATCTTGAAAATCAACTGCTGTTTTTGAACAACAAAATAAGTAACTTTTACGATAATAACGTAAGTATAGTTGGCATCTCTTGATTGATACTTCAGAAAATGAATTCTTTTTAACCCCTTTTAGCTGAGAAAAAGTAGAAATGAAAAATGAAAATGTCTTTCAAGTCGGTAAACTCTAGAGCTTACTTTCTGCTAACACCAAAGAAATGAGTATTTCTATATTGTTTTGTATTCATCTACACTAATATATTATTATAAAGAGGAAAACTTTGTTTGTTTGGTTGTAATGAATAGGCACAAAAACTACTGGACCGTTTTTAAAAATTCTTTCACCATTCGAAAGCTTCATTATCCACGAGTAACATAGGCTAAATTTTATTTTGGAGAAAAAAATAGGGTTCCGTAAGATATTTGGGTTTTTTCGGACACAAGGTGTAAAAAACAACCAGAAAAGTTACTTATTTTGCGTACGCTGCCTAAACCATAAAAGATAGAACCATAAAATGTTCTAATTAAATGTAGATCTTATAAATATCTACAAGAAAGTCCGCGGCACACTACGAGTATCTATGTCGAGTGAGGCCCAACAACCATTTTTTTATTTAAAAATCTTGAATTTTATTGGACTACATTTAAACGCATCTTTATTTATTTATTTATTTTTCTCATGCTATTAATCCTTATCAAAAAATTCATTAATTACAGTTTATGTAGATAATATTTGGTTTTTCAATGATTAAAATTGGACATTTGGTTTTGAAGTTATGGTGAAATTAAAATATTACAATTTCTAATAATTTATATGGCAAAACAACGTTTGCCGGGCAAGTTAAAGAATAAAATGGCTTGTATGAATATGAAAATATAAATTTAGGAGGGTAATTAAGGTAAAATTATACTTCTTTGGAATAATATAAACGATTATTTTTAGTTTACCTTTCTAATCGTTAACAAATTAGAATTTGAATTCGATGTATTGAAAAGATAATTACATTTCCATATGTTTTGTGTTCTTGTAAAACCTAAATTTCAATAGGAACTGGATATATTATTATATATGGAATTTATGAAATAATAATCCAAAGATTGATGGAGTAGTTAATAATATAAAATACTAGTTGACCCGGCAAACGTTGTTTTCCCATAAATTATTTCTAATTTTAGTCGAATTAGAGTGAAAAACATTCACAATAAAGACGAAAATTGTTCAGTTTTCGACCGGAGATTAAAAATGATTAAATTACTAAAATGACTATTAAAAAATAAGGGTTGATCGTAGAAGGGTCAAAATTGAGGATTGTATGTATTTTTGTATGTTGTATCATAAAAAAATAGAAATTAAAAATTTTGTATTAAAAAAACTTATTTAATCATTTTTTATTTTATTTTTGGGGTGGACACCACTTAGGGGGATGAAAAATATATGTTGGCCGATTCTCATAGATACCGGATAAGCACAAAAAATTTCATCAAAATCGGTCAAGCCGTTTCGGAGGAGTAACTGTGACACGAGAATTTTATATATAAGATATATGAAATAATCATCGAAATATTGGTGAATTTGTTGATAATTTAAAAACTATTGCAGGTAATGTTTCAAAATATGTGATGAAAGATGGGACAGACGTTTACGTCGTCGCCAGAAACGCGTTTGCAGAAGAAGCCAGCGTGAATCGGAATACGCAAATAACCTTTATGATAGTTAAAATAGGTGTTAACACAGGAAAAATAATTTAATTAGGTTTGGCTATTTATGTGGGGCTACCCCGTTGGTCGTGGTTGGTATGTTGGACAATGTATCACGAGATTTTTTTTCTTTGTTTAAATGTTTGGGACGCATTTTCCAAATCATGTTCACATTAAACAATAAACAGCAAGTCATCATCATCATCATTGTCAACCGATTGACGTCCACTGCTGGACATAGGTCTTTTGTAGGGAGTTCCAATGCTCACGGTCTTGGGCCGCTTGCTTCCAGCGGCTCCCTGCGACTCGTCTGATGTCGTCGTTGGGGGTCGACCAACGAGGTGGACACTTACTTTTCTCGCTTGTGAAGTCTACATCTCCTGAGGATGATGATTGGAGACAGGAAGCCAGGTTCCAGCAGTTAATATTTTTTGCATTGCTGGTCCCGGACTTCGATCTACTAGACTAAGTGACTATCGTAATCGAATATCGAAAAAAAAAGGGTCCGCATGAAATAAGAATTTACTCGCAAATTTGGTTTCTATTTACGTTAGCTTACCAGTTTAACAGTCACGATGCTGATTTTGAACGTTTGCAGCGAAAAATATTTCAGAATAGGTAATTTTAGTACAGGTAAATAAATATTATAAGTTATATTAAACTAGTCGATGCCCGCGACTTTGTCCGCCTAGATTTAGGAGTTTTTTTACAAACTCCTATGGAATAAACTACCCATTTGAGCTGAAAATATAGTTATAGTTAATTGACGTGAAATTCAGATTTTCATAAACCCCGCGCGAAATGTTACGCAATAAAAAGTATCCCATGTCCGTCTCCTGGTTCTAAGCTACCTCCCTACCGATTTTCAGCCAAATCGGTTCAGCCGTTCTTGAGTTATAAATAGTGTATCTAACGGGACTTTCTTTTATAAATATATATATATATATATATATATATAGATAGATATATTTTACCCCTCAAAAGATAATCAACATCTAATATCTTCAAATTCAAATTCAAAATTCAAAATAATCTTTATTCAAACAGTCCTTTAAAAGGCGCTTTTGACGCGTCAATAATTTACATAGTAGTGATTTGATGGTGATAACTACATTCGTAAACTTAAAACTAAAGCTATGAGGGTTCCAAACGCGCCCCGGTCTAAGAAGAAGCCCACAACAAACTTAGCCAACTTATACCACTTAAAATTATATTAAGAGCTATCTTATTAGAGCAGTACAATCTGATTGTAGATACCCAGAAAGTAAACTATTCCTCTTTTTAAAAAGTCTGCATTAACTAATTCTGTATTTGTAGTTGGATAACAACAATAAAGGGACGATTTTGAGTTAACAAACACTGCGCCTGCGCCGCTTCCGGCGGGGTATGTGGGATTCCCCGGCGGCCAGGCTGGCGACCAGAATACCCACTAAAACCCAGCGATGCTCCTTCGCGTCGCCTGGTGGCTGGGTCACGGGAACACTTGTGCACTCGACCGCAACCCAGCCAGGGCACCAAACACTGGTCCACCATTTTCTACATAGTGTCTTAGGGTAGGAACAAGCATTAATTGCACAAGTTTCGAAGATTTTATGGAGTGTGCATGTTTTTGAAAATTACAGATATTTTTATTCAGTAGGTAGAATGGTTCCTTTATTCTGTTGTTATCTACTGTGGGTACAAGGGTTTTAGGAAGATCCACATTTAGGTATAGGGATGAAATAGGATTGGAATGTCAATAAACAGCCCCATTTGTTTAAGAAAGGATTAAATATGCTGCTATATCACGTTTTCTTTAAAACAACCTTAAAAGTGTGGAAAAGTTGTACGTTGCTTTAATTATCTACCTTAAAATTGAAAATAATTTAATTTTATGTTATTACTGACCGTTTTATCTACATGAAAATAATTGTAATATAGTTTCTTTTGTCTTTTAGTAACTCTACTAGATTAGTAAAATTTGTTTATAATAAAGTTAATTTATAGTCAAATTGTTTTATTACTTTACCTTACTATCAGAAAAGAGTAAAATTAAAATTCAATGAAAATAAATCTTAATCGCGCAGTGCAGATTTGCCCGTTTTATGTAGGTAAACGGGCAAATTCTGCACGCTACGAATTATAATTTCTACAATCCTTATGTACGCTGTTCACATACACAGACCTTCCGAATTGGGCTCGCAACAAACGTTTAGACAAGTATAGTGAATAATAAGAAATATTAAGTTATACATATTTTTTTTAGCCCTTGACGGCTGTCTCACCTGGTGGTAAGTGATGCTGATGTCTAGGATGGTAGCGGGCTAACCTGTAAGGAGTATGGTAAACCCACACTCCTAATTTGTTTCTACGTGACGTCGTGCCGGAACGCTAAATCTTCTTCCAGACGATTACTGATTGTAGATTGTGAAGCCAAAATCTCGTGTGGATGCTCCGATGTCGAAGCGAAACTTGCATTTTTATTTATTTTTTCTCATTTAAATCAGACATAGGAGCGTCCATAGATTGTTAGTATGTTAGTAACATTTTATCCTTATTTACTATGTTATTTCCATTATAAACTACCTCTCACGCCCATGTGCAAAATAAATACATATTAAAACAAAAGAGATATAATAAACTTATATAAAAATAAATAAACCCACATATACATTACATAAATACATATTTGCACCGGGCGGAGGAATACGCCCCGGCAGGGGAGACCAGACGGCCGGGGGTCAGGGTGACAGGTTGAGAAACCAGCGGACTATCCTAGCCGAGTCCAGCAAGACCGCTTTTTGCATCCTGGCTGCGAGCGAACTGCCACGGAACCCCAGCCGCCTCAGATGGTGAGCGACGCTGACTGGGATCTATTATTATTATCTATGTTATTATTGTTATTACATCAGAAATACATTATTTTATCCGCCCTATAGCTACCTCCATACAGTGGTTCAGTATGGGGCAGTCAGGCCTGGCAGCAATTACCTTCAGGATGCCGTTGTCGCTTGTACGTAGTCGATGCAGGAAAGACATTGAAAGCGTATACTAGAAGACCTGGAAATGACGTGGTGTGTAAAAATTGAAGAAAATATAAATCTCAACGCGCAGATTTACCTGTTGCGGATTACAGCAAAATTACTACAATGTTTATTGCTTGTTACACTTTCATCATCATCATGATCAACCCATTACCGGCTCACTGCAGAGCACGGGTCTCCTCTCAATATGAGAAGGGTTTGGCCATAGTCCACCACGCTGGCCATGTGCGGATTTGCAGACTTCACACGCCTTTGATAACATTATGGAGAACTCAAAGGCGTGCAGGTTTCCTCACGATGTTTTCCTTCACCGTTGAAGCAAGTGATATTTTTTTTTTTTTAAAACGCACATAACTCTGAACTAACTAGGTGGATAGACGACATCAGACGAGTCGCAGGTTACCGCTGGAAGCAAGCGGCCCAAGACCGTGAGCATTGGAACTCCCTACAAAAGACCTATTTCCAGCAGTGGACGTCAATCGGTTGATAATGATGATGACGATGATAACTCTGAAAAGTTAGAGGTGCGTGCCCGGATTCGAACCGCCAACCTCTGATTAGGAGGCTGACGCCCTAACCACTAGGCTATCACCGCTTCACACTTTGTTACACTTTAAACATTTTCAATTTACAAACAATATTTTAGGCGACTACAAAACACCTTTATTCAGCCGTAAACGTAAGAGCGCCGTAACTCTTTCATGGTACAAAAATTGGGCCATAAAAGTGGCAAATAAAACCGTATGGAGTCTTAAACATCACAGACTCCTGGAATTGCATTCTCTTGTGTGGGTGATAAAAATTACAAGTGCGGTGGACATATATTATTCCGCCATCTTGGGAGCCAAATGGCCATCGAGAACTTTGCCCGAGTAGGTCAAACACAGCGTCCTTCGCTGACTAAGACGAAGTCCCGGATATCTTAAGTGATCCGCATGTCACGGGGACGCTCGGACCGAGACTCCCAAATTTCAACATCACGTTTTTTTACACACACTACAAGTTAGCCCTTGACGGCTATTTCAGCTGGTGGGAAGTGATGATGCGGTCTAAGAATTCAAATTCAAAGTAATCTTTATTCAAATAGTCCTTAAAAACCATGCCCCTAACAGGTTATTAATTAGGAGTATACTCCTAATTGGTTTGCACGCGACATCGTGCCGGAACGCTAAATCCTTTGGCGACACGTCTTTGTCGGTAGGGTGGTAACTACCCACGGCTGAAGCCTCCCACCAGACCAGACTCGAGTCGGGAATCGAACCCAGGACCTCCAACTTTCCAACTCGATCTTTTATTTACATATCTTCTACAATCAGTCGATAGTCTACCGTAAAGCTATAAGGGTTGGTTATATTTTTCGCTCACGTCAAATACCAATTCTTATACGAATTTTTAACTGTCTCCTAAGTTAACCGGAGGTCGTCAAATCTTTTGATCTTAACTAATGTTAGTAAGATACAAAAAAGAAAAGGCAAAACGGGTTCGCAAAAATATTTTTATTGTTTCCATAAAAATGGCGGGCTTTGGCTAACTTGACGTACCAAACCAAAATGGCGGCATTTTTAGGCATGGCGGTAGTACGACAATATGGCGGCTAGGCATAGACAAGTTGGCGCACTCTTACACTAAATATCGCTATTCCGCCGACAACCGGGAGATTTGTATAATATAACACCACACAAAATCTTCTTACTTTTCTTGCTTCAACATCTCCTGAGGATGATCCGGTGTCGGGTCGAAACGTGCGTAGAGGTTCTAGTGGAAGATTTTGTGTGGTGTTATATTATACAAATCTCCCGGTTGTCGGCGGAAATAGCAAACTATACTTGCTGTTTATTGTTTAAATACAAATACATTTTAATTAACCTCTTATTACTGAAAGTTCATTAAAATAAAGAAATATTATAATGGTATGTTTTTTTTTGTTTCCGAGTTTGTTATTACTTGTCGAGTAGACTAATAAAGTTAACTATAAAAATATTGTAATGGCGAGTGCAGACGAGCGACTTTTGTTTCTTAAATCTTAGCCAGTAATCTATAGCGTGACTTTACTTACAAGACAGACTTATGGCGGGCGCATAACGCTGTCTCGTCTGTCAATCCGACACCGCAACCCTCTCGTAGTTGCGGCTTCTTTTACTCCCCCGACCTAAGCGCTCCTCTCCGAAAGAGGAGACCTAAGCATATCCTTCACGACCCTGACGAGCAGATGACTACTGTCAACATACTCGTACCACCTAACACACAATCATACGCTACACACCGTCTTCGCCGGCGAAGACGAGGTCCCCGCTATCTTACGTCATCCGGACGTGGGCTTAGAGCCCTAGAGCTCAAAATTTCTTCTGGCAGTAACCCGGTTACGCTGTGGCAACCAATAGGGTTAGCACAACTAATAGACAGTCCGCAAAAAAAGCTGTCTCTTTTGCACTGTTTCTTAAGTCTAAGCTAAGCTCACTTTATGGATTTTAACCTAAAACTGTATCAACACTCCAAATAAAAAAATCGTTTGGACTAAATTATAGTGGAATAACACCAAAAATCATTATCATCATCATGATCAACCCATTGCCAGCTCACTACAGAGCACGGGTCTCCTCTCAACATGAGAAGGGTTTGGCCATAGTCCACCACACTGGCCGTGTGCGGATTGGCAAACTTCACACGCCAAACTACCGACAAAGACGTGTCGATTTAGCGTTGCGGCACGTTGTCGCGTAGAAACCAATTAGGAGTATGGGTTTACCATACCCCTAACAGGTTAGCCCGCTACTATACTAGACTGCATCATCATATACTAGGTGAGATTGCCGTCAAGGGCTAACTTGTAGTGTATAAAAGAAAAAATGAAAAAATATTTGCCGAATATTATTGATCATATAATGAATAGAAGCAGGCGTTACTTTGCAGAAGTCCATGATAAACAATAAACAGCAAGTATAACTTGTCGGCGGAATGTAGCAAATTATACTTGTCGAGGTAAGGGCATCCGAGTTGTTATTTGTAAGGGTGACGTCAGCATTGCTGACGTCACAATTTTGTTTACTTTCGCTCATAGTAATTAAAACCACAACTTGCCGGTTTACACTTTTTTGCGATAATAACTAAGAGGTCCGAACAGTCCGACGTCTCGAGCGAGAGAATCCTCGAAAGGCGTCGACCGACATACTTGCTGTTCATTGTTTATAATTTATTCGAACGAAGTTCCTTATCGCGCGTTGTGAAAGGGGGCTAGACGAAAAAAAATCTTACGAAAGTTGTCACGACACTTTTTGTTATTGTAAGCTGTGCGGCGTCGCATGTTTCTCTGTCTGTCTCTCTCTCTCTTATAGAAAGCAAGCCAGATATTTTCATTTCTATTTCGCATTGAACAGTGTGGTGTCGCGAAAATTATTTTTGTTGAGTGTATACAGGTTTTTTGTAAATAATAAATAATAATAATAATGAATCCTGACAGTGTTTCTGCACAAGTTCCGGATATTGCTGATGGAGTACAAAATTGAGCCTACTGATTAAGTTTATATAACATATTTGTTAATAATAAAAAAAAATATATTATAACTTAACTAAAATAAAATTTTATTACAATTTCTTCACTAATTAATCGAAAGGAACTTCGTTCTATCCGGGTGTCCCTTGACACCTCTCAAGTTTTTATGAAAATTATTAATCTGTCACTAAACAAACAATTCACTTGCTTAGATGTCACTGGTATGAGAGAGAACTTGCTCGTGTGCGCACGTCGTTCCACTTGAAAGCAATAAACAGTGTGTATTAAACCTAAATGTTGCCGTCGTCTGCAGTAGGCGATAAAATGCAGCCGAAGCCTGTATTATTAAGTAGTTCGTGTCTAGAATATGACTTGATGTTTTTCTTATAGTTCCGACGTACCGGCCGCCCTAATCAGATTGCCTTATTTATTTATTTATTTATTTATTCATAAGGCATGCCAGCGACAAGTTGTATGTTACATTTTAAATCAGTCTTAATAAGCTAGTGCTGGTGCTGTTACAACTTGTCCATTACAGGCACACTCAGCATTGCCAACAATCTCCGAATACAATTTAATTAATATTTTATAAAAATTTTACAATTTAATTATGACATTGGATAATTATTAAGTAAGTATTTAATAATTATCCAATGTCATAATAAAAACATTCCAGACGTATTTCTTTGTATCGTCTCACTATACTTGTACGTACTTGATTGGCCCGTAACTTTTTGTTGGAAACTGGGTGAAATTAATAACCCCTTAGCCTTTATTTATAAGTGGTCCTGGTGGGAGGCTTCGGCCGTGGCTAGTTACCACCCTACTAAGGCGTGTCGCCAAGCGATTTAGCGTTCCGGCACGATGTCGCGTAGAAACCAATTAGGAGCGTGAGGATACTCCTAACAGGTTAGCCCGCTACTGTCCTAGACAGCATCATCACTTACCACCAGGTGAGATAGCCGTCAAGGACTAACTTCTAATGTATAAAAAAAAGTATCTTTAATGTTTTTGACTATAAGCAACTACTTTCGAGTTCACATCTTTCTTACATATAAAATTCTCGTGTCACAATGTTCGTTCCCATACTCCTCCGAAACGGCTCGACCGTCTGAAAATCGGCTACTATCTCAAAAAAATATATTTTTTGGATAATTTATTTTCATTTTATTTTTGTATTATATGGCATTGAAAAATACATACAAAAATATTCGCTCTTCTATCGCCAACCCCTATTTTTTAATAGTCATTTTAGTAATTTTATAATTTAACATCCCGCTCGATAACTGAACAATTATCGTCTTTATTGTGAATGTTTTTCACTCTAATTCGACTAAAATTTCTCTGAGCTTATTGTAAAGCTAAAGTTTTTGAACATAAACAATATTTATGTTATTTTTATATTCCCTCATCGTTCACAGCGCTCCATGCCTCTCACTCATATACCACATCCTTACACACAATAAGTTAGTTATTTTTTTCCTACAAAAGAAATTCCCTAGAAATAATTTAAAGAATAAGTCAGCTAGTAAATATATAAAAACTTAGATAAATACGCCTATTAAATAGAAACCTTTCTTCCGAAAATATCACTGAATTTCTCGCAATGTCATCGTGGCGTCCATTGTTATTGCTATTTTGCGTGGACCAATCACTCGCCACCGTTTTGGCGGGAAAACATGGCGTCGCGACATGATGACAACCAAGTAACGTAATGTGAAAAATTAAAAAAAGAACGGGGATGGCAGGAAGATAAATAAAGAACGGGAACTAGGCGGTAGGTTTTGACGACGTCCATGGCGCAGCGCGCGCGCTGTTGCATTATAAAGTTGGAGGTCCTGGGTTCGATTCCCGGCTCGAGTCTGCTCTGGTGGGAGGCTGCGGCCGAGACTAGTTACCACCCTACCGACAAAGGCGTGTCGCCAAGCGATTTAGCGTTCCGGCACGATGTCTTGTAGAAGCCAATTACGAGTATGGCTTTACCATACCCCTAACAGGTTAGCCCGCTACCATCTTAGACTGCATCATCACTTATCATCAGGTGAGATTGCCGACAAGGGCTAACTTGTAGTGGATAAAAAAAAAGTCTTTTGGATTACGCGGTACAAGCGAGGGTGATATAGATAAAATTATAATAACTATTTCTTATCGCCATCATTCTAAAAAGCTAAATATATACCATCATCATCATCATCATGATCAACCCATAACCGGCTCACTACAGAGCACGGGTCTCCTCTCAATATGAGAAGGGTTCGGCCATAGTCCACCACGCTGGCCGTGTGCGGATTGGCAGACTTCACACGCCTTTGAGAACATTACGGAGAAATCTCAGGCGTGCAGGTTTGCTCACGATGTTTTCCTTCACTGTTGATGCAAGTGATATTTTAATTACTTAAAAAACGCACATAACTCCGTTAGAGGTGCGTGCCCGGATTCGAACCGCCGACCTCTGATTAGAAGGCTGGCGCCCTAACCACTAGGCTATCAATATATATATATATATATATATATATATATATATATACATTATGATGTATTTTTTGATTAAGACATACATTTTACAAGTTATTGATCTGTAAAACTCGACTAGAATACTATTATAATTGTAATAGTATTCTATCCCGCTATCTTACGTCATCCGGACGTGGGCTCCATCCACGGCCTCGGACACGTACGGACCACTCACCGTCCGAGCCCCCGTTATCCCAAAAGTCGCCTAAGCCGAGGTTCGGCCTCAAAGGAGGCGCCCTTAGGCAGTCGTTCCCTTAGTTTCTTCGAGTCCTAGGGCTCAAAATTTCTTCTGGCAGAGCTTCTTTCCAAAGCTCGCCAAACAGCCCGGTTACGCTGTGGCAACCAATAGGGATTGTACAGCTAATAGACAGTCCGACAAAAAAAAAAATTGTAATTGTATTAAGTTTGCTGTCATGACTGTCTAACTTGAAGGTCACTTACCATCATGGATCGCAGCCAGGTGGTGTGTTGTCTGTCTATCTATCCGTTTGTGAAGTTAAAACTTCTGAATAAATTGCGTTCTGAATAAACGTGGCGAGTTAACAGTAAAAATTTTGAAGTTTTTCCTAAAGATTTCAAACACTGAATTTACTCGTACTATGTAAGTATATTTAAGGTGGTAAGTGAGAACGTAAATACAAACACACGTTTATATATAAACATTGCGGAGTTCCGGCGTGACTTAGCTTCGGTATCAAATTTAAATATACATCGCACTGTACGTGCCCACTCGTTACCGCGTCTACAGGGTGTTCATTAAACGCGCCGACTAGCTGTATCGTGTTATTTAACCTTTTTTTAGGTTTATAGCTGTGATAGCCTAGTGGTTAGCACGCCCGCCTCCTTACCAGAGGTCGGGGGTTCGATCACGCACTTGTAACTTTTCGGAGTTATGTGTTTTTAGGAATCAAAATATCACTTACTTCAACGGTGAAGGAAAACATCGTGAGGAAACCTGTACGCCTGAGAGTTCTCCGTAATGTTCTTAAAGGCGTGTGTATATATGTGATAAAATATATGTAGTAAGTATAAATAATTAATCTACGTACATTTTAGTGTTAGATCAAGTATCAATCAACGAAAAATGTCGTAGTTATCATTAATCTGTTACTTGATATGAGTAATTTAGAGGGTAATATAGCCTAGTGGTTAGGGCGTCAGCCTACTAATCAGAGGTCGACGGTTCGAATCTGGGCACGCACCTCTAACTTTTCGGAGTTGTGTGCTTAAAAAAAAAGTTAAAATATCACTTGTTTCAACGGTGAAGGAAAACATCGCGAGGAAACCTGCACGCCTGAGAGTTCTCCGTAATGTTCTCAAAGGCGTGTGAAGTCTGCCAATCCGCACACGGCCAGCGTGGTGGACTATGGCCGAACTCTTCTCATATTGAGAGGAGACCCGTGCTCTGTAGTGAGCCGGCAATGGGTTGATCATGATGATGATGTTTGCATCGCTAGCTAACGAGCTGGCAAGTCTCCTGATATTAACTTACATTCTTTCTAAACATGCAAGCACGCTGAAGTGGCAGTGGGCTGGTCACGTTTGTCGGAGAACCGACGGACGTTGGAGTCGAGGTCCTCGAGTGGAGACCACGTCTCGGCAAACGGTGTGTGGGCCGTCCTCCGGCCAGGTGGAGTGATGAGCTCCGAAAAGTGGCAGGCGTCGACAGGATGCGAAGCCGGAGACAGGATGAGTTGGCGCTACTTCAAAGAGGCCTATATCCAGCAGTGGATTAATGTTGGCTGATGATGATGATGATGATGAAGTCTTATAATAAGACAGGTAAACTTTATTGGCAGGATCTAAAGCGAAAAGTGTGATAGTTGTATGACCACGTTTTTTTTAACACACAACAGGTTAGCCCTTGACGGAAATCGCACCTGGTGTGATGATGTAGTCTAAGATGGTAGCGGGCTAACCTGTTATAGTAAAGTTAACCAAAACTCCTAATTGGTTTATTTTATATTTATTTACTCTTTATTTGTACACCACATATAAATAGAAATAATAAGAAAAACAAGAAGAAACAGGATACAAAAGGCGGCCTTATCGCTTAGCAGCGATCTCTGCCTTAGGATTAGGAAAAAGAAAGTAGGAGAAAGTAGGTGGCGTAATATATAAGCAAAAACCCGCATACTAATAACTACATACTAATACATATACCGGATTACATAAATAATACAATACAAACCACATCGTGCACAACCACCCGTCTTTGTCGGTAGGGTGGTAACTAGCCACGGCCGAAGCCCCCCACCAGATTTCGATCTTTTATTTACATATCTTCTACAATCAGTCGATAGTCTACCGTAAAGCTTTAAAGGTTGGTCATATTTCCCCTCACGTCAAATACCAATTATTGTAAGAATTTTTATTTCTCTCTATTGGACGTCCATATTGGGATTTTTATGCCAAATTTAAGCCTGATCCGCCAAGTGGTTTGAGCAGTGCGTTGATATATCAGTCAGTCAGGGAAAATATTTTTATTTTATTTTTTAATTTAATTAGAACGGACAGTATCCAATAACACTAATTAAATTCACTGATAACACGTAATAACAACATTATAGCTGCAACGAAGTATAAACAAAACAAATATACACTTAATAAAAACAGACAGAGACAAAAACAAAAAATAAATAAAATAAAAAATACTTAAGATAGAGACATAGTAGTTTTATACCTTTCACAAAACTGCAAGTATTGGCTTACGATTGTGCTCCATTTTTTTTTTTTTCACGCTGGGAAATGCGTTTACGCATCCCCTCCGGAGGCGACGCAGGCAAGACTGCGCCGCTTCCGGCGGGGTAAGTGGGACTCCCCGGCGGCCAGGCTGGCGACCAGAACCACTAAAACCCAGCGATGCTGCTTCGCGTCGCCTGGTGGCTGGGTCACGGGTACACTTGTGCACTCGACCGCGGCCCAGCCAGGTGTTCCATTAGCCTGCCAATATGAACAGTGAGGCGAGTCCGTCCACATTTATATATACTTTCAGCAAACACTCCTAATTTTTACTAATAATAAAATAACTTTCATTATATAAGCTACGCAAAGCGTAACAAAAATGAGCTTGTTTATTAAGTAGTAGTATTATTTAGTTTACGTGTTTTTTTTTAACGTGGTGGAAAAGCTTTATAACTACTTGACGACCTCCGTCGCGCTGTCGCATTATAAAGTTTGAGGTCCTGGGTTCGATTCCCGGCTCGAGTCTGCTCTGGTAGGAGGCTTTGGCCGTGGCTAGTTACCACCCTACCGACAAAGACGTGTCGCCAAGCGATTTAGCGTTCCGGCACGATGTCGTGTAGAAACCAATTAGGAGTATGGGTTTTCCATACCCCTAACAGGTTAGCCCGCTACCATCCTAAACAGCATCATCACTTACCACCAGGTGATATAGCAGTCAAGGGCTAACTTGTAGTGTGTAAAAAAAACTTCGGTACGCCGGTGTGGTATACCCGAACTAAAAACCACCACGGCATGTCCCGCTCCCTGCCTACTTGGTAGTTACAAAGAAAAAAGAGCACCCTGTATACAGTCGAGGATACGGTATCGAAGTAACTGGCGAAGGTAAAGTGCTGTATTTTGTACGAAAATTATTGCACTGCGGCGGAATAGGGCTGGGAACAGAGAGCTTTATCGATATCATTATCATCGAAATATCGATAACTTATTTTTTTCGTTGAATTGTGTCTACCTACCTAGTTACAAGAAAATATTTGAATAATGATGAAAAATTCATTCAGATTTGATAAAGGCAAGGATATCCAAAAAAAAATCTTGTCGGATTGATGTCGCTCTCGTTTTGGAAGTCTGATTTAGTAGTTATCTTTTTCTTTATGCGTTATTTCGGCAACTAAGACCCACTTCAAAATTATGACCTACATTATTTTATTTTAAGAATTAGGAACATGTCATAAAAATTGTTTGTAGTTATTTTAATAATCTAATTTCTTTTGTGACATCATCATTAACAACCGATTGACGTCCACTGCTGGACATAGGTCTTTTGTAGGGAGTTCCAATGGCCACGGTCCTGGGCCGCTTGTATCCAGCGGCTCCCGGCGACGCGTCTGATGTCGTCTGTCCACCTAGTTCGGGGTCGACCAACGCTACATTTACCGGTGCGGGGTCACCATTCCAGCATCTTGGGACCCCAACGTCCATCAGTTCTCCGAGCTATGTGCCCCGCCCATTACCACTTCAACTTCTGTAACTCTGGTTCTTCTACGGATCTTCTCATTTCTCACGTAGAGATACTCCTAGCATAGCTCTCTCCCTCGCCCGCTGAGTGACTCTGAGCCTTCTTATGAGACCCATATTGAGCGACCACGTTTCAGAGCCGTAAGTCATCACTGGTAACACGCACTCACATATTGACCTAGGTAAGCTTTTTTTTATTGGTATAAACGTTTTTAAACTTAATCCAAATTTACTTAAATTTATATATAAAATATATGAATAGCTACAAGTAAGACCCAAC
The DNA here is from genome assembly GCA_928268935.1 of Lasiommata megera. Lineage (NCBI taxonomy): Eukaryota > Metazoa > Arthropoda > Insecta > Lepidoptera > Nymphalidae > Lasiommata > Lasiommata megera. Next base: position 8,930,728 of record OV743334.1, read on the forward strand.
GAGCATATTTATAAATTTACTGTAGCTTAACGAGTATTATATATTCAAATATTAGTTTAGTAGTATCATGATCAACCCATCACCGGCTCACTACAGAGCACGGGTCTCCTCTCAATATGAGAAGGGTTCGGCCATAGTCCACCACGCTGGCCGTGTGCGGATTGGCAGACTTCACACGCCTTTGAGAACATTACGGAGAACTCTCAGGCATGCAGGTTTCCTCACGATGTTTTCTTTCACCGTTGAAGCATGTGATATATATATATATATATTTTAAACGTACATAACTCCGAAAAGTTAGAGGTGCGTGCCCGGATTCGAACCGCCTACCTCTGATTAGGAGGCTGACGCCCTAACCACTAGGCTATCACCGCTTCCTTAACCTATGGACGACTAATAAATCCCGACAAAATAGAATAAAGGATATCGATAGCTCACTTTGACATCCCTAGCCCAGCAAGTGGTAAGTGCAGTCTCGACATCGTAATGTCGATAATGTACAACACTAATTATCATATCGATAATGCAGCGTGCATCACTACAGTCTGTGAGGGTGGGTTGGCGACAAATTATTCTGATGTTACATTGTAAAATATTGATTTTGTTTAAGAGAAGATGGTTTTTTTTTTTGCAATCGCTTAGCGCTGTTTATTTATAGAAATAAATATTATTGAAGGGCCTATTTTGCGTTTGTGTGTTTAACCGACTTCTTATGAAATCAAATCAAATCAAAAATAGCTTAATTCATATAAACCTATTACAGGCATCTATGGATCGTTCATATCGCGCCAGGACAAATAAGCCCACAACAAACTTAACCGGGTTTTTTTTTTGTAATCACCATCTCACATAATCAATAATAAATTATAATTAGATATGGAGTTAGCTGCTTAGCGAAGCTGTGATAGTCTAGTGGTTAGAGCGTCAGCCTCTTAATCAGAGGTCGGCGGTGCGAATCCGGGCATGCACCTCTAACTTTTCGGAGTTATGTGCGTTTTTAAAACAAAATATCAATTGCTTCAACGGTGAAGGAAAACATCGTGAGGAAACCTGCACGCCTGAGATTTCTCCATAATGTTCTCGAAGGCGTGTGAAGTCTGCCAATCCGCACATGGCCAGCGTGGTGGACTATGGCCAAACCCTTCTCATATTGGGAGGAGAGAGACCCTTGCTCTGTAGTGAGCCGGTAATGAGTTGATCATGATGATAGAGTTAGAGCAATTCACACCCAAGCTGTTTTATCGTTTATATAATCCTTAATATCGTAATATGATTTTTCTATAAGCTTTCGTTTTATAAAAACTTTGAACTTATTGATAGACATCTCCGAGATATCAATAGGTAATTTATTATAAAATTAAAACTAAACACTTAGCACTAAGTGAGATCCATGTACCCGTCAAGTAAGTTTGTTGTGGGCTTCTTCTTAGACCTGAGCGATTGGAACCCTCTTAGCTTTAGTTTTAAGTTGGCGAGTGTAGTTATCACCATCACATCAGTTTACTTATCACCATCACTAATAGAAATAATGAAAAATGTGATATATATGAACGATTCATAGATGGTTTACATCATCATCATCATCATTTCAACCGATAGACGTCCACTGCTGGACATAGGTCTTTTGTAAGGAGTTCCAACGGCCACGGTCTTGGGCCGCTTGTATCCAGCGGCTCCCTGCGACTCGTTTGATGTCGTCTGTCCACCTAGTTGGGGGTCGACCAACGCTACGTTTACCGGTGCGGGGTCGCCATTCCAGCACCTTGGGACCCCAACGTCCATCGGTTCTCCGAGCTATGTGCCCCGTCCATTGCCACTTCAACTTCGCAACTCGCTGAGCTATGTCGGTAACTCTGGTCCTTCTACGGATCTCTTCATTTCTGATTCGATCACGTAGAGATACTCCTAGCATAGCTCTCTCCATTGCTCGCTGAGTGACTGATGGTTTACATGAATGAAAGATATTTGGATTTCATTTGATTTGAGTAAACTTTCTATAAAAAAATTAAAGTTAAATGAACTTGAAATCGTTAATTTAACTTAGTCAATGAAATGAGCAATTGAATATATTAAAAAAAAATCACCACAGATGCGTCCCGCTTTCAGAAGTTTGACAATAAATATTTTTTATCTTTGAAATTTAAGCTCAGTATGATTATACGTTTTTATTGTTATAAAAAAACGCTGTGATAGCCTAGTGGTTAGGGCGTCTGCCTCCTAAACAGAGGTCGGGGGTTCGAACCCGGGCACGCACTAACTTTTCTGAGTTATGTGCGTTTTTAAACAATTAAAATATCACTCGCTTCAACGGTGAAGGAAAACGTTGTGAGGAAACCTACACGCTTGTAAGTTCTCCGTAATATTCTCAGCAAATGAAGCAATAAAAGTGCTTTCAAACATTATTGCAATAAAGATTTTAATTGACAGATTGATTTTGGTATCTTGTGAGACTTTAATCAGCATCAAAGTTTCCAGAATTCATCCAATCTCAAGTAGATTGTAGGCAAGAATAATTGAACTCTGTAAGGAAAACATCGTGAGGAAACCTGTACGCCTGAGAGTTCTGCATAATGTTCTCGAAGGTGTGTGAAGTCTGCCAATCCGCAAATGGCCAGCGTGGTGGACTATGACCGAACCCTCATATTGAGAGGAGACTGTACTCTGTAGTGAGTCGGTAATGGGTTGATCATGATGATGATGATGATGATTTCTGCTGTTATTCCACTATAAGTTAATCCAAGATTACAGTTTTACCTGGAGTGTTGAGGCAGTCTAGGGTCATAAAGCGAACCTAGCCTAGCTTAGACTTAAGAAACAGTTTTTTTTTCGGACTGTCTATTAGCTGTACAAACCCTATTGGTTGCCACAGCGTAACCGGGCTGTTTGGCGAGCTTTGGAAAGAAGCTCTGCCAGAAGAAAATTTGAGCCCTAGGGCTCGAAGAAACTATGGGAACGACTGCCTAAGGGCGCCTCCTGTGAGGCCGAACCTCGGCTTAGGCGACGTTTGGGATAACGGGGGGTCGGACGGTGAGTGGTCCGTACGTCTGAGGCCGTGGATGGAGCCCACGTCCGGATGACGTAAGATAGCGGGGACCTCGTCTTCGCCGCGAAGACGGTGTGTAGCGTATGATTGTGCGGTAGGTGGTACGAGTGTGTTGTCAGTAGTCATCTGATCGTCAGGGTTAAGAAAGAGTGCAAACGAGTCAGCGTTATGCGCCTGACTTTAGTCTGTCTTGTTTTAAAACTAAGCAAAGTTACTCTATAGATTACTAGCTAAGATTTAAGAAACAATAGTAGCTCGTCTGCACTCGCCATTACAATATTTTTATAGTTAACTTTATTAGTCTACTCGACAAGTAATAACAAACTCGAAAACAAAAATATCATCCCATTTTAATATTTCTTGGATGATGATGACGATTGTTATAAAAATAAAGGGACTTCAATAGAAATGCTGATTAAATACGTTTTGTATGAGTTTAAAACGTTTTACTGTTTTTAAAGTTTGTTGGAGTCTCAAAGTTAAAACGAAACGATAGGGTCTGATACGTCAGTTGTAATCAATAGTTCCTTGTAACCTTCGTAATAATTTTGCACGCAATATTACATACACATGTTTAAATTATGGAGTCTACCCAGTCAAATATATATGACACTTGTTTTTACCCGCGGCTTCGCTCGTATTGAATCCAGTAAATAAGTATCAGAGATCATTGCAATAGAAATGAATCAATGGGATAGCTATAGTTTAACAAACCATTTTTTTAAATCTTTAGTAAAACATTTTTTTTTTTAATAAATTATCCTGTGTCACTTGTCATTCCTTCAAGAATATGTAAGCAAAGTTTCATGACGATCGGTTGAGTGTTTTTTTTTTCACCAACAGTGATGATGCAGTCTAAGATGGTAGCGGACTAACCTGTTAGAGGCAGGGTTAACCCATACTCCTAATTGGTATCTACGGGACATCGTGCCGGAACGCTAAATCGCTTGGCGGCCCGTCTTTGTCTGTAGGGTGGTAACTACTCACGGCTGAAGCCTCCCACCAGGGTCTGCCTCGGCGGACGCCGCTGGCTGGGTCGCGGTCGAGTGCACAAGTGTTCCCGTGACCCAGCCACCAGGTGACGCGAAGGAGCATCGCTGGGTTTTAGTGGGTATCCTGGTCGCCGGGGAGTCCCACATACCCCGCCGGAAGCGGCGCAGTCTTGCCTGCGCCGCCTCCGGAGGGGATGCGTTAACGCATTTCCCAGCGGAAAAAAAGTATCAGAAATTATTACAATAGCAATGAATCAATGTGATGGCTATATTTTAACAAACTATTTTTCCGATCTTTCGTTAAATTTTTTTTTTTATTTATTAAAAAACTAATTATTTTTTGTCACTTGTAATATCTCCAAGAATATTTGTGCAAAGTTTCACGACGATCGGTTGAGTGTTTTTCGCGTGAAGGTGTAACAAACAAACATAAATTTATGTATCAACCTATTTGACGACCTCCGTGGCGCAGCGCGTTCGCTGTTGCATTTTAAAGACGGAGGTCCTGGGTTCGATTCCCGGCTCGAGTCTGGTCTGGTGGGAGGCTTCGGCCGTGGCTGGTTACCACCCTACCGACAAAGACGTGTCGCCAAGCGATTTAGCGTTCCGGCACGATGTCGTGTAGAAACCGATTAGGAGTATGAGTTTACCATACCCCTAACAGGTTAGCCCGCTACCATCTTAGACCCGCATCATCACTTACCATCAGGTGAGATGCAGTCAAGGGCTAACTTGGTGAATAAAAAAAAAATATATTATCATCGTGATCAATCCATTGCCGATAATTGTCTCCTCTCAATAAGCATGCATGTTTCCGGTTTTCGGTTAATATATTTCACACATAAAGCGGTGATAGCTTAGTGGTTAGGGCGTCAGCCTCCTAATCAGAGGTCGGCGGTTCGAATCCGGGCACGCACCTCTAACTTTTCGAAGTTATGTACGTTTTTTAAACAATTAAAATATCACTTGCTTCAACGGTGAAGGAAAACATCGTGAGGAAACCTGCACGCCTGAGAGTTCTCCATAATGTTCTCAAAGGCGTGTGAAGTCTGCCAATCCGCACACGGCCAGCGTGGTGGACTATGGCCGAACCCTTCTCATATTGAGAGGAGACCCGTGCTCAGTAGTGAGCCGGTTATGGGTTGATCATGATGATGATGATGATGATTTCACACATTGTATTAATAACTCACGGTAGCATGATATCTCTATGCAGTTATTATATCCAACTTCAGTAAACTCCAGTAAAGAGTTTGTCAGCGAGGGTGAACCTGTCAGCAAATTAAAACTACAGTACACCGACGACATTGACCGGCCGCCCATCGGCCGCCCAATAAATGTGTCTGTCCGGATAAAATATTAACACGTGTACCCGGGGGTCACGTCGTAAACACGGGTAATGGGTGGGGGTCTAGGATCGATACAGAAACAACTAGACGCTTATTTATATCCAGTAGGTATTATAATCTTGAGAAAAATCCAATATAAGTTAGTTTATAAAAAAAAAAAAAATAGCACTCGCTTCAATGGTGAAGGAAAACATCGTGAGGAAACCTGCACGCCTGAGAGTTCTCCGTAATGTTCTCAAAGGCGTGTGAAGTCTGCCAATCCGCACACGGCCAGCGTGGTGGACTATGGCCGGACCCTTCTCATGTTGAGAGGAGACCCGTGCTCTGTAGTGAGCCGGTAATGGGTTGATCATGATGATGATGATAAGTTAGCCCTTGACGGCAATCTCACCAGATGGTAAGTGATGATGCAATCTAAGATGGTAGCGGGCTAACCTGTTAGGGGTATACTAAACCCACGCTCCTAATTGGTTTGTACGCGACATCGTGCCGGAACGCTAAATCGCTTGGCGACACGTCTTTGTCAGTAGGGCCGACTTGTACTTGGAGTCTCATCAACTTCCATCTTATAACTAACTACTAATCTTAACCTAATTCCCACCAAATGTCCCTTGTTCGTTAATTTAACCGATATATATAAAAGAAAGTCGTGTTAGTTACACTATTTATAACTCAATAACGGCTGAACCGATTTGGCTGCAAATCGGTGGAGAGATAGCTTAGAACCAGGAGACGGACATGGGATACCTTTTAACCCGTTATATTTACGCGCGGGATTTATGAAAAACTGAATTTCAAGTCAATGAATTATAACTACAGTTTCAGCTTGAATGATCTATAACTATAGTTTGTCACAAACATTTTCCACGAATTGGTATTTAGCTTATTAGCTTATTCCATAGGAGTTTTTAAAAACCTCTAATCTAAGCGGACGAAGTCGCGGGCATCGACTGCAACAATCTTAACATCACAAGTAAAAATAAACTTGTGTTGCACGCTACTAGACTACAATAAATTAGAAATTCATTTAAAGGTTATTGTATACAATATTATAACAAATTGCCAAATGAAATTTCTGGGATGTCTCTCAATAAGTTTAAAGTTTATATAAAACGTAAGCTTGTAGAAAAGTCCTACTATAGTGTAAAGGATTACGTAAATGATAAACAAGCATGGGTGTGAAATATTGCTCTAATAAGATAGCTCTTAATATAATTTTAAGTGGCATGTGAGATGGTGATAACTAAAATAAAATTTACCTGGCTAAGTTTGTTGTGGGCTTCTTCTTAGACCGGGGCGCGTTTGGAACCCTCATAGCTTTAGTTTTAAGTTTACGAATGTAGTTATCACCATCAAATCACTGCTATGTAAATTATTGACGCGTCAAAAGCGCCTTTTAAAGGACTATTTGAATAAAGATTATTTTGAATTTGAATTTGAATCGACTAGTTATAAAACATTTGTGTAATAAAATGTTTCTTATTCTTTTCTTTTATAATAAGGTTTTTTGTTTGTTTTGTATTGTAAGTTAATTTGAAAATGGTTTTCATTTAACATAATATTATGTTATAAGGGTCGACTAGAGTTATTATGCACGCTATAGCTACCTAGAAGTTGAATTATATGTATATCTTACACGCAAGGTTATTAAAATGTTACATTTTTTTTTTTTATCCACTACAAGTTAGCCCTTGATGGCAATCCCACCTGATGGTAAGTGATGATGCAGTCTAAGATGGTAGCGGGCTAACCTGTTAGGGGTATGGTAAACCCATACTCCTAATTGGTTTCTACGCGACATCGTGCCGGAACCCTAAATCGCTTGGCGACACGTCTTTGTCGGTAGGGTGGTAACTAGCCACGGCCGAAGCCTCCCACCAGACATAGTTATTGTTAAAAAAATATGGAATATTGGCATAAATAAATAAATGTTTTCAACTGAAAGATGATCGGATATTCCGAGCAACGCTTGACGAAACAAAACGCTTTTTCCTAACTTTACTATTTCTACCAGTAAACTGCTATAAGTTGCACAAAGAAACTTCATAATAATGACTGCATACATGTGAAAAATATCTCATATTAATTGTTTTTAGTTTCAATGTACTACCAGTGATAGTATATTGTGTGTTCCCGGCTAAGTTTGTTGTGGGCCTCTTCTTAGAGCGGGGCGCGTTTGGAACCCTCGTAGCTTTAGTTTTAAGTTTACGAATGTAGTTATCACCATGAAATGACTACTATGTAAATTATTGACGCGTCAAAAGTGCCTTTTTAAGGACTATTTGAATAAAGATTATTTTGAATTTTGAATTTTTTTTACATGACTAACTCATATATATTAAAAGCATTAGCAAACTTTAAAGCGAATGTTAAATGGACGTGATACAACATATATTATAAAATTAGATAAAAAAAAACTTATAAAACAAATACAATTTATTTATAACATCTGAAACTTAAAATAAACCTTCAATTGAAATATAATATAATTACTAAAATATATTATTAAAAGGAGTCCCTTTAGGCAAGGTTCCGAAGATACTGGCAGCGTCCCCCCTTTGAATGGCTACACTAATTCTTTGTCCGAGGTAGCTGGCAGCTCTTCGGTCTCCTGTGATGTCGACTAACCTTTGTGCTATTTCCCTAAAAAGCCCTATAGTGCTAGGACCCCACGGACCAAGGGTCTCGACACCGAATGGGACAAAATCATATTCGGAGCCTAGACCCCTATATTTGTATGCTTTAGCTTTTTCAAGCCGCACCAACTCTGTTGTTGGTTCCATGTAGATGGGAAGGGGCTAGAAAAAAATGTTGGTAAATAAAGTGATATAATATGATCTAATATAGCTATATCAAACATTTTCCATTATATACTTTTTGCTATTATAGAGAAACAAAAATTCATTGTAAAATTTAACATTTAAATTTTTTGATGTATATCAAAATATTTTAATTGCTTAAAACGCACATAAGTCCGAAAAGTTAGAGGTGCGTGCCCGGGTTAGAACCCCCGACCTCTGATTAGGAGGCGAACGTCCTAACCACTAGGCTATCACAGCTTCGAATATTAGTAATCATCTAATAATTTGAGAGAACCTGAGTAATTCGACGACCAGGCTTGTAACTTGGCATTGACTGGGTCCCACCGTCCATTACTGTCCAAGATCGTGTTGAATATACATGTAGTACTTCCAAAAAATAATGTAAAACAGTTTAACTTTAGAACAAACTATTTTATGTTTGTATTTGTGTTTGTACAGAACAAAACCAGTATCGTTGGACAAAGGGTGAAGTTTTCTCCAGACAGTTATGTAGTTACGAGCAAGCATACATACTGATAGTTTATTCTTTATATACGGATGCGGGCACGCCTTCCCCGCTGGGAGGGGCTAGTGGGGGGGCGTGGTGGGTAGATCGCGGATGTCGGAAAGGTTCGGATGCGGTGTTCAGTCGCTGATACATTCGGCAGGTTTCTTATAACCCACAATCGCCTGTATACGTTAAGGTAATCATTCTAACGTGTTATATATCGACAACCGATTTACTGACTTCTCCAAGCAATTTAATAAAGGCGTTAATTATTTTTCGCATTAATAATTTTGTGGTGGGTGGCTTCGGCCGTGGCTAGTTACCACCCTACCGACAAAGACGTGTCGCCAAGCGGTTTAGCGTTTCGGCACGATGTCGCGTAGAAACCGATTAGGAGTGTGTTTACCATACCCCTAACAGGTTAGCCCGCTACCATCCTAGACTGCATCATCACCTACCATCACGTGAGATAGCCGTCAAGGGCTAATTTGTAGTGTATAAAAAAAAATCAAAATATCTATATTCATATAAACCTATTACAGGCATCTATGAATCGTTCATATATAACACACTTTTTATTATTTCTATTAGTGAGTTGATGGTGATAACTAAACTCGCCAACTTCAAACTGCAAATCGCGCCCAGCTCTAAAAGAAACCCACAACAAATTCAGCCGGTAAACGATAAACAAAACAGCAAATAAAGTAAAGTTGACTTTACTTTTCTCGCTTGTGAAGTCAACATCTCCTGAGGATGATCCGGTGTCGGGTCGAAACGTGCGTAGAGGTTCTAGTGGAAGATTTTGCGTGGCGTTATATTATACAAATCTCCCGGTTGTCAGCGGAATATAGCAAATTATACTTGCTGTTTGTTGTCTAATTATCTCACGCCATCAGACTTGAATGTCGTCAACCAAATATTGGCCGGAATATACCACATCACGTTATCAAAAAGTGTAGACTACAACATAGATTCTTGTTGTCGCTGGTGGGAGTGGCTCGTGGAGGCCAATTGGCTGCGAGCGCTGGAAAATCAATATCCTCATTTCCCAGCCTTCGGCGGCAGTTATATGAATATTTGACTAACATTGCGGCGGGGATATTCTTTATTATTATTATAAAACCCAAGGAATTCGCACATTTATTTGTTTCCACATACCCAGTTTGGGTGTTGCAACTTGGTCTCTACGTGATCAAATCAGAAATGAGGAGTTCCTAGAAAGAGTTACCGACATAGCTCAGCGAGTTGCGAAGTTGAAGTGGCAATGGGCGGGGAACATAGCTCGGAGAACCGATGGACGTTGGGGTCCCAAGGTGCTGGAATGGCGACCCCGCACCGGTAAACGTAGCGTTGGTCGACCACCAACAAGGTGGACAGACGACATCAAACGAGTCGCAGGGAGCCGCTGGATACAAGCGGCCCAAGACCGTGGACATTGGAACTCCCTACAAAAGACCTATGTCCAGCAGTGGACGTCAATCTGTTGTTAATGATGATGATGTTGATGAATCTTGGTCTGGAATCGACCGTAGTAGAGCGACCGATTTCATTTATTTTCATTTGTACCGTCTAAAAAATTGTGTACTGAGTAATAACACTTTTTTTTTATATACACTCCAAGTGACCTCCGTGGCGCAGCGAGCGCCCTATCACATTATAAAAAAGTTGGAGGTCCTGGGTTCGATTCCTGGCTCGAGTCTGATCTGGTGGGAGGCTTCGGCCGTGGCTAGTTACCACCATACCGATTAAGACGTGTCGCAAAGCGGTTTAGCGTTCCGGCACGATGTCGCGTAGAAACCAATTAGGAGTATGGGATTACCACACACTAACATGCTAGCCCGCTACCCTCTTAGACTTTATTATTATCACTTACCATCACGTGAGATAGCCGTCAAGGGCTAAATATATATATTGGAGTATGGGTTCAGCTGACAACGCAAAATCAAAATCAAAAATGAAAAATAGCTTTATTCATATAAACCTATTACAGGCATCTATGAATCGTTCATATATATCACGTTTTTCATTATTTCTATTTGTGATGGTGATAACTACAGTCGCCAACTTAATCGATCACATCGCATCTTTGGTTTATCTGCAGACTCGGACTGTCTATTAGCTGTACAAACCCTTTTGGTTGCCACAGCGTAACCGGGCTGTTTGGCGAGCTTCGGAAAGAAGCTCTGCCCTAGGGCTCAAAGAAACTAAGGGAACAACTGCCTAAGGGCGCCTCCTTTGAGGCCGAACCTCGGCTTAGGCGACGTTTGGGATAACGGGGGGGTCGGACGGTGAGTGGTCCGTACGTCTCCGAGGCCGTGGATGGAGCCCACGTCCGGATGACGTAAGATAGCGGGGACCTCGTCTTCGCCGTGAAGACGGTGTGTAGCGTATGATTGTGTGGTAGGTGGTACGAGTGTGTTGTCAGTAGTCATCTGATCGTCAGGGTCATGAAGGATATGTTTAGGTCTCCTCTTTCGGAGAGGAGCGCTTAGGTCGGGGGAGTACTGAACGTAAGCTAAACTCTCTGCTCATCTGGCTCCGATATAAATATAAAAAAACATCTACCTATCTATAGAGATTTAAGCAAGGTTTAAATTACACTTATTTAAGGTCATCTATACAAATAAATAAAATTGGAGTGTCTGTTTGTAATATTGAAATAACCGTTTTTTACTGCATGCGTATGAATATGTATACGGTACATACACCAAAATAATATTTTTTACAATTTTTGTCTGTCTGTTTGTTCCGGCTAATCTCTGAAATGGTTAGACCAATTTTTACAGGACTTTTATTGGCAGGTAGCTGATGTAATAAGGAGTAACTTAGGCTACTTTTATTTTAGAAAAATAAAGTAATGTTGCAATGTCCAAGTACTCCGATTTCACTAATTCTTTTTTTTTTTTTAAAGGAGATACTTTAATGTTTATCCTGTAATAATTATTTCAAGTAATTCGGGTTAGTAATCTATTGATTCGTGATTGAAAGACAAACACACTAACTCAACGCAGACGAAGTCGCGGGCGTCAGCTAGTTCATTAATAAACTGTGACAGCCTAGTGGTTAGGACGGCCGCCTCCTAATCAGAGGTCGGCGGTTCGATCCCGGGCACACACCTCTAACTTTTCGGATCGTTACGTGCGTTTTTAAGCAATTAAAATATCACTCGCTTCAACGGTGAATGAAAACATCGCGAGGAAACCTGCACGCCTGAGAGTTCTCCATAATGTTCTCAAAGGCGTGTGAAGTCTGCCAATCCGCACACGGCCAGCGTGGTGGACTATGGCCGAACCCTTCTCATATTGAGAGGAGACCCGTGCTTTGTAGTAAGCCGGCAATGGGTTGATCATGATGCTAAATCAATGTAGCCATGACCGAAAAATTATGCTGACAAAGTAAGAGGTGCGTGTTAGCGATCGAACCCCCAACCTCTGACTATGAGGCGGACGTCCTAACCGTTAGGCTTAGACCATGTTGAGAGACCCGCGTTCTGTAATGTACCGGCAATGGGTTTATCATGATGAAGCTCATTAAAAATACATAAAAATAACCCAGTTAAATAAAAAATAAAAACTCGCCGTCGGCCCTGGGTTCGGGGCTAAATAATAGCGGGTGGAGGGGCGGCTCACAAATAATATTTGCATACAAATAATGCGAAGAATAAGATATTCTCAGGCCAAATAAATAATTGGTATTTTATACAGATTCACTTCTTGGAGGAGACGTGTTCGTTGGACTATCGAGGACGTGCCTTTTCCAAATCTTTCGCCATTTTTTAAAGCGGTGACAGCTCAGTGGTTAGGGCGTCAGCCTCCTAATCAGAGGTCGGCGGTTCGAATCCGGGCACGCACCTCTAACTTTTCGGGAGTTATGTGCGTTTTTAAACAATTAAAATATCACTTGCTTTAACGGTGAAGGAAAACATCGTGAGGAAACCTGCACGTCTGAGAGTTCTCCATAATGTTCTCAAAGGCGTGTGAAGTCTGCCAATCCGCACATGGCCAGCGTGGTGGACTATGGCCAAACCCTTCTCATATTGAGAGGAGACCCGTGCTCTGTAGTGAGCCGGTAATGGGTTGATCATGATGATGATGATTATTTTATAAGTATATATTTGTATATTATGTTTATTGATATTTTATTTTATGTTTTGAATTGCGCCATTACCCTCATATTTTGATTAATTCTTTCCCCAAGGGTTGTCTGGAAGAGATTGCTGAAGCAATAAGACCGCCTTTGTATACTTATGTGTTAAATGTTTTTGTATTGTTGTTTCTTTAAAGTTTGTGTGCAATAAAGAGTATTTATCTTATCTTATCATTTTAATTTTTTCAATGCCTTGCGCCTTAAAATCTCATATGTTTGTTAAAGACAGTTAAAAGTAAAGATTTTCACATTTGTAGCACTGGTTTACAGTCAATAACATACTTTTACATCGAAAAAACTAAAAGTGTACAATTTATTTGAAAACGTGTGACGAATATTGATTAAAATGTTATTATAAATGAAGAATTCTGAGAAATTGTCAATCAATCAATCAATCATAATCTTCATTGAAATAATTCTTTAAAAGGCACTTTTGACGTGTCAATAATTTATTTACATAGCAGTGAGTTGATGGTGATAAATATACATTCGTTAACTTAAAACTAAAGCTATGAAGGTTCCAAACGCACCCTGCTCTAAGAAGAAGCCCACAAAAAACTTAGCCAGGTCAATTTTCTTTTGTTATCACCATCTCACATGCAACTTTAAATTATGTTAAAAGCTATCTGTCGAATCAATGCCGTCGGAGTTGGTTTTAGTAAGAGTGACGTCACGCTTTTGTTTACTTTCGCTCATAGTAATTAAAACCGCAACTTGAAGGATTACACTTTTATTGCGACAATAACTAAAAGGTCCGAACGGTCCGACATCACGAGCGAGAATGCCACGAAAGGCATCAACCGCTCGTATTTATAGCAAAGCATACTTGTACAAAATTGATTGCTACCGTCAAAATACACTGATTAACAAAGAAATGATTAATTATTGATTTAAAGTGTTCATGATCAACCCATCACCGGCTCACTACAGAGCACGGGTCTCCTCTCTATATTTGAAGGGTTCGGCCATAGTCCACCACGCTGGCCGTGTGCGGATTGGCAGACTTCACACGCCTTTGAGAACATTACGGAGAACTCTCAGGCGTGCAGGTTTCCTCACGATGTTTTCCTTCACCGTTGAAGCAAGTGATATTTTAATTGCTTAAAAACGCACATAACTCCGAAAAGTTAGAGGTGCGTGCCCGGATTCGAACCGCCGACCTCTGATTAGGAGGCTGACGCCCTAACCACTAGGCTATCACCGCTTTAAAGTGTTCAAATGTGGGTAATTATTGGATTCTTGTTGTTCTTGGCGCCGCTGAATGAAGTTAATAACTCCTTTGCACCGACATATCTTATTACTGAGAAAAATATCACGTTAACTGTTGTACATATAGTTTCGTTTAAAATATGGGGGGGGTAGTAATGTCCCCCCTAATCCAGCCGGGTATCATTTGTAACCGGCGGGCAAGGCGCTTATTCAAATGAGCTAGCAGCTGAACGGATCCGATACAAACAAGTTATATACGCATACCTACTTGTTGCTCCGGGTTCTTCCGGATAATTTCTCTATTTATTACGGAAAATCGACAGCTAATATTTATTTTATTTATTTATTTAAAAAGGAACCCTAACAATACACATATCATACGCTCGCCACTTAATTACACACTATTACACGCACTGATACGTATATCAATAATAAGTGTACGCAACATTCACAATGCGCCAAGCAAACATTACGTTACAACAGATTTAAGAACAACAAAAAAAATAAGCAATAAATCTAAATAAATAGAAGTAAATTAAAACATAATTAAATTAATTAAAATAAGAAATAAAAAATAAAATATATTTTTTCATAACGATTTAACGTTGTGAGCTAATGCGAATGTTTAGTTTTTTACAGGTTTCCACAAAGTTCACATATAGTTACAAAGTAAGAAACATCTTAAATTATTAGCTTGAGTCACTATACAATATACAGTTATGATAGTAATAATAAAAAAAAAACGCAATATAAAAGATCAACTACAAAAGAAAGAATCAAAACCAATCACATGATATAATAAAGTTAAAAACATTAAAGTGGAAGATTTCATTTACAAATGTCAATTAGTGACTATTATATGAGATGTCAAAAGTTAATATATTTGTTATGAAATAAATCTATATCATTTTGTTTTTACATAGTTATTATCATCATCATCATGATCAACCCATTTTCGGCTTACTACAGAGCACGGGTCTCCTCTAAATATGAGAAGAGTTTGGCCATAGTCCACCACGCTGGCCGTGTGCGGATTGGCAGACTTCACACGCCTTTAAGAATCTTTACTATGGAGAACTCTCAGGCGTGCAGGTTTCCTCACGATGTTTTCCTTCACCGTTAAAGCAAGTGATATTTTAATTGCTTAAAAACGCACATAACTCCGAAAAGTTATAGGTCCGTGCTCGGGTTCGAACCCCCGACCTATGATTAGAAGGCTGACGTCCTAACCACTAGGCTATTATATATGCCAGATAATCTTGGTAAAGGAGAATATTTACCTAGTTTAGTTCTATAGAACCAGTGATAGAACAAATTACACGTTACATTTTCACATTATTTTTCCACAATCTATCCAAACGCAGGGATGTTTGTTACGCTTTCAAGCTAAAACTACTCAGTCAATCATCGTGAAACTTTGTACACGTATTACAAATAACAGAGAATACTTTTTATCATAAAAAAAAATACTACATAGGTGTACAACTTTGCATCCATCGTTTTTTTTTTTGTTTGGATTTTTCTGTCTGTCTGCATCACGCCGAAACTACTGGATAGATTTGAATGAAATTTTGTACAGAAGTAGCTGATACACCTTTTTTTCCGCTGCGAAATGCGTTTACGCATCCCCTCCGGAAGCGATGCAGGCAAGACTGCGCCGCTTCCGACGGGGTATGTGGGACTCCCCGGCGGCCAGGCTGGCGACCAGAATACCCACTAAAACCCAGCGATGCTCCTTCGCGTCGCCTGGTGGCTGGGTCACGGGAACACTTGTGCACTCGACCGCAACCGCAACTGATACACCGGTTCAGCATATAGGATAGTTTTTATCCCGGAATTCATGGTGCCCTTGGGAGAGGAAATGAAAGTCAAAATGTGTAATTTAGTTGTAATTCATTAACGCATACTCATAATACATTCGTTCTTTAGTTGCCTGGAAGAGATCGCTATGTATCGATAAGGCCGCCAAATTGTATACTGTTTTTGTGTCATTTTCAATTCATACAATAACTATGTTATTTTTATAATGTTGTAAGCAGATGATATAGAGGGGTAACCTGTAAGGGGTTCGGCTATTACATTCAACCCATTCCCAGTCGGTTTCCAAACGACATCTGTCACGGAGGGAGGTTTACTGGCCACGGCAAAGCCCCCCCAAAATGCAAATATTCAAAACGAAAAAGCAAAACAAATTTTATTGCAAGATATGCAAATCAGATTACGAGCAAGTTTACTAAAGACAATGTTTCCTTGCATTTTATTAATTATTATTTTGTGATTTAAAGTTTACAAAATATCTTTTGTGTTTGGATGTTACAGTAGCTATGATGGCTTAGTGGTTAGGACGTCCGCATCCTACTCGTAGGTCGGAGGTTGCTTATTATTACTATTTTAAGTGATAAAGTATATAAGCAAACATTTAGCCTTGTAGTGACTGACAAAATTTTGCGGTCACGGCGATTTAGCATCATGATCAACCCATTGCCGGCTCACTACAGAGCACAGGTCTCCTCTCAATATGAGAAGGGTTCGGCCATAGTCCACCACGCTGGCCATGTGCGGATTGGCAGACTTCACACGCCTTTGAACATTACGGAGAAGTCTCAGGCGTGCAGGTTTCCTCACGATGTTTTT
This sequence comes from Lasiommata megera, assembly GCA_928268935.1. NCBI lineage: Eukaryota > Metazoa > Arthropoda > Insecta > Lepidoptera > Nymphalidae > Lasiommata > Lasiommata megera. The sequence goes on from OV743334.1 coordinate 8,947,410, forward strand.
CTTCACCGTTGAAGCGAGTGATATGTTAATTGCTTAAAAACGCACTTAACTCCGAAAAGTTAGAGGTGCGTGCCCGGATTCGAACCGCCGACCTCTGTTTAGGAGGTGGACGTGCTAACCACTAGGCTATCACCGCTTATAAAAATCCACAATACCCAGTGGATATTTTGACGACCTCCGTGGCGCAGCGCGCGCGTTTTAGCATGGCTTTGGCCGTGGCTAGTTTCCACCCTACCTACAAAGACGTGTCGCCAAGCGATTCAGCGTTCCGGCACGAAGCGAGTGATATGTTAATTACTTAAAAAAGCACTTAACTCCGACAAGTTAGAGGTGGGTGCGCGTGATCGAACCGCCGACCTCTGATTAAGAGGCGGACGTCCTAACCACTAGGCTATCACAGCTTTAGCGATTTAGCGTTCCAGTTAATACCTTTTAGAGACCAATTAAAGGTTTAATATAACTGTCATGTAACAGACAGATTAGCCCTCTACCAAAACTGCATGAAAAAAGGGTAAAGCATTCTAATGGCGACCCCGCACCGGTAAACGTAGCGTTGGTCGACCCTCAACAAGGTGGACAGACGACATCAGACGAGTCGCAGGGAGCCGCTGGATACAAGCGGCCCAAGACCGTGGCCATTGGAACTCCCTACAAAAGACCTATGTCCAGCAGTGGACGTCAATCGGTTGAAATGATGATGATGATGATTCTTATAGTGGTTTTAAAACCGAAAACTCTGAGACATGCTTAATAATATAAAGTTTTGAATGAAAGATTGCTATCTAAAACGAACCCGCAAAACTTAATTCAAGTAGGTAACGATAGATAATTTTCACGTTAATATGTGAAATATCAAATTGAATTTTGAAATGTTATGTCTGGAATTACGTTAGGCGCGTTTCCACTCACCTCCGTCATGGCGTGAGCGTAAAAAAGAAACCTGCGACTTTCATAACCAATAGCAAAAAAAAACAAAACCGCGGATAATTTTCACGTTAATATGTGAAATATCAAATTGAATTTTGAAATGTTACGTCTGGAATTACGTTAGGCGCGTTTCCACTCGCCTCCGTCATGGCGTGAGGGTAAAAAAGAAACCTGCGACTTTCATAACCAATAAAGTCTTCAAGTTCGAAGAAAATCGATTTAAAAAAATTCTATAACCAAAAGCAAGTTTGACGAACTCCGCGACGCAGCGTGCGCGCTGTCGAATTATAAAGTTGGAGGTCCTGAATTCGATTCCGGCTCGAGTCTGGTCTGGTGGGAGGCTTTGGCCGTAGCTAGTTACCACCCTACCGACAAAAGCGTGTCGCCAAGTGATTAAGCGTTCGATACGCGTAGAAACCAATTAGGAATGTGGGTTTACCATACCCCTTAACAGGTTAGCCCGCTACCATCTTAGACTGCATCATCACTTATCATCAGGCGGGATTGCAGTCAAGGGCTAACTTGTAGTGGATAAAAAAAAGATGTTTACGGGTGACGGTAATCACTTAATATCAAGTGACCAGATTTGGGATTTAAAAATCAAAATTTTGTTACCTATGTAAGAAGTGGCTGAAAAAAATGTAGTTCAAGTTAATTAATCTTTAAGTTCGAAGCAGAACGATTTAAACTCAAAATTATCAATCAATCAATCATAATCTTTATTCAAATAATCCTTGTAAGACACTTTTGACGCGTCAATAATTTACATAGTAGTTATTTCATGGTGATAACTATATTCGTAAACTTAAAACTAAAGCTATGAGGGTTCCAAACGCGCCCTGGTCTAAGAAGAAGCCCACAACAAACTTAGCCAGGTAATTTTTTTTTTGTTATCACCATCTCACATGCCACTTAAAATTATATTAAGAGCTATCTTATTAGAGCAATATTTCACACCCATGCTTGTTTATCATTTACGTAATCCTTTACACTATAGTAGGACTTTTCTACAAGCTTGTTTATAAATTTCAAAAGTATAACAGCAGAAAGGGTTTTACGTAGATATTTCAGTAGCTAGCGTCTATTTAAATTGACGTTACGTACAACGCGAACGGACCCCGATCTCCGATAAGGCACGCGTCCGCCATCACTGCAAATCGTTTCGCGCGCAAACTGCTGTCATCTGTCAAAAGTGGAAAACAAACATGGCGGAGACGCGGATGCAGAGATAAAATAATAATCCGAGCAGCTAGACTGTATAGACAAGTTCAATAGACCTGTTTAGTGTAGCTCTGTATCAGGACACCATAGACAAGTAAAAGATAAAATATAAAATAAAAGCATAGATATGTAGCATTTATAAAAATGCAATTTTTGTAACGAAGTTCCTTATCGCGCGTTGTGAAAGGGGGCTAGACGGAAAAAATTCTTACGAAAAGTTGTCACGACACTTTTTGTTATTGTAAGCTTACTTCTCAATTCGTAAGAAAAGAGACTTAAAGAAAAATGATAAGACATTTGAAATATACGACAGTTTCTGGAACTGCTTTGAGGAAGTCGCTACTGATAATATGCGAAATAGTAATGATGAGGAGAACATGGAGAAGAATACTGTGGCAAATGAGATAGATTTTTATTTGAAAACTACTCGCCTAGATAGGAAAGCTGATCCTTACAAGTGGTGAAAGGTGGTCAGCAAATGAAAAGCAATACCCAAACCTTTCAAAATTTGCTAAAGTTTATTGGAACGAAGTTCCTTATCGCGCGTTGTGAAAGGGGGCTAGACGGAAAAAATTCTTACGAAAGTTGTCACGACACTTTTTGTTATTGTAAGCTGTGCGGCGTCGCATGTTTCTCTGTCTGTCTCTCTCTCTCTTATAGAAAGCAAGCCAGATATTTTCATTTCTATTTCGCATTGAACAGTGTGGTGTCGCGACGATTATTTTTGTTGAGTGTATACAGGTTTTTTTAAATAATAAATAATAAAAAATAATAATAATGAATCCTGACAGTGTTTCTGCACAAGTTCCGGATATTGCTGACGGAGTACAAAATTGAGCCTACTGATTAAGTTAATATAACATTATATTTGTTAATAAAAAATAGAATAAAAATTTAATTACAATTCCTTCACTAATTAATCGAAAGGAACTTCGTTCCATCCGGGTGTCCCTTGACACCTCTCAAGTTTTTATTATTTTATTTCTTGATTACCTCTGTAGCGCAGTGCGTACGCCGTATTATAAAGCGGGAGCTCCTGGGTTCGATTCCCGGCTCGAGTCAGGTCTGGTGGGAGAATTGGCTTAGCCGGCGACTAATTTGTGACTCCTCTGGTGCTGCAGACAAAGACGTGTCGCAAAGCGATTCAGCGTTACGGCACGATGTCGCGTAGAAACCAATTAAGAGTATGGGCCTACCATACCCTTAACGAGTTAGCCCGCTACCATTTTAGACTGCAACATCACTTACCATCAGGTGATATTACGAAAAACCTCTGAAATGTACATATATTAACCCAACGTTCATTCAACCAACGCGGTAACAAATTGATTTACGCTGTCGCATCCAGATCAGACCAGCTTGAACTACGAAGGTAGACCAAGTCCTTTAGTCGTACAAATTCTATAGCGTGCGTTCGTAAAGCGACATTAATTTCCGAGCAGACAGGTCCTCTCACAACGGAGTTCGGGCGGCGACTGCGATATCTGTTCGAAATTCAAATTTAACGCCTGACCGGAGATACGATGTCGGACGTTTCCGGTTGGTCCGTTTAGAAGTTCGAGCATGGGGTTTGAACAACATGGAGTTTTTACTGGAGTATAGGTTTATGTTATGCAATCTGTATTCATGTTTATTCCTTCTTGCTTGATGATGATGCTCGGGACTTTGCCGGCATTTGTTACGATTCCGGAACGAAATCTATATTATAATAAAACTGTAACAGGGCGAATTCGGTACATTAAATATATTTTGAAAGCTTTTATTGAAGGATGCTTTACTATCGATACTGAGCCTAGTATACCCACGCTCCTAATTGGTTTCTACGCGACATCGCGACGTTTAATCGCTTGGCGACAAGTCTTTGTCGGTAGGGTGGTAACTAGCCACGGCCGAAGCGTCCCACCAGACCAGACTCGAGCCGGGCATCGAACCCAGGACCTCCAACTTTATAATGCGACAGCTGCGTCACGGAGGTCGTCAAACCAAACATGTAATTACAACATTATTTTTACTAACACGATTTTGTTTACATACTATACATAGTGGCGTCGCAGAAATAAATATCATCCTCACCACCTGGATGCCTGGACCTCTTCCACCACCCGCTATTCTAGGTCATTTCTGCCACGAACCTGCAAATTGTGGAACCAGCTTCCATCTTCTGTGTTCCCTAATGGCTATAATATGGGGATCTTCAAAGGGCGGATTAACAAATTGCTCAAGGGCCAGCAACGCATTGGCGTTATTTCTACCCGCAACTTTTGCAGTCCATGGTTTTTTTTTTCGGACTGTCTATTAGCTGTGCTAACCCTATTGTGTCCACAGCGTAACCGAGCTGTTTGGCGAACTTCGGAAAGAAGCTCTGCCAGAAGAAATTTTGAGCCCTAGCGCTCGAAGAAACTAAGGGAACGTCTACTAAAGGCGCCTTCTGTGAGGCTTAGGCGACGTTTGGGATAACGGGGGAGACGGTGAGTGGTCCGTACGTCTCCGAGGCCGTGGATGGAGCCCACGTCCGGATGACGTAAGATAGCGGGGACCTCGTCTTCGCCGTGAAGACGGTGTGTAGCGTATGATTGTGTGGTAGGTGGTACGAGTGTGTTGTCAGTAGTCATCTGATCGTCAGGATCGTGAAGGATATGTTTAGGTCTCCTCTTTCGGAGAGGAGCGCTTAGGTCGGGGGAGTAAAAAGAAGCCGCAACTACGAGAGGGTCGGGGTGTCGGATCGAAGTCCATTGTCTCGCGCACAATACCCGCTCGGTTTGTTAGTCTGACAATTGAATATTAACTTGCGCGCGTGATCTTGATTGTGACGTCACACGTGGGTAGTGATGTCGACGCGCTGTCAGATAAAGCGAGCGTCAAACTAGATAATAGAGGGTCTCTGGTGTAAGAGACACACTCGCGAACATAAACAACCAGGATTTTGAGTTGGGTACGTTTTGATTGGTTGGAAGCAGTGATAGCCTAGTGGTTAGGGCGTCAGCCTCCTAATCAGAGGTCGGCGGTTCGAATCCGGGCACGCACCTCTAACTTTTCGAAGTTATGTGCGTTTAAAAAAAAATATATCACTTGCTTCAACGGTGAAGGAAAACATCGTGAGGAAACCTGTACGCCTGAGAGTTCACCATAATGTTCTCAAAGCGTGTGAAGTCTGCCAATCCGCACACGGCCAGCGTGGTGGACTATGGCCAAACCCTTCTCATATTGAGAGGAGACCCGTGCTCTGTAGTGAGTCGGTAATGGGTTGATCATGATGATGATGATGTTTTGATTTTACTACCTTACAGTTCGTGGCCTTTTAATGTCATATTGCGAGGCTCGAAAAGTCCTACTATAGTGTAAAGGATTACGTAAATGATAAACAAGCATGGGTGTGAAATATTGCTCTAATAAGATAGCTCTTTATATAATTTTAAGTGGCATGTGAGATGGTGATAACAAAAAGAAAAGATACCTGGCTAAGTTAATTGTGGGCTTCTTCTTAGACTGGGGCGCGTTTGGACCCCTCATAGCTTTAGTTTTAAGTTTACGAATGTAGTTATCACCATCAAATCACTACTTTGTAAATTATTGACGCGTCAAAAGTGCCTTTTAAAGGACTATTTGAATAAAGATTATTTGAATTTATAAAAATTTGAATTTAATTTGAATGAGAAAGAGGGAAAGATAGATGACAAAGTCTTATTGCATGAAGTTACGAAACATATAAAAATGTGCAAAAGCGGTCTTATCTATATAGATAGAATTTAGATTTGGATTTGTAATAATAAATTGGTGGTGCTGATAGCCTAGTGGTTAGGTCGTCAGCCTCCTTATTTTTTAGAAATCCAATTTATTATTGACCAACCCATTGCCGCCTCACTACAGAGCACGGGTCTCCTCTCAATATGAGAAGGGTTTGGCCATAGTCCACCACGCTGGCCGTGTGCGGATTGGCAGACTTCACACGCCTTTGAGAACATTACGGAGAACTTTTTTTAACGCACAACTCCGAAAAGTTAAGTGACGATGCAGTCTAAGATGGTAGCGGGCTAACTTGTTAGAGATTTACCATACTCCTAATTGGTTTCTACGCGACATCGTACCGGAACGCTAAATCGCTTGGCGACACGTCTTAGTTGGTAGGGCGGTAACTAGCCACGGCCGAAGCCTCCCACCAGACAAAAACGCGACCGAAGTCGCGCGCAATCGCTAGTTGGGCTTGAAACAACAAACAAACGTGGGTTCTGTTTAAACAAAGGCTACATACGACCACTTTTATGGCGTATCATGACAAAGCGAACCACGGGGTGATGCCATGACAAAGCCCACCGATACAATGGGGGGGAAATTGAGTTTTCACTTCACCTTCTGTAGCTTTCACTGCTGTGCCTTAGAACATGATAACAAATGTTTAACATTATATTGAAGCGGTGATAGCCTAGTGGTTAGGGCGTCAGCCTCCCAATCAGAAGTCGGCGGTTCGAATCCAGAATGTAGGAATGTATAGTTAGTTGGTGACAAATTCTCGCCTTGTTTTTGTATGACGCGCTCTATCTACGGCTATTGGTAAATCAATGGCCATAAGGCTCAATTTGACTGGATGTAATAGTATCTATAAAATAAGACCTACCTAATACGGAACCCAAATTCGAATTGAATTGAATTAATATAATATAATGTTCATCATCATCATCATCATGATCAACCCATTACCGGCTCACTACAGAGCACGGATCTCCTCTCAATATGAGAAGGGTTTTGGCCATAGTCCACCATGCTGGCCATGTGCGGATTGGCAGACTTCACACGCCTTTGAGAATATTATGGAGAACTCTCAGGCGTGCAGGTTTCCTCACGATGTTTTCCTTCACCGTTGAAGCAAGTGATATTTTAATTGCTTAAAAACGCACATAACTCCGAAAAGTTAGAGGTGCGTGTCCGGATTCGAACCGCCGACCTCTGATTAGGAGGCTGACGCCCTAACCATTAGGCTATCACAGCTATCAACAATCACAGCTATTACAGATACAATTACATCCAGTCAAATTGAGCCTTATGGTCATTGATTTACCACTAGCCATAGATAGAGCGTCATACAAAAACTAGGCGAGAATTTGTCACCAACTAACTATACATTCCTACATATCGGTATATCGATGTATTACAACCCGTCTCATACACTAGACATCTAGCCGTTATATTATCTATAGCGGCGCGTAGTGCTGTGTAATTCATTCGGATTATACGGCTCGAGTGTTAGAATCGTTGACTTTCGTCTAGCCTTGTCACACACTGGGGGAAAGGGGTGCACGCGACGCTATTTGTGCACTACTTTTCCGTCCCATTTTTTGAGTGCTAATGATCGATCTACGGCTAGTGGTAAAATTGAAGTGGTTAATTTATAAATTAAAAATATATTAACAAAAAAAGAAAAAATTCAAAATGTGCGTGCCCGGATTCGAACCGCCGACCTTTGATTAGAGGCTGACGCCCTAACCACTGGGCTATCAATATCTGCAATAAATGGTCTGAATTATTATTGCTTTAAATGTTTTTCTGTTTCAATATAATAAGAGATGTTGACTCGCGTTCCCAGTTTAAGGGGTCCGGCAACAAGTGACAGCGCGTTTTGAAACAATAAACTAAAGTTATTCAATTACAGTTCAGTTTTCGAGACTTGAATTGATTTGCAGTATACCTAGTGTTTAACCACGCTTTTAGGATAGCTTTACGGTGTGGTAAATGTGTGATGTCCCGGAATATCTTCCCTTGTTAGGGTTCTGAACCAAAACCATCCGTCTTGAACCATCTTAATCGTGATTAACCCATTGCCAGCTCACTATTGCTAGTTCAACATTAAATAACCTAAAAGTTATATATAACTAAATGCCATAATAATGAATAATATCTCATATATTATTCATTATTATGGTATTTTTATTTTATTATTAATATATATTTATTTATACATAAATATATATGTCATCATCATCATGATCAACCCATTGCCTCGCTACAGAGCACAGGTCTCCTCTCAATATGAGAAGGGTTCGGTCATAGTCCACCACGCTGGCCGTGTGCGGATTGGCAGACTTCACACACCTTTGAGAACATTACGGAGAACTCTCAGGAGTGCGGGTTTCCTCACGATGATTTTATTCACCATTGAAGCGAGTGATGTTTTAATTTTTTTTTAACGCACATAACTCCGAAAGTTAGAGGTGCGTGCCCGGATCGAACCGCCGACCTCTGATTAGGAGGCTGACGCCCTAACCACTAGGCTATCACCGCTTTTTGCAACCATCTTAATGCAAAAAGGTAATTCTGTAGGAAAAGTTGCTTGTTCGCCGGGGAAAATGCAGGCAACCTACCAATTACCATGTATCTCAGCTCTTTATGCCGCCATTTTGTCTAGTCGTTCCGAGATAGAATCTTTCCAGAAGTTTCCAGAGTTGTTTGATTTTTTTGCTTGCTTTCGAAGACCTCCGTGGCGAAGCATTTGCGCTGCTATAAAGCTGGAGGTCTTGGGTTTGATTCCCGCATCGTGTTTGGTCTGGTGGGAGGCTTTAGCCGTGGCTAGTTACCACCCTACCGGCAAAGACGTGTCGCCAAGCGATTTAGCGTAACAGCACGATGTCGCGTGGAAACCAATTAGGAGTATAGTTAAGGTTAGCCCGCTACCATCTCAGACTGAATTATTCTAACTCCATAGGTACCTAATTATAATTTATTATTTCCTATGTGAGATAACGATAACAAATAAAACCTGTCTAAGTTAGTTGTGGGCTTCTTCTTAGACCTGAAAAAGATTAAAACCCTCTTAGCTTTAGTTTTAAGTTGGCGAATGTAGTTATCACCATCACTTCACGAATTAAAATAATGAAAAATCTATATCTATCTATATATATAAAAAAGAAAGGTCACTCACTTACATACTGATTAAACACGAGATCTCAAAAACTATTGTACGTATAAAACTATAATTTAGCAAGTAGGTAGTTGATAGGTAAGAGATATCAGCTAAGAAAGGATATTTGAAAATTCCACCCCTAAGGGGGTAAAATAGAGGTTGGTAGTTTTTTTATTATGAAGTCAAGCTTGAAATTTTGAAAATAGGTATCTTTTAGGGCGTAAGTATAAGGTTAGAATTTTTTTCTACCAAATCTACCGAAGGGGGTAAAATAGGGGTTTGAAGTTTGTATGAAAGTCCTATGTTTTTTTAATTTAGAGATACGAAAATCGGCAATTAAACATTTGCCTGTAGCTTACTTTCTGAAGCTGGGCATTGGCCGCACGGGATCCTCAATCTCACGGGAAATCAGCAATTCTACCTAGACGAAGTCGCAGGCAACAGCTAGTATATTATATATGGACGCTTCATAGATGCCTGTAATAGGTTTAAATGTAAAGTATAAAATTAAATAAACATTTAACAGTTTTTTTTTAAATCATTAAGTGTGGTTGCAAATGATTCATTAATCTTCAGTTTTAGTAACACAACTTCTTTTTATCTATACAAATAAATAACTGGGGTGTCTGTTTGTAATATTGAAATAACCGTTTTGTACTACATACATATGAATATGTATACGGTACATACACCAAAATAACATTTTTTACAATTTTTGTCTGTCTGTCTGTTTGTTTCGGCTAATCTCTGAAATGGCTGGACCGATTTTTACGGCACTTTTATTGGCAGGTAGCTGATGTAATAAGGAGTAACTTAGGCTACTTTTATTTTAGAAAAAGTCTTTTTGTTTTAGAAAAATAAAGTAATGTTGCAATGTGCAAGTACTGTCCAGTACCGCGCGCAGCTCACGCGCATGCCACCGCCTGTGCCATCACGTCTCGGGCGCCTCCCACAACTTCTCCCACCAACGAATCAATATCCGATTGCACCCAATCTTTTTTTTTAGAAAGGAGATACTTTAATGTTTATCATGTAATTATTTCAAGTAACTCGGGTTAGTAATCTATTGCTTCGTGATTGTAAGACAAACAAACACACTAACTCAACGCAGACGAAGTCGCGGGCGTCAGCTAGTTTATTATAAAAAAGGCAATAATATATAGAAAATAGGCAAACATACATTATGTTTGAAATTGACGTATAGATTTTTGTTAAGCAAACAACAAATGATAAAAACAGTCAATACCCCAGGGAGCCCGCGTCCAAATGAAAATATATTTGTCCATTTGTGTACCCTAAGGACTCATTTTAGGGAAGATCATTCATATCATATCATATCATATCACACTTAGAAATTCATTCAAAGGTAATTGTATACAATTTTATAAGAAATTATTAAATGAAATGTCTGGGATGTCTCTCAATAATTTCAAAGTTTATATAAAACGTAAGCTTGTAGAAAAGTCCTACTATAGTGTAAAGGATTACGTAAATGATAAACAAGCATGGGTGTGAAATATTGCTCTAATAAGATAGCTCTTAATATAATATTAAGTGGTTTTAATGTATGGTGATAACAAAATGAAAATTTACCTGGCTAAGTTTGTTGTGGGCTTCTTCTTAGACCATCGCGTTTGGAACCCTCGTAGCTATAGTTTTAAGTTTACGAATGTAGTTATCACTACTATGTAAATTATTGACGCGTCAAAAGCGCCTTTTAAAGGACTATTTGAATAAAGATTATTTGAATTTGAATATATAGAGAAACCAAATAAACATGCATTCTTATTAGATTTATAAAAGCAAGTGCGCCTTTGCAAGACCTATTTCTACCTGCCTAGGACTAAAACATGTACTTGTAAAAAAACTTTTGTTAATTTCTCTAGTTAGATAGATCTTAATAGTGATATGGTGATAACAAAAAGAAAAGATATCTGGCTAAGTTTGTTGTGGGCGTTTGGAACCCTCATAGCTTTAGTTTTAAGTTTACGAATGTAGTTATCACTGTCAACTCACTACTATATAAATTATCTGCAAAAGTGCCTTCAAAAGAACTTTTGAATAAAGATTAATAATCATAATAATCATTTATTTCAACTAAATACAATATTTCTTAAACTACCCTGACCCCCAAACTAGGATAGCCCGTATCTTGGGGGTCAGTCTCTTCCAATTGTGCAATAAAAATAAACTATTATGCCTTAAAGTTTGGACTTACATTCATACGTGAGTGAGAAATGAGCGGTTGGATGGGTGTGTGGGTGAGTGGATTATAAAAAAAAAATTGCTATATAGTATAAAATTTCTGCGTACCCTGGTCGTGGTCGCGGACTATATAGACTATATCTTCATAATCTTTTTATCCTGCCAAGTAAATACCAACCAACATGCACATTGATAGGAGAACCTCTTCGTTTATTGCGTCAAAGAGAGTGTGAGATGGTCGCGTTAAACCAATGTTTGGAATGTCCCCACAATAAGAGTTTTATTGTGTTGACATTTGACCGCAAACACAACTTGGCGGTTTCACTATCGTGCACCTTTTGTTTGTTTGCCATCGAGTTCGACAGATGCATTTTTGAAACATTTATATATATAGGATCGGACGGATTTTGACTTGGTCCGTCCGACATCTTGCAGGCAATTTTCAGGTATCTTTTTTTTTTTTTTTTTAAGTTAGCCCTTGACGGCAATCTCACCTGATGGTAAGTGATGATACAGTCTAAGATGGTATCGGGCTAACCTGTACCCGGTTTCTACTCGACATCGTGCCGGAACGCTAAATCGCTTGGCGACACGTCTTTGTCGGTAGGGTGGTAACTAGCCACGGCCGAAGCCTCCGATTTCTTCTTACACTGGATTTAACTATTATCGTAAAAGCAGAACTTTTAAGATAATAACCACTAAGAGAAACGTAGGACAGTTCCGTGACAACGTCTCCTTTTTTTCTTTTTTCCTTGACCACTCTGTCGAAGCGCGCCAAAACTGTTTACGCTTCCTAGCCGCTAGCTGGCGCATTTTGCGTTTCATTTAGTGTCCATACTCATTTCCGGCTGCGCAATATATATAACGTGAGCTTGTAGAAAAGTCCTACTGTAGTGTAAAGGATTATGTAAATGATAAACAAGCATGGGTGTGAAATATTGCTCTAATAAGATACATCTTAAGTAATTTTAAGTGGCATGTGAGATGGTGATAACAAAAAGAAAGTTTACCTGGCTAAGTTTGTTGTCGGCTTTTTCTTAGAGCAGCGCGTTTGGAACCCTCATAGCTTTAGTTTTAAGTTCACGATGTAGTTATCACCATCAAATCACTGCTATGTAAATTAATGACGCGTCAAAAGTGCCTTTTAAAGGACTATTTGAATAAAGATTATTTGAATTTGAAACACAAAATTTTGACTTTTTTTACGCGTTTTTTCCGGTTCCTAAAAATACTAAAGAAACTATGTTACCGTACTATAAAGTATTCTATATCCATCTCCAAAATTCAAGCAGCAAAATGTGCATAAATTCTTTAGAATAGTTAAGGAGTTACAGCGTAACAAACACGCTGATATTCGCATATACAATATTACTACACACAATACGCGACACACACAGACAAACACAAATAATTTAGACACTATAGACATATATAGCATGCAATATTTTCAAAATTGTGTTTGTTTTTTGTTTAAATTCTTTTATTTTATTTTTAACTTACTGTTAAACTTGACTTTAAAGCAGAAAAAACTGTACGTAATAATTCGTAAACTCCACACATACTGAAATATTTTTATTTGTTAAAGTTTACCAGATATGTAATTCAGTGTTTGGGAAGGCACTGGCCCCTAAGATACCGGTTTTCAGTTTAGGGGTCAGGATTTCACTGTTTTTTTTTTTTTTTTATCCACTACAAGTTAGCCCTTGACGGCAATCCCACCTGATGGTAAGTGATGATGCAGTCTAAGCCATCTTAGCGGGCTAACCTGTTAGGGGTGTGGTAAACCCACACTCCTAATTTGTTTCTACGCGACATCGTGCCGGAACGCTAAATCGCTTGGCGACACGTCTTTGTCGGTAGGGTGGTAACTAGCCACGGCCGAAGCCTCCCACCAGACCAGACTCGAGCCGGGAATCGAACCCAGGACCTCCAAGTTTATAATCCAACAGCGCGCGCGCTGCGCCACGGAGGTCAATGTATTGTGCTGTACTGAGTTTTACAATTAAAGATTATTTTCCGGCAGACTTTATTCTGCTAATATTGTTCATACAAAAAAAATGGTTGATAGTAGAAAAAGTGAAAATTGAATATTGTATGTATTTTTGAAATGCCTAAATCCATCCCCAACAAAATTACAAAGTTCAACTGAAGTTAACTAAAAAGTTAACACCGTGATATTACTAAATTAAAACATAACCACGTAATCTCTGGATGTACCTAATTGAATTAAACGATGTTAATCAATTAATTTACGACTGCGTCCCGGATTTAATATAATTTGGTCAAAGTCTTTCTAATTTTTATAATCTACTTTTAAGCTGGGGCTTATATTTTAATCTCAATTCTGGAAGATGCAAACCATTTCTATCATTATAACAAATATACCGAAGAATATAACTAATATCATATATTTTTTAATTGTAATTTATTAGAGAGATATATAATGTATAGAGATATATATAATGTCGTGTAGAAACCGATTAGGAGTATGAGTTTACGATACTCCTAACAGGTTAGCCCGCTACCATCTTAGACCGCATCATCACTTACCATCAGGTGAGATGCATTCAAGGGCTAACTTGTGGTGAATAAAAAAAAATATATATTTCATCATCATGATCAACCCATTGCCGGCTCACTACAGAGCGCGAGTCTCCTCTCAATATGAGAAGAGTTCGGCCATAGTCCACCACGCTGGCCGTGTGCGGATTGGCAGATTACACGCGCCTTTTTACACCAATTTAAAATTAATGGTTATTTGGGGTCATTATCTTTGACAAGTAGTTTTAATCAAAATTTTATCATCTTCAAGAATTGAGCATAGAAGGTATTCATCGTCATCATGATCAACCCATTACCGGCTCACTACAGAGCATGGGTCTCCTCTCAATATGAGAAGGGTTCGGCCATAGTCCACCACGCTGGCCGTGTGCGGCGGATTGGCAGACTTCACACGCCTTTGAGAACATTATGAACTCACGCTATTTTCCTTCCCCGTTGAAGCGAGTGATATTTTAATTGCTTAAAAACGAACATAACTCCATATACACTACAAGTTAGCCCTTGACGGCTATTTCACCTTGTGGTAAGTGATGATGTAGTCTAAAACAGTAGAGGGTCAATCTATTAGTGTTATAGTAAAGCCATACTCCTAATTGGTTTCTACGCGACATCGTGCCGGAACGCTAAATCGCTTGGCGACACGTCTTTGTCGGTAACGGCTGAAGCCTCCCACCAGAAATCGAATCACCGAGATCGAATCCCTGACCGCTGATTAGGGGCTGGACATCTGAACCACTAGGGTATCATAGCTTTTATAAATATAAATATTGGAACGAAGTTCCTTATCGCGCGTTGTGAAAGGGGGCTAGACGGAAAAAATTGTTACGAAAAGTTGTCACGACACTTTTTGTTATTGTAAGCTGTGCGGCGTCGCATGTTTCTCTGTCTGTCTCTCTCTCTCTTATAGAAAGCAAGCCAGATATTTTCATTTCTATTTCGCATTGAACAGTGTGGTTTCGCGACGATTATTTTTGTTGAGTGTATACAGGTTTTTTGTAAATAATAAATAATAATGAATCCTGACAGTGTTTCTGCACAAGTTCCGGATATTGCTGATGGAGTACAAAATTGAGCCTACTGATTAAGTTCATATAACATTATATTTGTTAATAATAAAAAAAATATTATTATAACTTAAATAAAATAAAATTTTATTACAATTCCTTCACTTATTAATCGAAAGGAACTTCGTTCCATCCGGGTGTCCCTTGACACCTCTCAAGGTTTTTTACTTAAAAAAACACACTATCAGTTGAGCGTATAAGGAATATCCTACGTCAAAAATATCTATTAAAACTCATTGATCCTTGGTTAAAATTGAAAGTACAGAACGCTGGCGTCCCGCCAAACGACGCCGGTTGCAGATGACATCTCAATTTGAGATAAAACTGTACTTTCTACCTCAACGGGTATGTGAGATAACTTGTAGGCGTATTTCCTAGCTTTTCACTTTATCTGTTTTGTTATTTCAAAATTAAATAAGCTAAAAGTTTTATATCATTAAATGCCATAAAAACGAGTAGTATATGTGTATTTATATATATTTATTTATACATAAATATATATGTCATCATCATCATGATCAACCCATTACCGGCTCACTACAGAGCACGGGTTTCCTCTCAATATGAGAAGGGTCCGGCCATAGTCCACCACGCTGGCCATGTGCGGATTGGCAGACTTCACACGTCTTTAAGAACATTATGGAGAACTCCTAGTCCGTATGCCTAGTGGGTTTCTAATATCAACGCGACATCGTAATGGAACGCTTCCACCGTCCGACCCCCCCGTTATCCCAAACGTCGCCTAAGCCGAGGTTCGGCCTCAAAGGAGGCGCCCTTAGGCAGACGATCCCTTAATTTCTTCGAGCCCTAGGGCTCTTACCGAAGCTCGCCAAACAGCCCGGTTACGCTGTGGCAACCAATAGGGTTAGTACAGCTAATAGACAGTTCGAAAAAAAAATGGAACGCTAAATCACTTGGCGGCACGTCGAGCGGGTTGTTACGAGTAACTAGGAAATCCGTGATAGTGCGTGCCCGGATTCGAACCGCCGACCTCTGATTAGGAGGTTGACGTCCTAACCACTAGGCTATCCCAGCTTCTATTTTATATTATCAAGACCGCCCAAAATATATTAATTCCAAATCATTGCGCAGGTTAAAGCAACTTCCGTTCAATTATCAAATTCTATTGAAGCGGGAACTCTGTGCATTTTTCAGTAACAAATAGCTGAGAGCATATAACGGATATCTGTCTGTCTGTAGTCTAACATTGAAGCAATAACGGAATTGTTTAAGCTTCGACTGGACTGGACGGACAAATGATGTGAGAACTTCATTACCGGACGCACAGGGGCAGGCGGTTTCCGTTCAACATTATGCAGAGGTTGAAATATTTGACGACCTCCGTGGCCCAGCGTGCGCTGTTGGATTTTAAAGTTGGAGGTCCTGGGTTCGATTCCCGGCACGAGTCTGGTCTGGTGGGAGGCTGCGGCCGTGGCTAATTACCACCCTACCGACAAAGACGTGTCACCAAGCGATTTAGTGTTCCGGCACGATGTCGCATAGAAACCAATTTGGGCTTATTATATCCCTAACAGGTTGGCCCGCTACCATCTTAAACTGCATCATCACTTACCATCAAGTGGGATTGCCGTCAAGGGCTAACTTGTAGTGGATAAAAAAAATGAAATATTGCTCTAATAAGATAGCTTTTAAAACACTACAAGTTAGCCTTTGACGGCAATCTCATCTGGTGGTAAGTGATAATGCAGTTTAGGATGGTAGCGGGCTAACCTGTTTGGGGTATGGTAAACCCACACTCCTAATTGGTTTTCACGCGACATCGTGCCGGAACGCCAAATCGCTTGGCGACACGTCTTTGTCGGTAGGGTGGTATTAGCCACGGTATAGCCTTCCACCAGAGCAGACTCGAGCCGGGAATCGAACCCAGGACCTCCAACTTAATAATGCGACAGCGCACGTGGGTTTACCATACACCATTGACTTTATTAGCTCAGTTCTCTGCTAATAATATATTCAAATTCAAATTCAAAATAATCTTTATTCAAATAGTCCTTAAAAAGGCTGTTTTGACGCGCCAATAATTTACATAGTAGTTATTTCATGGTGATAACTACATTCGTAAACTTAAAACTATAGCTATGAGGGTTCCAAACGCGCCCCGGTCTAAGAAGAAGCCCACAACAAACTTAGCCGAGGTTTTTTTTTCGTTATCACCATCTCACATAATGAATAATAAACTTATGTACCTATGGAGATAGGTACATAAGTTTAGATATAGAATAAAATATAAGCTATAGAGTTTTTCCCTTTTGTATTCTTAAACGTATTATTACGTTGGATTAGTGAGAAGAAAAATAACATCGACGGATCGCACCAAAATCCCCTGTAGCTGTGCGGCGGAGAATTCTGAAAAATGTTCATTACAGTCCGAAGTACAGTTAGACACAAAACGATAACTGTAACGTATGCATTACAGGTACACTCGGGCGCGCATTAAGATGTGCTATTCAGAAACAGTTTTTTTTTTTTTTTTAATTAAAGTCATTCTATAACACAATGAACACTTTGTATTACATACCACACCTTTGTAAAAGCGCTGATAGTCTAGTGGTTAGGGCGTCAGCCTCCTAATCAGAGGTCGGCGGTTCGAATCCGGGCACGCACCTCTAACTTTCGGAGTTATGTGCGTTTTAAAAAAAATATCACTTGCTACAATGGTGAAGGAAAACGTCGCGAGGAAACCTGCACGCCTGAGAGTTCTGCCAATCCGCACACGGCCAGCGTGGTGGACTATGGCCAAACCCTTCTCATATTGAGAGGAGACCCGTGCTCTGTAGTGAGCCGGTAATGAGTTGATCATTACCTTACATTTCGTCATTTTATTGCTTTGCGCTTATGGTCTTTTTCTTACTAACCGATAGAAACTATGCGAAAT
Source organism: Lasiommata megera (assembly GCA_928268935.1). Classification (NCBI taxonomy): domain Eukaryota; kingdom Metazoa; phylum Arthropoda; class Insecta; order Lepidoptera; family Nymphalidae; genus Lasiommata; species Lasiommata megera. Next base: position 8,965,177 of record OV743334.1, read on the forward strand.
GCTATCTTCGTTTTGATTGAATTAATTCTTTAATACTTTTATTGTACACCACAGATCATCATCATCATGATCAACCCATCGCCGGCTCACTACAGAGCACGGGTCTCCTCTCAATATAAGAAGGGTTTGGCCATAGTCCACCACGCTGGCCGTGTGCGGATTGGCAGACTTCACACACCTTTGAGAACATTACGGAGAACTCTCAGGCGTGCAGGTTTCCTCACGACGTTTTCCTTCACCGTTGAAGCAAGTGATATTTTAATTGTTTAAAAACGCACATAACTCCGAAAAGTTAGAGGTGCATGCCCGGATTCGAACCGCCGACCTCTGATTAGGAGGCCGACGCCCTAACCACTAGGCTATCACCGCTTCACACCACAAATAATAATACAAAATGCAAACACAATAGCGTGATTAAATAGAAGCTACATTTTGACCGCCTTATCGCTAGATAAGGATTTATTCTGCAACCAAACGCGCAAAAAGAAAATTATATAGATAGTGGTAGGTGGTACAACATTACGTTTTGACTACGTAGGGGTGTCTGTTGGGAGGCTTCCACCGTAGCTAGTTACCACCCTAGCGACAAAGACGTGTCGCCAGCGATTTAGCGTTCCGGCACGACGTCGCGTAGACACCAATTAGGAGCTTAGGTTTACCATACTCCTAACAGGTTAGCCCGCTACCATCATAGACTGAATCACTTACCACCAGGTGAGATAGCCGTCAAAGGCTAACCTGTAATGTATAAAAAAAGTATTCTTTGTTATATTAATTTACTTGTGAAATTCAAATTCAAAATAATCTTTATTCAAATAGTCCTTAAAAGGGCGCTTTTGACGCGTCAATAATTTACATAGCAGTGATTTGATAGTGATAACTACATTCGTAAACTTAAAACTAAAGCTACGAGGGTCCTAAACGCGCCCTGCTCTAAGAAGAAGCCCACAACAAACTTAGCCAGGTAAATTTTATTTTTGTTATCACCATCTCACATGCCACTTAAAATTATGTTAAGAGCTATCTTATTAGAGCAATATTTCACAGCCATGCTTGTTTATCATTTACAATGTACTTAATTATATCAAAGTTTTATTGTACACTACAAGTTAGCCCTTGACGGCTATCTCACCTTGTGGTAAGTGATGATGCTGTCTAAGATGGTAGCGGGCTAACCTGTTAGGGGTATGGTAGACCCAAGCTCCTAATAGGTGTCTACGTGACATTGTGCTGGTACGCTAAACTGCTTGGCGACACATCTTTGTCGGTAGGGTGGTAACTAGCCACGGTATAGCCTCCCACCAGACTAGACTCGAGCCGGGAGTCGAACCCAGGATTTCCAACTTTATAATGCACCACGGAGGTCGAGAGTCTTCTGGCAGCTTCACTTTATAAACATTATAACTTCAGCCGACACCGCTGTCTGTCTGTCAGTCTATTAGGAATCGCAAGAGGCAGAGCGTTTAAATGTTCACGGAGCGTGTATTTCCAGTGTACCATTACCTCCTGAGACTCGAGTTTCATTGAAATACTAGGCGTTATAATGTTAGAATCTTCTTTATATAAAACAAATCAGTCGTTAAACATTAATTAATCCTATATTCCTATATATTATATATTATTGGAACGAAGTTCCTTATCGCGCGTTGTGAAAGGGGGCTAGACGGAAAAAATTCTTACGAAAAGTTGTCACGACACTTTTTGTTATTGTAAGCTGTGCGGCGTCGCATGTTTCTCTGTCTGTCTCTCTCTCTCTTATAGAAAGCAAGCCAGATATTTTCATTTTCTTTTGTTATTGTTGTTAATATTGACTTTTGTTATCTCAAAAAATTACAATTCTTTCGCTAATTAATCGAAAGGAACTTCGTTCCATCCGGGTGTCCCTTGACACCTCTCAAGTTTTAATTATATTATATGTCGTCACTGACGTCACCCTTGCAAAAAACAACTCGGACGTCCCTTGACTCGACATATATAATTCTTAATATCGTAATATATTTTGTCTATAACCTTACGTTAAATAAAAACTTTGAACTTATTGATAGACATCTCCAAGATGTCAATAGGTAATCCTATCTTCTTCTTCTTATCCCACATTATGTGCGGTCGGCACAACACGTCTCCTTCTCCCACTCACTTCTATCAGCCGTCACCTCGCTACCCACACCTTTAACGCATATCCTCTTTTACACAATCCATCCATCTCTTCTTTGGTCTTCCTCTACTCTTTTGCCCTTCCACGTTACATAGGTAATTCTATATTCCTATAAATAATTATAAATGTGAAAGTGTGGATGTTTGTTGCTCAATAGCGCAAAAACGGCTGAACGGATTTGCATGAAATTTGGCGTGCAAGTAGCCTTTGCTATGGAAAAGAACATAGGCTACCTTTTATCCCGATTCCTTAAGAAGTTCCCGAGGGAAAATTGAAAATTGTTTGAGACCTAAGCCGCAGGCAACAGCTTTGAAATTTTGTATGCATGTCGGACGGTGAGTGGTCCGTACGTCTCCGAGACCGTGGATGGAGCCCACGTCCGGATGACGTAAGATAGCGAGGACACCGTCTTCGCGAAGACGGTGTGTAGCGTATGATTGTGTGGTAGGTGGTACGAGTGTGTTGTCAGAAGTCATCTGATCGTCAGGGTCGTGAAGGATATGTTTAGGTCTCCTCTTTCGGAGAGGAGCGCTTAGGTCGGGGGAGTAAAAAGAAGCAATTACGAGAGGGTTGGGGTGTCGGATGGAGTAACGTAGTATCCCTCAGCGCACGGTACGGGACCCTCCGAGTGGGTACGTAATAAGCCTTTCTGGGGACGCACTGTACTTTCCCAGGTGTGTGTTAATTGCTTTTTTAAAAGCGTGCAAGTTTTTTAATAACGCATCCGCGCGCGAGTTACGGAGTTACGCGGAAATGCGTGAACTGAGCTGGGCCTCCGCGAACCACTCGGGGGGGGAGGGGCGTTTCGGAATGCGTGCTGGTAATGTTTACGGAATATTTAATTTTCCATACAATTCGTACAACTTCCGTACATTATGCTGTGAGGTTCGTATTTTTTTATATATATACAAAGCGAGCAAACGAGCAGGCGGGTCACCTGATGGTAAGTGATTACCGCCGCCCGATTATGAACATTTGCAGCACCAAAGGAACCGCCAATGCGTTGCTGGCTTTATAGTATTTTGCTTATCCGCCCTTTGAAGATCCCCATATTATAGCCATTAGGGAACACAGAAGATGGAAGCTGGTTCCACAATTTGCAGGTACGTGGCAGAAATGACCTGGAATAGTTTTCGACGACCACCGTGGCGCAGTGCGTGCCCTCGCATTAAAAAGTTGGAGGTCTTAAGTTCGATTCCCGGCTCGAGTCTGGTCTAAGAGGAGTTACCATACCGACGAAAACATGTCGTTAGAGGAGTCGTAGAAACTTATTGGGAGTGTGGTTTTACCACACCCCTACTAACAGATTAGCCCGCTACTATTTAAGACTGTCTCGGTGATAGCCTAGTGGTTAGGGCGTCAGCCTCCTAATCAGAGGTCGGCGGTTCGAATCCGCGCACGCACCTCTAACTTTTCGGAGTTATCTGCGTTTTTAAACAATTAAAATCTCACTCGTCTCAACGGTGAAGGAAAACATCGTGAGGAAACCTGCACGCCTGAGAGTTCTCCGTAATGTTCTCAAAGGTGTGTGAAGTCTGCCAATCCGCACAAGGCCAGCGTGGTGGACTATGGCCGAACCCTTCTCGTATTGAGAGGAGACCCGTGCTCTGTAGTGAGCCGGTAATGGGTTGATCATGACTATTGTAATAATTTTGAACAAATCCTACTAATATTATAAACGCGAAAGTTTGTAAGTATGGATGGATGTTTGTTACTCTTTCAGATATTATACCCCTAACAGGTTAGCCCGCTACCATCTTAGACTGCATCATCACTTACCATCAGGTGAGATTGCTTTCAAGGGCTAACTTGTAGTGTATAAAAAAAAAATCTAGCATATAATATAGAACTAAGAAGTGCGGATTGATTCCACAGGCCTTTGAGAACGTTATGGAGATCAGGCGTGCATGTTTCTTCTCGATTTATTCCTTTAACGTTAGATCAATTAAAAACAAAATCACAGCTCCGAAAAGACCGCTTAATTATATTTAATACTAGCTATTGCCCGCGACTTCGTCTGCGTAGAATTGCTGATTTCCCGTAAGATCGAGGTTACCCGTGCGGCCAATGCCCTGCTTCAGAAAATAAGCTACAGGCAAATGTCAAATTGCCGATTTTCGTGTTTGTAAATTAAAAAAATAGGACTTTCATACAAACTTCCAACTCCCCTTTTACCCTGTTAGGGGTGGAATTTCCAAATATCCTTTCTTAGCTGACATCTCTTAACTATCAACTACCTACTTGCTAAATTATAGCTTTATACGTACAATAGTTTTTGAGATCTCGTGTTTAATCAGTATGTATGTAAGTCAGTATGTAAGTATGTAAGTGACCTTTCGCTTTTATATATAAAGATATATTTTTTTAATTAACGATTACCCAAAATTTTTAATTTAAATAAGGAGTTTTACTACCGTCAGGCAATTTATTATAAGATTGTATTTCAGTGGATTTTTGATTGCATTTTTTCGATACAAGATATTTCATTTTATTCCACCACTTATGATAATTAGAACCAGGATTGCGTTTCAAATCAAGGAACCTAGGAAAATAAAGAAATCTAGAAACATGGCATTTTTGTCTGATAAAGAGAACATAGGCTATTTAACTTTTAGGCCTACTTATACTTCAAAAATTTCAAGGTAACAACGCTTGCTCTGATTTTGGTCTCAAAAAATATTAAAGTTCTGTTGTTAATGATCAGCCTTCAGTGCATTAAACTAATTAAATATTACAAATTCACTACTAGTTTTCAGTAATTATTATTTTAACAGCGCCATCTATTGTCGAGTAGCTTAACTAATTTAGGATTAATTTTTTGTGATTTTTATCTTGCTGACATTCGTCTATTTAGTTTTAATAAAATCTGTTAGTATATATATTTATAAATAATAAAAATTTGATGCTAAAAATTATCTTTATTGAAATTATAAATATGTAAGACCGCCATCTATTGTCGAATATACGGAAACGGGGCCGTCATAAAATATTCAACCGGCCGAAAAGTTACTACGTTACGTGTACTTTAGAGTTTCAATCAAAAAACACAGTTATCGCGTTCATTATAGAGTTCATAATTATTTACATCCGCTAAGTAAAGGAATAGAGCTTCTTAATTATTTAGAAGTTTAGTCGGGAGATGTGAAATAGGTATATCGTTTTCCCAATATCAGGGAGTTAATATATTTATATCCTATCATCTCCATTTATTTTATTTCATTTATACAGATACTACAATATATAATACTTGTACTACGCAGACTTTGTCAAAATAATATATTTAAATAAATACTACACAGAATAAAAAGTGACATAAAGAAAATATTTTTTTAGTAGTGTCTTGCAACTTTGAATTTCGCATGGCATTGCGCTGAGACGGCAACAGTTGACGGAGCTGCAATCTATAGTGATAGAGGGAGACGAATGGACCTATATTTCTACGTGTTCAACAATAGTACGTCAACTATCGATTTGGGAGTCGTGCTTAAAATTTTGACGGACGCTCCTACACAGCGCCATCTGTTGTTGCGACGGGGAACGTGTTTGTTTATGTGTGTTTGTGTTGAGTTCGTGTGGGTGAGATGGAGGGTTGAAACGGACGCTGGGAAACGTAGCGTTGGCAAAAAAAATATTTAATAAGGTTTAAGATCTTTATTTCTCAAAAGAATTACAATAAATTCGCTTATATGAGAAAAAACAATTAGGTAACTAAACCTGAGTAAACAATTTATGAGTGTACAATAACATTTACTAGATTTACAAAATACTTACTATATAATTGTTAATAAATGTAATAACAAATTATTTAATTGTTCCAAATGCGGGTAGTTTTAAAGTTATAATTACTTATTGGTAGAACACACGACCAGTTTTAATAAAACAAAGATCAATGCATACTGGATACGACTTACAGTAACATGTTATTTTGTAGATAAAATTTTTATTTCTTTTTGAAAATAAACATAGATTTTATTTCTTTAATATCAAATGGAAGTTTATTGTAAATTAGTGCTCCTTCAAATATAATATTTTAATTATTTATGTAATTCATTCTTACATTGATTCAGTCACTGGCTAGTTTTTATGACATGAAGAATTAGGTATTTATGTAAGCAAGTATACATTTAAAAGTCATAATTGGTTGGGGTGTATGGGGAATGCTTGTACCAGTCGGTCTTCCCAGTTGCCAACCTCACCTGCTCGTGGTGCATCCTGCCGACTTACCGACGAGGCTCTGGCGTCCGATCAATGGCGGTATAACCATTCAATATTAGCTGGTCTAAAATTGGCTGACAATAACGGGCAGCAGCGTTATTGGTGCGAGAGGACCAGTACTGCGATCACCAACCCGCATGCCAAGCGTGGTGATTATTGGCATTATTTTTCTAGATGATTTATCCAAAACAGCCACAGCTCCTAGTCCCCAACAGCCCCGCTATCCCTGGCTCTGGCAGCGGTTATGGTAAGGGGGTGTCAAGAATCTCCGGAAGAAACGTAGCGTTGGTCGACCCCCAACTAGGTGGACAGACGACATCAGACGAGTCGCAGGGAGCCGCTGGATACTAGCGGCCCAAGACCGTTAGCATTGGAACTGCTTACAAAAGACCTATCCAGCAGTGGACGTCAATCGGTTGTTAATGATGATGATGATGATGATGATGATGTTATTGGTATAACTTGTAAAGACACGTCTATTGTATTCTACATATTGATTTTGGTAATTATGGTCATGCAACTATGCCCATGTTAATAATGAAAATGTGTTGATATAACAGTATAATAAATAAATAAATAAAATAATTGTTATTCAAATAGTCCTTTAAAAGGCACGTTTGAAGCGTCAATACAGCCATAGTAGTGATTTGATGGTGATAACTATATACAAGTTTAGTTATATTAAATATGACATATAAAAAATACTTATCCAAAATTGATTTTTTTTATCGTTTACCCACAGTGATAGTAGAGAGCACAGGACAAAAGTCAAAACTGAGTTTAATAAACATATAAAATAAAAAAATAATTTAAGACAAACTATTTTAACAAGCAGACATAATGAAATTAAAACAGCATGTTAACATTTTTATATACATTATATAATTAATTTTGAAATATTCGTTACTTATTTTTGTAAATACACAAAAAAGGCATTTTGGTCCGATTCAATCACCCAACGTAATCTCAAACAAAACTTGGGACATTTCGAAATTGCACTACTAAAATGAAAGGGTTATTATACTGTTTTAGAATAACGTAATAAAAATAAAACTTAACATTTAAACTAACTACTAAACACAATAATTAAATATCCAAACAATACAGAAAAAGTATTGCACAAAAGATGAAACGTTAAAAAAATCATTTCCTTTTAACATAAAAAGAACGCCTCTGCTATCGCTACAACTAATCTCCGCCAGCCTCCCCTAATAGGCCATCTCCTAGTTACTATGGCAACCGTTCAAAATGGCCGCGCGCCCCGTCCCCGCCTCTCGGAGGTATAAAAGCACATCCCAGGCGTTTTCCGATCAGAGCGCCAGTGCCTGTTGCAGTGAGCGCATGTCGCTCACGTATTTTTTCTCGAGACATTTCGATTTACAATTATTTTTTATCTCCATCACCTGTATTTAATTTCCGTTATGTTTCAAGATATTTTTTTATCATTTCATAATAAACATTATATTTGGTTATTTTTTCGTTTCATTTTTATTTTATTTTACTGTGTCGTGAGCCGCTGATCCAGAAGGTAAGTCTAGGATAAGTCGACTTTGCCGGTAAAACTAAATTTGCGTATTTGTTTGAAGAAACCGCGTTATTTATTGATCACTATATTTGCGGGGTGGGCAGAAGTATCTCTTCCTCTCGTGCGCGTCGCTGTAAAACCGACTCTATATCTCAGTACTTAAGACACATTTTCCGCTGCACCGGCAGTTAACTTCTGACATTCTCTCGTTTCGTTCAAGGTAAAAATAATTAAGGTAGACGGGATTGAATAAGAGATATCGCCTTTTGTCTGTGGTTGCATTACGCTCCTTTAATGCGAGTAGAGTTTCATTTTGGGGGATTTTTTAAAGTGGCAATATTGGATTTTAGTTCTGCGAGGGTGTTAGTCCCTCGGGAGAACGCCGGGACGCGAAATAATTCGAGCCCTATTTCATCTCACTTGTCTGAGTGCGGTAATTTGTTGTCATTTCGTTTGGGCTCACGTTTTTACTTTTCAAAGTCAAGTTATCGCGTAAAACACTTCGCATTTAAGAAGTGAGTTTCTTATAATCAACTTTTTATAATTTCGCGGTATTTTATTTTACTCTCGAAGCTTTCATTCTATTAAAAATGCGGTTTAAACTTGTATCAGCTTGTAATACGAAAATTCACTCGTTTATTTTAAAACAGCATTTCAAAAAATTTTAAATTGATCAAACAAAATGTGACTAAAATGTTAGGTTTAAAGATCTTTATTCTCAGATGAAACAATTTCACTTAACGAGAAATTAATAAAATAAAACAGTTTACAAAAAGAAATAGTAGGCCAAATGAGGCGTGTTTATAAACTAACACAATGTTTTTAAAGTTTCTTTTTGAAGCAAATGACTTTTCGCAAAAAATAACTTTGGGTAAGCTATAATAATGTTGCCGATTTGTGAAGAGGTTTTCATAAAAATAGCAGGTCACTTGATGGTAGGTGGTCACCGCCGCCCTTGTACATTTTGTACAGGAGTCACGAACGCGTTGAATAACCTGTTGGGAAAATTTTCGTCGTTTCGCGCCATTTTCTTTCGCCTAACTCTACGAGGACCAACTTTTAAATGTATGATTTGGCTATTCCCTTTGAACTTAAATAAAATACAAGAATTTAGGTATACTTATTTCGCTGCTAAGAGAAACATTCTCTAATTAATATAATGCAAGCGATTTTTTTCATTTTTCATTTTCCGATATACGTTTTCGTGTACCATTCTTTGTCGCCATCTCAAAATCTGGACTAGTTAAGAGTCTTTAGTGGAGATTTCCAAACCCCTATTTCTCTACCACCTAAAATCTGAGTAGAGTTACCTACCAGTTTCAAATCAAGAGTTTTGACATTTTAGCCAAGCGAGAATCTAAAGCCTCCACCCACGAGTATTTCTCTACCACCTAAAATCTGAGTAGAGTACCAGTATCAAATCAAGAGTAGGTTGTTGGCATTTTAGCCAAGCGAGTCTAAAAAGCCTATTAAAAAAAACGCGAGCATACCAGGCTGTCAGCGGAGCGAAGAGGTCATTTCACTTTATGATACCATACGTACTTACTATATGTAACAAATCTAATTGATCTACATATAAATGACATATATTTTAAATTTATTATTTATATGGCAACAGATAAACTCGTGAATGACAAAAAAAAACTTAAAATAAACTTTAGATTTAGATGAACCTTAGATTGAACTAACAAATATCTTAATCTTACATTGTACGTTTACCTTAAACAATATCATCAAAATTATTTTACGTTTATTTTTAAATTGGGGTTTCGGTATATAAATATCTTTCATTAACTAAAATAATTATAAACTTGCGTTTAATTATTCAAAATTCATTGATCAACCGATTACCGGCTCACTACAGAGCACGGATCTCCTCTCAATATGAGAAGGGTCTGGCCATAGTCCACCACGCTGGCCGTGTGCGGATTGGCAGACTTCAAACGCCTTTGAGAACATTACGGAAAACTCTCAGGCGTGCAGGTTTCCTCACGATGTTTTCCTTCACCGTTGAAGCATTTAAATTTAGGAATATTTTTTTTTTTATTATTCAAAATTATTATGCGTTTATTTTTAAATAGGGGTTTCGGTATATAAAAATATTTGTTTCGCTAAAAAATAGCTAAAATAATTATATAATTGCGTTTAAGTATACATGAAATGTACATATTGTCTGGTATAAAAAGAGACTCCGTTGACGTTGAACGCTAAATCGTTTGGCGGTGTGTTTGCCAGTAGGTGCTAGCCGCGGCCGAAGCCGCGTACCGGAGCATACTCTTTTTTTTTTTTTATTCACCACAAGTTAGCCCTTGACTGCATTTCACCTGATGGCAAGTGATGATGCGGTCTAAGATGGTAGCGGGCTAACCTGTTAGGGGTATGGTAAACTCATACTCCTAATCGGTTTCTACACGACATCGTGCCGGAACGCTAAATCGCTTGGCGACACGTCTTTGTCGGTAGGGTGGTAACTGGCCGAAGCCTCCCACCAGGCCAGACTCGAGTTGGGAATAGAACCAGTTACCTACTACCAGCCTAATATATTACAGGACAAGCGCTGCGCCACGGATTTCCTCATTGCTAGTCTTTCACTCAAAATCAAATCAAAATAGTTTTATTCGTATATACCTATTACAGGCATCTATGAATCGTTCATATATATCACATTTTTTATTATTTCTATTAGTGATGGTGATAACTACACTCGCCAACTTAAAACTAAAGCTAAGAGGGTTCCAATCGCGACCAACTCTAAGAAGAAACCCACAACAAACTTAGCCGGAATAAACAGGACTAGTTGGTGCCCGCGACTTCGTCTTGGCAAGATTAGTTTTTCGAGTAGCTTATATTAGCGTGGCGTTGAAAAGAACTAAAATTATGACATTAAAATTATCACGCAGATGGTAGATTTCCTACTTACTTGACACTTATCGTCATATTTTGGACAATTCACACAATATCTTTATAAATTGTAGCCTACGTGTTATTCTGATGTATAAGCTATATTATTGTAGAGTTTCATTAGAATCCATTCAGTAGTTTTTACGTGAAAGATTAACAAACATCCATCCATACTTACAAACTTTCGCGTTTATCATATAATAGAGAATAAAGTAGGATGTTTTTTTTTTTCGGACTGTCTATTAGCTGTACAAACCCTATTGGTTGCCACAGCGTAACCGAGCTGTTTGGCGAGCTTCGGAAAGAAGCTCTGCCGGAATGGTGACAGGTTCCATAAATGCAGTTTCCATTTTAAAAATCAACCCCTAAATACCTATAGGGTGATTCGAGAAACTCCATTCAACTGCGAAATTTAATTTTCACGACGCACGACACTTTCATACAATATTTATGTATGAAAATTGAATTCGCTCATACAGACACATAGACTATGGCAAATAGCTATCGGGGTTCCTTCGGAGAATAATAGATATTGCATATAAATTTTTCTTTATATACACCTCCTTATTTAACTTCCTCTGTTCATCATCATGATGATCAAGCCATTGCCGGATCACTACAGAGCGCGGGTCTCCTCTCAATATGAGAAGGGTTCGGCCATAGTCCACCACGCTGGCCGTGTGCGGATCGGCAGACTTCTCACGCCTTCCTTTGAGAACGTTATAGAGAACTCTCAGGCGTACAGGTTTCCTCACGATGTTTTCCTTCACCGTTGAAGCAAGTGATATTCTAATTGCTTGAAAAAAGTTACAAATTACTTAATATTAAATCTTAACTAATTATATTTACATAATATATTTAAAATATAAACCTAAATAGAATCATTAACAAATTTAAAAAATAAATTCACCAATTTCTTAAATCTTCATGTTCTTTAAGTATCTTATTTATTACTATATATATACATGGGTATTTATTTATAATATTTATTATACATTTAACATAAAACTTAAAATAAAACTTAGATTAACCTACAACTAAAAATCTTAAAAAAAAAAAAAAAAATTTAAACATCATAACTAAAATATATTATCAAAAGGAGTCCCTTTAGGCAAGGTTCCGAAGATACTGGCAGCGTTCCCCCTTTGAATAGCTACACTAATTCTTTGTCCGAGGTAGCTGGCAGCTCTTCGGTCCCCTGTGATGTCGGTCTTATTTATTGTTCTTTTTTGTATGAGTAACTGACATACTTAATTGTCTACCATTAACATATTTAGATCACTTAATAGAAAGGCACATAGCTCCGAAATTTCAGAGGGATCGAACTCTGTCCCTCTGAAGGGAGGCCGGAGTCTTAACCGCCAAGCTATCACCGCCTATTCTTATCTCATTACACACTATTTTATTCAAAAGGGCTGAATATTAAACGCTGAACAAGGGCGGGCGGATGTTCAATGAACACTATGCATAATTATTTGAACAGATAATTTGTTGAAGCATTATTTATAGACTAGTATATGACGTCGGTTTATGTAAAGTACTCTAGGTTTTTAAAAATACATCAGGTGTTTAGTTTCATAGGAACTGTTATTTCCATATTATATTAAAGATTTATATATCGCTCAAAACATAGAAAATCCAACTAAAACTGTTATTAAATTAAATACTCGAATATTTAATTATACGGGAAATCATCCTGTTATTTCTATATTGTATTAAACATTTATATATCGCTCAAAACATAGTCCGAAAATCCATCCAAAACTGTTATTAAATTAAATACTCGAATATTTAATTATACGGGAAATCATCATGTTATTTCTATATTGTATTAAACATTTATATATCGCTCAAAACAGTGAGAAAAACTATCTAAAGCTGTTATTGAATACTCGAATATTTAGTTATACGGGAAATTCTGTTATTTCCATATTATATTAAACATTTATATATCGCCCAAAACATAGTCAGAAAATCCAACTAAAACTGTTATTAAATTAAATACTCGAATATTTAATTATACGAGAAATCCTGTTATTTCTATATTACATAAACATTAATATATCGCTCAAAATATAGTCAGAAAATCCAACTAAAACTGTTATTAAATTAAATACTCGAATATTTAATTATACGAGAAATCCTGTTATTTCCATATTACATTAAACATTAATATATCGCTCAAAACATAGTCAGAAAATCCAACTAAAACTGTTATTAAATACTCGAATAATTAATTGTATGGGAAATTCTGATATTTCCATACACAATACGGAAATTTTCAACATTTCAATACAATTCGGGTTTAACGCTATCGCCCAAAACATTGTCAGATAAAACTACTTTAACTGTTTTTAAATATGTTAAATTTCACAGGAACGTCTGTTATTACCATATTATATAACGCGCAGGGTTACTGACTCGGGAGTAAATGTCCGACTCAAAAGCACCTGGGTTTATAAAAAATTCATCCTGAAGACAAGCCTGCGAGGCTGGCGTCCAGAATTAATTATTATTCATGACCTCTCGTAAAACCCTGGAGTGGGCGCGATTTAGCATACCTTGCTGCTTTTGATTGAGCGAGCTCTCCCCTTAGTATATGAACGTACATATATTTATGCTGGAACGCCACCACGGGTTAGACATAAAACAATGGGTAGGCAACACTCCTTTCCATATTAAAATGTCACACTATAAATGGGAAGGTGTAACGTTGAAGATGTTTCTGTTACCTTCTTTTTTTTTCGCACCCGTCATCACAGGGCGTTATCGGCAGGGTGTATTCTTTCATGAAAAGAGACCTTGTTTTGCTTTATTTTAAAATTAAATGAATACATTTAAATATTTTAGATTTACTTTTAAACTTAAGGTAATTAAACAGTACAACCAGGGCTGCCAGCCATTAAATGGTGTCAACAGCATCTCCCAATAACATCCACACAACTTCAACAGTAATATGAACCATGCGGTGCTAGACAGTAGGTTGAATTCAACTCGAGGTAGCGTAGTGTAGGTAAAAATTACGCGAACCACGCAATGCAACTGCAAGCAAATTTCGACTTATGTCCTTACTGTTAGAGTAGATATCTCATTAAAATACTAATAGTGGATCTTCTATCATGCAAAATACCTTCTACGAGTATATCCCTACTTTTTTTCTATTAATTGTAATGTGCTAAGACACAAAACACAAGTTTGCATTTTCTCAGTCATCAACGCCATTCATAATCTATTTATCCCACCGATGGGCTTATGCTTGCAAAGAAGAAAAGAATTAAAACGAATACTCACTAGAAATAAACACGTAAGCTTAAAAAAACGTAAATTTAGTGCGTTATGAATCTTATGGTTATTAGCAGTAAGTTCAATTCAGCTCGCAATATTGCAACGTAGGTATAAACTAAGCTGCATATCTGCGAGTAAATTTAAACCTTATGCCGCATGATTAGAGTTGCTATTTCATAAACGGTACTGTTGAAGTGTATCTTCTGTACTATTAAATATTATAATCTATTGTATACTATGACTGACGTAACGTTTTCGACGTAAATGTTCTACTACTTGACGCAGGCTTTCCTTCTCATAGTTGAGAGGGTTTTAGAGCATATACCCAACATGCTGTGACAACGCGGGTGTTTGGGCTAACCTTAGTAAAAATTTAAATTTGCTTAAAAAATCCACGTCCATCATATAACAATGATATGGAGCCTAAGCCCACCAAGCCGCTGCATGCTGACAAAACAATAGCAAAACCTTTATCAATTTTTAAACACAAAATCTAACCACTACCCGGAGCGTTTTCAAAGTTATACCTATACGTTTCTCCTCCATTACCTCCCCCCTCCCCCACCCGCTGGAGCCCTCGCCCCCCCGCCGCACCCCTCCATTGTAATTACGCGCTGCATAGGCCTTTGTCGCGACATAAAAGTCAGGGTCTGTTTTATGAAAAAATACATTGAATCTGATTTTTTTTTTTCATTAATGAGATGCTTGGAGTCGACTGAACCGCGAACACTTATCTTCGCTGACGGCGCACTAGTGATGCGCTCGGTGATTTGTGTCTGATAATAATTTATCGATGAATTTTCGAGGGTCAACCGAACGGGTGTGTCGAGACTTTGAAAAATTCAACGAAATGTTTACTTTACTCGTATCATCCTTACTAATATTATAAATGGGAGAGTTTTTCTGTTTATTTCTTTGTCAGCTATGTTAGGCTCTTTTACTGCATCGGTCTTAATGAAATTACAGAGATAGCGTTGGCTTCCTAAAGACGGGCTGGAAATGTGTTTAGCAACCGTTCCAAAGGGTTTTGAATACTATATTATATAGATATAAAACGATGAAGTTAAAAAAATTAAATTATTATTAGAATTCGCAAAAAAAGCGGTGTTAGCCCAGTGGGTGGGGTGTCAACTTCCTACTCAGAGGTCGGCGGTTCGAATCCGGGCACCTCTAACTTTTCGGAGTTATGTGCGTTTTTAAGCAATTAAAATATCACTTGCTTCAACGGTGAAGGAAAACATCGTGAGGAAACCTGCACGCCTGAGAGTTCTCCAAAATGTTCTCAAAGGCGTGTGAAGTCTGCCAATCTACACATGGCCAGCGTGGTGGACTATGGCCAAACCCTTCTCGTATTGAGAGGAGACCCGTGCTCTGTAGTGAGCCGGTAATGGGTTGATCATGATGATGATGATGATAAAAAAGGAATGCAAATAAAACATGTCTAATTGTAAAACAAAACAATTATGTAATATTTCATTTGATATCCGTGGTATATTAAAAACAAATATTATACTTCGACCCCCACATACGACCCCATATAAAAATCACTAAGAATAACTTACCAATTACCAATAAGTTAGTTAGTATTAGTAAAGTAGTAGAAATAATTAGTAGCAAACAATAAAACTGCACCTAAATTAGTCTCTGGTGTTACCACTACGGTGTCACATAAAGACACACACATATAACGGTCAACATCACCCCTCTTTTGCGTCGGGTAAAGTAAATGATTATACACTAAACAAGTGAAGTCAAAATTATTTTTATAATGAAAAGATTGAATTTACTGAATGAAAATCAACTTAATTACTCCAAATGATGGTAAATTAATTAAATAATTTTATTTCAAAGGCCGTGTATAACGGCTGGTCTCACGTGAAATATATGCTCGACTAGTTTCGAATCCTTCCGGGGCTCTTATTCATGAGCTTTGCACGTTTAATCTTGTGCCGCTGGGAAATCGATCGGTAATTAATTTCTACATTAATTTCTAACAGAGCGCGGGTCTCCTCTCAATATGGTAAGGGTTCGGCCATAGTCCATCACGCTGGCCGTGTGCGGATTGGCAGACTTCGCACGCCTTTGAAAACATTACGGAGAATTCTCAGGCGTGCAGGTTTCCTCGCGATGTTTCTCTCCACCGTTGAAGCCAGATATATATAATTTTTTTTTAAACGCACATAACTCCGAAAAGTTAGAGGTGCGTGCCCGGATCGAACCGCCGACCTCTGATTAGGAGGCTGACGTCCTAACCACTAGGCTATCACCGCTTTTTTTATATATTTATAATAGTTTAATTTTTTTTGTTACTTTTAATTCTAAACACCAAGAATTGCAGCATAGGTACACCATTAGTAAATTTAGCATACGCCTTTCTAGTGTTTCTTATTTCAGAATTAAGAGAATTTCATACGTATTCCGAGCCCCTATTTTGCCTACTTATAGAATTAATTAAATCTTATCCCAGCTGAGCAGTCACCTAGGATACAATAGCCTGCAAGTCAATAAGGCCTAGTCCATCCTGCGGTTTGAGATGTGCTTTGATAGATCAGACAGACAGACGATTAATCTCCTTTTCGTTTTATATTAACATATATTAAAGTTGAATTACACTAGCTTTAACTTGCATACTACCGCGTTAAAAAATGAAATTTAGTTTCATTACAATCTAATCAATGGTTGTGGAATTCCTGTTAGACAAACAGACATTCTTTTTTATTTAAAATAATAAATAATTAATATCTAAATTTACTGACAACTTAACTCTTATCTACCCACAATCAACAGCTAAGTTTAGTTTAAAAAATCATTCACTATCAGGGGAAGTCAATGCTGCAAGAATTCTGTCTAATATAGATATGTATGTAGGTTGAATTTCATCTCACTAATAAGATATACCCGACATTTGTTACATGCCACGTAAAAAAATATAGATTTTTTGACCCAGGAACCGTCGTGGGCCCCAGAAACCATAAAAAAATAATACATATTCAATACAAAATATATACTTGCATATATAAGGATAATTGATTGGACATGACTCCTAATCAGAGATCGGGGTTTCGAACTCGGGCACGCACCTCTAACTTTTCAGAGTTATAAGCGTTTTTAAGCAATTAAAATATCACTAGCTTCAGCGAAAAACATCGTGAGGAAACCTGCACGCCTGAGAGTTCTCCGTAATGTTCTCAAAGGCGTGTGAAGGCGCACATGGCCAGCGTGGTGGACTATGGCCGAACGCTTCTCATATTGAAAGGATACCTGTGCTCTGTAGCGAGCTGGCAATGGATTGATCATAATGAAGCAATGTTATGCAGTGTTTTATCACACTCTGGCATTTTGATGATGCTGTGAGTTGAAGTGAGACACAATCCTGCGTACATATATTGACGTCACGCTACGTTTATTGGCGTATATTATATCCTTTGTTACGTGCACATAATGTACATTCTAAAAATATAAGGTCATCGGTTCAACGGCCGTGATAGTTCGCAAGGTGGGCCGCCCCTCGGATGCTGGATCGATAGGGGACGTCTGAACGCGTAGGGACGGTAGCGACACGGGCGTATTTATCGATATAAATATTAATAACATCTCTAGCAGTTATCAAACCCCATTATTATTTATTTTTCACAATACTCGCTTCCATTGCACAATAGACTATTTCTTAGCATCAAACCATCAGGCATAGGTTACCACGCCGGCCGTGTGTGCATTGGCAGACTTCACACGCCCTTGACAACATTACGGAGAACTCAGAACTCAGGCGTGCAGGGTTCCTTCATCGTTGAAGCAAGTGACATTTTAATTGCTTAAAAAAACCCATATAACTCTGATAAATAAGAGGTGCTTGCTTATCGAGCCCCCCACCTCTGATTAGGAGACTGACGTCTTAAGCACGAGGCTATCTCAGGACCTATTCTATCACATAAAATAATGGGTAGGACACCTCGCCTTCGGCACTCTAACCAATCCGTGAGCGATACTATGTAATTTATTGACGCGTCAAAAGCGCATTTTAAAGGACTATTTGTATAAAGATTATTTTGAATTTGAATTTTGATATTTCACAGTCCACATTTGTTATAGCAAAAACTAACACTCTGAATCTGATACTGAAATAGCCACACGTCACTTTCATCATACCAAGCCACATCATGAAATCTAAACCCTTCCCCCATACAATCCATGTGATATATAAGTGAAAACCGAAAACTATAAAAAATGCCTCAACTAGTTGCCTCGCCAAATTCAACAATAACCTAATTCATGAACACACAGACATTTGAATTTTACATAAGATATATTTATATCCTACAAAATCCATTCGCTTATCAACAACATCCCTCTTTCTGGTCACTTTCGTCGCCTAAGCCGAGTTTCGGCCTCAAAGGAGGCGCCCTTAGGCAGACGTTCCCTTAGTTTCCTCGAGCCCTAGGGTTTCAGGTCCCAAAATTTCAGAGCTTCTTTCCGAAGCTCGCCAAACAGCCCGGTTACGCTGTGGCAACCAATAGGGTTAGTAAAGCTAATAGACAGTCCGGAAAAAAAACTGGTCACTTAACCTCACAAGATGCGTTGAGAATGACTGACGTTTTCGTAATTCCTTAATCGTCGTTATCTCAATATCATATTGTTTTGCTTATCACGCCATCTTGTGAAGATTTTGGTAATTAAGTGAAGTAACGTTTATTCAAATTGGCCTTTAAAAGGCGATTTTGCTAAGTACATATTTTTTTACATAGTAATGTGAAGATGATAACTACTTAACAGGGCCCAACGCGCCCTGGTCAAACAATAAGTGCACAACAAACTTAACCGGGATTTATTTTTTTATCATCATCATCATCACTTCAACCTATAGACGTCCACTGCTGGACATAGGTCTTTTGTAGGGAGTTCCAATGCCCACGGTCCTGGGCCGCTTGTATCCAGCGGCTCCCTACGACTCGTTTGATGTCGTCTGTCCACCTTGTTGGGGGTCGACCAACGCTACGTTTGCCGGTGCGAGGTCGCCATTTCAGCACCTTGGGACCCCAACGTCCATCGGTTCTCCGAGCTATGTGCCCCGCCCATTGCCACTTCAACTTCGCAACTCGCTGAGCTATGTCGGTTTTTTTATCATCTACCCTCATTGTCACTAAACAATTTAAGCACACAAAACTATTTAAGAGCAACATTTACTTGGAAACTACGTTAAAATAAGGGGACTTTTTGAAACACCTAGTATTATTATATTTCACGCTTGAACCGATTTTAAAAACGTAAAGGGATGGGCTGATGTTAAAAGTATCGATACTTTACTTTTATCGGCCATTTTGTTCTGCGGTTACTTAAAACGTTATCCGAAATCAATACTTTCTTTATTGTAAGGATCTTTAAACAGAGGGTTTCAGCTAGAGATTAACAAACCCTAAATGAATGCAGATGAAGTCGCAGAAAACGGTTAGTCTAAGCCGATATTTTAAATTTCGCATTTCTGTGTGTGTCAGTTTGTTTGTCAACCACTGCACTGATTTTTATGAAATTCGGCATAATAAGTTAGCACCCTGGACACACACACTTTATAAAATACCTTTTACTGCAATAGTTTCAGTTGAATTACAAAAGAAACTTCGTATATACCAATTGTTTGTACAGAGCACGGATCTCCTCTCGATTCTCAGGGTTTGGCCATAGTCCACCTGCCTTTGAGAACATTATGGAGAACTCTAAGGCATGAATGTTTCCTCACAATGTTTTCCTTCACTGTTGAAGCAAGTGATATTTTAATTGCTTAAAAACGCACGTAACTCCGAAAAGTTATAGGTGCGTGTCCGGGTTCGAAACCCCGACCTCTAATTAGGATGGTCCTAACAAATAGGCTATCAACGCTTCATTTAATGTTTGGATAACCGCTTACAGCACTGGATCTGGCCTTTAAACTATTGACGCGTCAAAAGTGCCTTTTAAAGAAATATTTGAATAAAAGTTATTTGAATTAGAAAAAAAAATTGTGTTTTGTAGAAATAACTGATGACATTGGATAGCTAGTATACATTATAGCCTGGGAATACAAAGGATTTCCGTGGTTGAAGAATATATATGCAATTTATAAATCATTCACATACTAGTTTCCAATGCAAAACAAGCGAATAGTGACTTGCGCTTTTTTCTTTTAAATACTGTATTAATGAGATTGTCGGCTCATTACACCTCCCCCACCCCTCCCTCGCCCCGCCCCTCCCAATTTTCAACCTGTTAACTAAGATGATGAGATCCCACTTTGGTTAGTAATTTAATCTCGGCGAGGTTTTCCATCCAGTTTTCCTTCGGCAAATTAACAACGCAATCTTAGCTCGGACATCGTTTAGGCAACTCGTCGAGGGGCGTCTTTAAATTGTTTATTAGCAATCTATTAATATGTTTTAAGGTCGGATAGCCCCAGGCCTTCCAGAAGTCCATTATCATTATGATCAACCACTATAGGTTTGTATCTCAGCCAGATTAAAAAGGTTTATGCCGTGGTCCATCACGCTGACCAAGTGCTGATTAGTGGAGTTCGCATACATATTTGCAATGTAAATGGATGAAGCGGTGATAGCCTAGTGGTTAGGGCGTCAGCCTCCTAATCAGAGGTCGGCGGTTCGAATCCGGGCACGCACCTCTAACTTTTCGGAGTTATGTGCGTTTTTAAAAATTAGAATATCACTTGCTTCAACGGTGAAGGAAAACATCGTGAGGAAACCTGCACGCCTGAGAGTTCTCCATAATGTTCTCGAAGGCGTGTGAAGTCTGCCAATCCGCACATGGCCAGCGTGGTGGACTATGGCCAAACCCTTCTCATATTGAGAGGAGACCCGTGCTCTGTAGTAAGCCGGTAATGGGTTGAGCATGAAATGGGTAATTTTTCATGACTTTACCACAACGCTGGTTTAGTGTCAAGTGAAATAGGAGACTTAAACAATTATTATCACATATTTTAATGATAACTGCGATACTGAATCGTGAAAATCCGGGCTACACGAAAAAAAAAATTTTAAGACTCAAATTACATTTTTTGAGTATTGTGGAAGGCTTCGCAACATTTCCTCTGGTGCTGCAGATGTTAATTGACCATAACCATTTAACTTTAGTAACCCTAGTATAACGTTTGCACACTCACAATCGTGGACTCGCTATCGAGTATCGGAAAACTATAACGTCAAATCAAAATGAACCTTAAGCTATAAGATTAGATTCGCATTTCCCGCACTCATTCATATTTTATAATCCTGTACTGGCTGTTAACGAATTTTAGTTTTAACATTAGATATATACGTTTCAATTTTCAGTGACGTTACTGTGTCGATATTCGAAAACGACTTCAAAATTGTCAGCAAACAAATCTTATATTATATGATTTGTACGGTGACCCGTCAGCAGGTTTACCCGAAACGGCGAAATATTAAATAAAAACACTTCAAAATTTGCTTGACCCGGAATTCGAACCTCGAAATCGGTATCCGAATGCTAACAACGATTATACCAAGGCACTTCCATCTCTTAATATAAGGTTACAAAGGTAGGCCCTCCGTTGAAAATTGTGTGGAAGGTACAGATAAAAGGGTCTGTAATTACTTTAATGTTGTTATAGGATCGAATTATACAAACTATGTACCCGGTATCGCGTTGCAATGAACTTCCGGGTTATATTTAACTTGTATTTTCTTTTGAACCCTTTCAACATCTTGGATTTTGTGTTTATTATTATTTAATAAGCGACTACGGCCCAGGGTTATGACTATAGAATCCCTTTCAGTTAGAAGTTACTTTTTTGTTTAAGAAATTTAAGATCAGGTGCCTTCAATGTTCTAAGTTGCGTGTGGAGTCTACCAAATCGTACCTGACCAGCGTGGTGGACCACGGCAACCGCCCTTCTCATTTTAAGAAGATACCCGCGTCTTAGAGCCCTATTATTTTAGTTACAGTAAACTTAAATTTATCTGAAAACTTTAAAAATACAAGACGTATGCTTAAACCTAGCCACCCATGTTTGACGACCTCCGTGACGCAGAGCGGGCGCTATCGCTTTATTAAGTGGGAGTACCTAGGTTCGATTCTCGGCTCGAGTCTGGTCTGGTGGGAGGCTTCAGCCGTGGCTAGTTACCACCCTACCGACAAAGACGTGTCGCAAAGCGATTTAGCGTTCCGGCACGATGTCGCGTAGAAACCGATTAGGAGTACGGGTCTACCATACTCTTAACAAGTTAGCCGGCTACCATCTTAGACTGCATCATTACTACCAGGCGAGATTGGTGTCAAGGGCTAACTTTTAGTGACAAAACAAATCTTGTCTTGAATCAGATCTTGTCTCAAAGAGCTTTTTCTTCACCGGTTCACTTTTATATAATCACTTATCTAAACGAATAATTGAGACGCGCGTATTCCTTCTTTTAAGCAAAAATTGAATTAATATGCAACTGAAGATTATCTCGTAGATAAGGTGTGACATGATTTGACATTTTTTAAATTGTTGATATTATATAAATTCTTACTTATCTATTAATTATTGGAACGAAGTTCCTTATCGCACATTGTGAAAGGGGGCTAGACGGAAAAAATTCTTACGAAAAGTTGTCACGACACTTTTTGTTATTGTAAGCTGTGCGGCGTCGCATGTTTCTCTGCCTGTCTTCCTCTCTCTCTCTCTTATAGAAAACAAGCCAGATATTTTCATTTCTATTTTGCATTGAACAGTGTGGTGTCGCGACGATTATTTTTCTTGAGTGTATACAGGTTTTTTTGTAAATAATAAAAAATAATAATGATAATGAATAAAAAAAATATTATTATAACTTAAATAAAACAAAATTTGATTACAGTTCCTTCACTAATTAATCGAAAGAAACTTTGTTCCATACGGGTGTCCCTTGACACCTCTCAAGTTTTTTTTATACATATCTAGATTTGCATGCTGTTAATCGACATTTTTATAACGCAAATTCGAGTAAAACACAAGAAACGGTTTGGTCTTGGCTATTGGCTATCTAGTACGTGATCCTGTCTCACAATTGCTGTCAAGTACCTTACAATAAATAAGTTAATTAAATATCATTGCATAAGACAGGTAAGCGTAAAATGTAAGGAAAATCAATTTCTAAGTCTGCAACAACTGTCACCGAGGGACGCGGCGAGTAAATTGCATTACGCCTACCCCTTTTTAGGGAGTAAATTAATACTTTTAATATTAAATTTGACAAATTACTATAGGAAATATTTCGATGCTAAATTGGAGTGGAGACCTACTTCGACTCTAATATAAAAAGGTTCTTGATGCTTTTATTAATACAACAATTCGATTATTCCGCAATAATCTTGTCTGTTATTCTGTGGAATTCGCGATAAGCTTACATATTATCGATTTAAGTAACTTTGGTATCACCGTATAGTAGAAATTGTAATTTTACTTGTTTGATCTTATTCCTGTTAAGAAAACACTCGTTCCAGTACTGATAATTCTATATTCCAATCTTTAACATCAACTAATAATTTATGGTACATTGAAATTTTAAAAACAACCTGATTTGTAAATTACACAACAATTATCTTCCCAAGAAAAAACTATTCCCCGCCATCATTTTATTTCCCGCCAAGTGTCCTTTCTTTTTTTTTTTGTTTTCAGCCAGTCACAAAAATACTCACTGGAATGAAAACGCCAACAGCCAAAGCAATAAAACCTTTTTTAAAATCAATGCTAGAATTGATTAGATTAAATTACGTACATATAGTTTTTTTTTTTTTAATTACAATCGAATATTATTGATGTATTATAGAAATCCTGACATTCCACTCCGAAATAATTGTACAAACAAAAATCTTCTTCCGCCATGTCTCTTAACATAGTATAATAATAAATGTTAGAAATTAAAAGAAAACAGTTCCTCTAAACTCAGTAAAAAAAAAATTAACCACCTTTCACCTTCCTCCTCTTATTTTATATATAGGTATATTCATTAACATCTCTTCAAAAGCTGACGTTTCAGATGAAAACTTGCATTCACAGCGCATTTTGAAAGATCTGTATATAATGATCTAACATTTTTCAACTCAAACAAATATGTACAACATACCATTTAGTCTAAAGTTATATAATATATCGATATCATCATGATCAACCCATTACCGGCTCACTACAGAGCACGGATCTCCTCTCAATATGAGAAGGGTTTGGCCATAGTCCACCACGCTGGCCATGTGCGGATTGGCAGACTTCACACGCCTTTGAGAACATTACGTAGAACTCTCAGGCGTGCAGGTTTCCTCGCGATGTTTTCCTTCACCGTTGAAGCACGTGATATTTTAATTGTTTAAAAACGCACATAACTCCGAAAAGTTTGAGGCCCGGGTTCGAACCGCCGACCTCTGATTAGGAAAAGACATCCTAACCTATCTATCAGCTATCACAGCTTCATATATCGATATAAAGGACGATATATTAACTCGACTTTACAAGATTTAAATAGAAAATCATCGATAACTATTGATGTATATCGACGCATCACTAAACCACCCCCATGTTGCAGGCATTCGTGAATAGCTCACCTATCTTCGCGAATGATTATGTACCCCTAGTCCCTACCGCAGATTTTTCATCCTACTTACCCTCCATCCCTGCATAAGGTGACCAGATGACCGAAATTACGCGGACATGTCTATGTGGATTAAGTACAGTTTTTTTTAACAAACCGATGGTAGACAATGAATAATAACTGAAATGTTAAATTTTGATATTTTTAATGGGTTTTCTTTTCAGTATGCACAAATGCGCTTAAAAATTTACGTACGTACTGTACTTGTAGCCTAACTGGACAACCAGTTTCTTGGGAGTTGGCTCTCTTAAACAAGAAATATAAAAATTAGTGCAAATATATATTTTTCTTTTAGATTTAAAGACGAATTATTAATAAATCTGCTAAGCATCATGAGAATGCAAACAGTAAAATTTTATTCCTACTTAATTTTTTTTTTTTTATTCACCACAAGATAGCCCTTGACGGCAATCTCGCCTGATGTTAAGTGATGATGCAGTCTAAGATGGTAGCGGGCTAACCTGTTAGGGGTATGGTAAGCCCACACTCCTAATTGGTTTCTACGCGACATCGTGCTGGAACGATCAATCGCTTGGCGACACGTCTTTGTCGGTAGGGTGGTAACTAGCCACGGCCAAACCCTCTCACCAGACCAGACTCGAGCCGGGAATCGAACCCAGGACCTCCAAGTAGTTTGTAGTGCGACAGCGCGCACGCTGCGCCACGGAGGTCGTCATCAAAATAAAAGGTGGTCTAGTATACATCATATAAAATTGATCTATGATATAAAAGATACCTTGGATGGACTTAGAGGCTCGAATTTACCTAAGATTCGTGCCTTATGAGCATGTTAAACCATCACTACTGCCATTTTCTAGGCTAATAATTGGTGAGCTTCAGGCTTACATTCATCAGCAATAAGCGGACAAAATATACAGGGAAATTCAGATTAATTACTAAAGTCTGATTAATTAATTACTTTTAATTATATAATGTTCTCAAAGGCGTGTGAAACCTGCGCGCCTGAGAGTTCTCCCTAATGTTCTCAAAGGCGTGTGAAGTCTGCCAATCCGCGCACGGCCAGCGTGGTGGACTATAGCCAAACCCTTCTCATATTGAGAGGAGACCCGTGCTCTGTAGGGAGCCGGTAATGGGTTGATCATGATGATGATGATATATTATATGTATATTAAGTATGTTTATATCATATGATTTATTTTTAAATTATTGAAGTATGGTTTAGTATGCCTAGTTTTGTCATTATGTATACTTCTATTGACCTATTCCGATTTATAAAATAATCTTCCTCACATCTAGGGTAACTCGAAGAGATTTCTTATAGCGATAGGCTGTACTTTGTATGCTTCCTGTATGAGTGTTTGTTATCACACATTTTGTACAAGTATAATATTAATAATAAAATAACGTCCAGATTTATCATAATCGACCGTGGTAACCCTAGGCATTACAATGTCTACCTCAGTCTTTGCAACAGCAAACAAAGAAACCCGTGGATACAATGGTGGCATTGATTTTTTTCGGTCTGTCTATTTTCCCCCTTTTCTATGAAAATGACTATTCCTTTTTTTGCAATGCCGAGAAGAAACAATGTCCGAAAATCATTAATTTCAAACCCCTTGAGGAATCAACGAACCGCAAATACTTTGTGAGGTTTGTTTGGGAATTAATTATTTGTGAATTTCCTTTGGTTTGGTCTCCGGCCGTGATTATGATTTAGATTTCCGCTAAGTGGAACGCTCTTCCAGCATCTGTGTTCCCAGCTACGTCTTACCTTAATACCTTCAAGGCAAGAGTGAATAGGCATTTTGTAGGCAAGCAGAGCAAGAAGCTGTGATAGTCCAGTGGTTAGGATTTCAGCCTCCTAATCCGAGCTAGGGAGTTCGAACCCGGACACGCACCTCTAACTATTCGGAGTTGCTTCAACGGTGAAGGAAAACATCGTGAGGAAAAAGCAGTGATAGCCCAGTGGCTAGGGCGTCAGCCTCCTAATCAGAGGTCGGCGGTTCGAACCTCTAACATTTCGGAGTTATGTGCGTTTTTAAGCAATTACAATATCACTTGCTTCAACGGTGAAGGAAAACATCGTGAGGAAACCTGCACGCCTGAGAGTTCTCTGTAATGTTCTCAAAGGCGTGTGAAGTCTGCCAATCCGCACATGGCCAGCGTGGTGGACTATGGCCAAGCCCTTCTCATATTGAGAGGAGACCCGTACTCTGTAGTGAGTCAGTAATGGGTTGATTATGATGATTACTGGGTATGCAGGCCTGGTATCCTGGCATATATCAGAGATTTTTTGGTTTATTTATGGTATTGCTACGCATGTCGGATCCAGTTGGTATGAGAATGTACTTCGAGCAGACATGACGGCGAATGAAAGCGTTATGCCATTTGTCATAGGCATCAAATAAAAAAACCGTTCCATCATGTTCAAACTAAAAACTGAACCTTCTAAGCGCGTGTCGACAACTCGAGCTTGATTGTTTGTTTTTAATTTAATAAAAATAACACAAAGCTGTCGTCGCCAAGGAGGGAGGAAACTGGGCCAAATATTAATTACCTTTTTAATTTTTATGGCGAGCTCCATTATTTGTCTCGGGGCTAATGAAATTTTAAGAGGTCCAATTATTTATGATATCTCCGCGGAGCATTCCTTTTTGTTTCGCCACAGACAATTAAATTAAGGGGGGAACAGGTTTTTTGTATATCTCCATCACTATCAATACGGATCTCTTGACATGAGGAGGTTTGAGGCAGTCCACCACGCTGGACAGTTTTTGCATATTTCCTATTTCGCATGGCAAAGGCAGCGACTATGGCAAAACCGTTCTCGAGCTGGCAAAGGGTGGATCATGATGATGATGACGACTAGATATTGATTGCGATTGATAAATGGATTAACATTTTGTTTACGACATCGTTGCATTTTTATGTAATATATTTTTAGGGCTAAGCGTTATTTAAATCTTTAGCTTTTTTTTTCTTTACATTTTTCTTACACGACTTTACGCGAGATGTGTAGGCTACACAGTAATCCTGAGATTTTCATATAAAAATAATAATTACAGTAATTGTATTAAAAGTCATGTATTAACACACATGAATTTAGATAAATACAAGAGAGACAATAAAGAATACTTGTCAGTATGTAACAATAATTGTAGCGGCGATAGCCTAGTGGTTAGGGCGTCAGCCTCCTAATCAGAGGTCGGCGGTTCGAATCCGGGCACGCACCTCTAACTTTTCGAAATTATGTGCGTTTAAAAAAAAAAAATATCACTTGCTTCAACGGTGAAGAAAAACATCGTCAGGAAACCTGCACGCCTGAGAGTTCTCCATAATGTTCTCAAAGGCGTGCGAAATCTGCCAATCCGCACATGGCCAGCGTGGTGGACCATGGCCGAACCCTTCTCATATTGAGAGGAGACCCGTGCTCTGTAGTGAGCTGGTAATGGGTAAATGATGATGTAACAATATACTTGCGGGGTTTTGTCAAAAAACTCGACGCAGTCGCGAGCAATTGCTGGTAAATGACAAATAATCTTATTCAATGGAAAATAGGTTTACAAATTATAATTTCACCTCCAACGTCGAATGAAAAATAGATTATATAACAACAATAACACAATGGCGGAAAAATGTGTTCTCCCGATTTTTCATTGGACGTAATCCGCCGGGTTTTCTTTGACTTGATTGATTTCCCCCCGCGTATTGGTAATATGAAATACAGCGTCGGCATTCATTAAACGATTAATAGATACATTTATTTTTCCGTCGAGATAGTCGTTTTGGGAAATGGCGGCTTTATCACCCGTCATCTAAATGTGAGAAAACTCCTGACTCATTGTCAGAGTCATCAACGCCCTGTCTATACTAATATATAGCCTTTTTTTTTTAACGTGGGTAATCCTCATGGATACCCCGCGTCTGAGGAGACGCGGTGGTTATGTCAGACTTACTGACTAAACCCCCACGGTGCATATCCTTTCCCGCCGCCTGGGGGCCGGGTCACGGGTTACGCTCGAGCACACAACCGCAACCAGGCCGGCAGAGTCCGTCGGGGGCAATATCAGATGATACTAGTATATAGCCTGGATAGGTTAGAATTATCACTGAGATTTCTTATACGATATAGACAGGAGATAAGACTGGATTTTTGACGAGCTCCGTGGCGCAGCTCGTGCGCTGTTGAATTATAAAAATGGAGGTCCTGGGTTCGATTCCTGGCTCGAGTCTGGTCTGGTGGGAGACCTCGGCCGTGGCTAGTTACCACCCTATCGAAAAAGATATGTCGTCAAGCGATTAAGCGTTCCGGCACGATGTTGCATAGAAACTAAAGCGGGCTAGCTTGTTAGAGGTACGGTAACCTATATACCTAATTGGTTTCCAGGCGACATCGTGCCAAAACGTAGAACCACTTGGCGATACGTTATCCGTACAGTGGTAACTAGCCACGGATAGAATCAAACCCAGGACCTCCGATTTTATAACGCCCGAAGCCTTCTACCAGACCAAACTCGAGCCGGAAATCGAACCCAGGTCCTCCAACTTTATAATGCGACAGCGCGCGCATTGCGCCACGGAGGTCGTCAAAAATATAGTAACAATGTAGTGGTAGAAAATTACATAAAAGTATTAAAGTGGGTTTGAAAGTGACATTAAAATTCGTAATTTAGGAGGGAGGTGGGTAGGTTCCCCCAGCGGTGTAAGCATCTGATGAAAGGGTGCTATAATAGGGTTTGAAGGAAGTGTGTATAGAAATAAAACCCGCCCGCAGGCAAAAAAAAAAATTTTTTCGAACTGTCTTTTAGCTGTGCTAACCCTATTGGTTGCCACAGCGTAACCGGGCTGTTTGGCGAGCTTCGGATAGAAGCTCTGCCAGGAGAAATTTTGAGCCCTAGGGCTCGAAGAAACTAAGGGAACGTCTGCCTAAGGGCGCCTCCTGTGAGGCCGAACCTCGGCTTAGGCGACGTTTGGGATAACGGGGGGCTCGGACGGTGAGTGGTCCGTACGTCTCCGAGGCCGTGGATGGAGTCCACGTCCGGATGACGTAAGATAGCGGGAACCTCGTCTTCGCCGCAAAGACGGTGTGTAATGATTGTGTGGTAGGTGGTACGAGTGTGTTGTCAGTAGTCATCTGATCGTCAGGGTCGTGAAGGATGTGTTTAGGTCTCCTCTTTCGGAGAGAAGCGCTTAGGTCGGGGAAGAAAGCCAACACGTGAATAAGGTTTATGTATAGAAATCGTACGCGGTCGTAGTCAAGGGCGTTGGCTACAAAAATACATATCTGGGATAAATTTCCCGAAAGTGCAGGTAAAGTATGAAGCAAACACCATAAAAAATACACACGAACTGAATATTCTGTTAATTTATGCACAGACATGCGCGTTTCTTTACGTATAAACCGTACGTACAATACCGTATACATTACACGACATACGTATGTTTGGGTCTCTTGTACCTTAGTTTTATGTTTGTCAATTAACTCTTAGCGCCAAAAGAGAAGGAATTACCTAAATAAATTAATACATAAAATAGATACTGTTTCGTTTTTTTTTTCGGACTGTCTATTAGCTGTACAAACCCTATTTGTTGCCACAGCGTAACCGGGCTGTTTGGCGAGCTTTGGAAAGAAGCTCTGCCAGAAGAAATTTTGAGCCCTAGGGCTCGAAGAAACTAAGGGAACGTCTGCCTAAGGGCGCCTCCTGTGAGGCCGAACCTCGGCTTAGGCGACGTTTGGGATAACGGGGGGATCGGACGGTAGGACTGTTTCGTTGAATAGCCATCTATTGATGATATCTTATGCTGATGTCGACCAATTAAAGGTTCAAAATAGGCATATAAAACCCAGCAGGAAGAGCAGTAATAGCTCAGTGGTTAGGACATCCGCCTTCTAATAAGAGGTCGGGGTTCGAACCCGAGGACGCACCTATAACTTTTCGAAGTTATGTGCGTTTTTCCTTTATTTCCTTTACTTTCTGTTAGTCCCAATCCACAGACAAATTATTTCGTAGAACTCTATATAGTTATTCATCATGATCAACCCATTGCCAGCTCATTACAGAGCACGGGTCTCCTCTCAATATGAGAAGGGTTTGGCCATAGTCCACCACGCTGGCCGTGTGCGGATTGGCAGACTTCACACGCCTTTGAGAACATTACGGAGAACTCCCAGGCGTGCAGGTTTCCTCACGATGTTTTCCTTCACCGTTGCAGCAAGTGATATTTTATTTGCTTAAAAACGCACATAACTCCGAAAATGTTATAGGTGCGTACCCGGGATCGAACCCCCGACCCCTGATTAGGAGGCGGCCGCCCTAACTATAAGGTTATCACAGCTTCTATAGTATTATATATACTATTTTATAACCTCATCCAACTGATCTTGACGAAATTTTGATTAAATTTCTTAAAGACAAATAAAACTTTGCAACACGGAAATGCAAAGGGTTTTGATGGGATTTGGAAACAACTAAACATGAACGAAGTTGTGGGCAACAGCTTGTATAGAATGCTTAGCAAGTCCCTAAGGTAGAAATTGCGTATTTGACATTTGTTCCGCCATTTTGGTTGACATTTTCGCAAGGATCCCCTTTGATATTTATGCCCGAAATGTCGGCACATTTAAACCTTATTTTACTCTAGTAGTGTTTATGATCGACTATAGATCACAAGGTCCTAGATTCCATTCCCGGGTCAAAAACTGAAATAGCTTTCATATAAAGTGTTTTTAAGAAATTCGTATAAATTTTGGTAGGCTGTGTTTAAATAATAAATCAAAGTAGGTTTTTTTTAGTATTTTAATGTGTTGGAGCACATTTTTCTGATTTTATAATCGAAATTTGCTATGGCTTGCTTTTAATAAGCCGAATTTGCACTAATTGTGGTCCCAGTTCCGCTACAATCAAAGTAGGTAAGTTGTAGGTATTGTTTAGGAAAATTTAAAGTTTCATGTCGTAACAACTGCTTATTAGAGATGATTTTTGGCTTCATTAGGATTATAGTTAAAACAGGAAATCGAAATTTTCACGCGTATAAATTTAAGTAAACCTACCATGAATCACAAAAACTTATAAGAAAACCAGCCATGAATACCAAAATATCCCTAACAAAAATATTTAATATTTTACGTTTTGTATTATATTTTAAGGAACAAGTAATTCCGTAAAATATGTCCCTAAAATCGCCATAAATTCGATCGAAGCTCATCAAATTGCAAAGACCAAAATGCATAGAATTTATTTCCAAGATGGCGCGCAAATAATTTGGCGACCATAAATAAATTCCGCAAGCTATCCCAGCTATCCGCCGGTAGATGGCGCTGTGAGCAATTTTCAACTATTCCGCCCGAATAGTTTAGGAATTTGAATTTACGCCAAAATATGGGGTCGATAGACGCGAAAGTTTCAAACTTCGCTCTTGGTTAGTGTAGATTAGAGCAGACTATATAACGTTATTGTTTCATTTGGAGCGTGAGAGCTAGTGGAAGAATTTCAGGAGACGCTTGTTTCAGGATTTCAGCGGCAAGCGTCTCCTGAACGGGAATGAAGTTGTTGTTGTAGTATAGTTATTCTATGGTTTACTATTAATGCACCTTTAGAAGATGAAAATTTAATGTATTTTGGTGCATTTTATAAATCTGCTTCTAAGAACATAAGTTTAGGGTCTAAACGAAAGGGTTATCTAACTGTACGTTTTATAAAACAGGGTTAATATTTGCAACATATCAATAAATTTTGAAAGGACTATACGAGGAAGGGTGTTTCCAAAGATACATTTTATTCCAATAATGATGTGTTATAAGATATGATAGGCATTGCCAGCGTGGTAAACCCTTGAACTTCTCATATTGAGAGGAGACCCGTGCTCTGTAGTGAGCCGGCAATGGGTTGATTATGATGATGATGAGTAAGACGTAATATTCTTGTAAAGGTATTGGCTAACAAAGGTTATATACGACAGATAACTTATTGTAATCTCTATTTCCAAATACTTAACTTTTACCAAGCACTTCCTCAAAATTCTCCACGACCTCGCGGTAGGTATACTATATAGCTTTAAATACATTGTGTTATTTGAAGTCAGATTGTGGCAACTTTGATGTCCCAAATGTACAAATAAATGTAACCACTAAGTTAAGGCTATTATACGTTTAATTATTACAAGGGTATTTCGACCAAACCGTCTACTTGGTCACTTAACTGTCTGTTAAGAAACAAATGATTCGTCCCGAACTTTGACACAACATCGTTAAGCAAAAAGCGATACGTTTTCAGTAATTTTTTAACTATATTTAGTTATAAAATTTAATGACCATATTTGGTCATCATCATTAACAACCGATAGACGTCCACTGCTGGACATAGGTCTTTTGTAGGGAGTTCCAATGGCCACGGTCTTGGGCCGCTTGTATCCAGCGCCTCCCTGCGACTCACGAGAAGTACACAAGTACCAATGGCTCTAAACTAAAAAAACCTTATGACTTATAAGGAATATAATTTAATATTATAATACCAAATATATAAAACACGGGGAGGCCTACGCTAGAGAGGCGACTTCTACCAAAACCTTGTAACCATATTATAATAACCCAGAAAAATGGATCGATACTTGCTAAAAAAAACTATTACATAATTATTCTTTGTATTGATTTGGTAGTTCAATAAATGGCGTTTGTATTTTATTATATAAAACACACACACATATACATGAAACACTTGAGATATATGTAATATAAATATTTAATAAAAGTATTAACTACAATTAAAATAATACATAAGATGTTATATTAAAAATTGATAGACTTGGCTAAACTTTGTATTGAATGATTAATCAAGAATTTACAACACTGACAGATACAGATCGGCAAAGTGCAAATTTGTGTTACCCAATTAAGATTGTATTACTACAACGATTTGTAGTAATGGTTTATATTTTTAAACTAATATGTTTTGTTAGTGATTATAACGTCATAACTTTTTATAATATCGGGTCGTAAGATGAGTGAAGTTAGTTAATCTAACAATTTTGTGGTAGATATTGTATTGATAGGCAGGTTATATCTAAGTGTTTGATATACGAACTTGAAATCCCTTTTTCTACGCCACAAGTTAGCACTTGACGGCAATCTCAGCTGATGGTTAGTGAAGATTCAATGTAAGACGGCAGCGGGCTAACCTGTTAGTGGTAATAATTGGTTTGTACGCGATATCGTGCCGGAACGCTAAATCGCTTGAAGTCACGTCTTTGTCGATAGGGTTACTAGCCACCAGAACACCGAACCGAGGACTTCCAACTTTATAATCCGACAGGTCATAGAAATGTAACGTTATGTTAAAGAAATAAACAATCCATCGACCGCTATTCAAGTTTTGTACAGTAACATACCGAAGCAAATTCTATAAATGTTTTTTAAACGATACACAAATTTATCATCGCACAGCTTGATCGAGGTAAAGACTAGATAGTTATCACAAGGAAGATATCATGGTTTTAAAAAAATCAACCCCTAAACCGTCGATTACGGGTTTGTAATTTGCATCAAAGTCTGCCAGCTTTGAAATTACGAGCACCTGAACAACAGCAAACCCACGGATAAAAGGTAGTTGGTTATGAACGTGAAATCAAAGACTTAATGATCTATGAGTTAACAATAAAACCAAAAAAATAAACCAATGCAAATGCTAAAAGTAAAACACGTTTAATTAACGGAATGGGAAAAGAAAACACTTTTTCAGACACACATAAATGGAAATAACTGGAGGTATCTGATTTCAAAGCACTCACGCTAGATTAGCTGTGTACGAGCGTGGCGCGGGAAATCTGACGTTTGACGTCTGTAAATGCCGTTATTGGACTCACAAAATGGCGGTCCACATCGTTCCAATATGATTTTATATCTATTATAGGAACGTGATGTTTTCCATCTATTATTAATATATCCAATTCAATTCAAATAATCTTTCAAATAGTCCTTTAAAAGGCGCTTTTGACGCGTCAATAATTTACATAGTAGTGATTTGGTGGTGATAACTACATTCGTAAACTTAAAACTAAAGCTATGAGGGTTCCAAACGCGCCCCGGTCTAAGAAGAAGCCCACAACAAACTTAGCCAGGTAAGTTCCATTTTTTACTGCTGGCAACGGTTCTCATAGTTTTGAAATTGAGCTGCAACAGTTATTATATTTTGTTAGTTATAATAACCGGCGTTAGTCCGTTACGTCCTCTCACCCATAACGAACTTTGAAAAAATCATACCTTAGCCTGCTACAGAAAATTTCTGT
Source organism: Lasiommata megera (assembly GCA_928268935.1). Lineage (NCBI taxonomy): Eukaryota > Metazoa > Arthropoda > Insecta > Lepidoptera > Nymphalidae > Lasiommata > Lasiommata megera. Next base: position 9,000,107 of record OV743334.1, read on the forward strand.
ACAGAAAACCCACATTTTGATCCAATCCAGGAACGAATGAATGCCTGATCCTTTACCGTAGTAGTAAAAAATATTGCAAAGTAAAAATAAAGTGCTCAAAAATGCTAATCTATATCTAGCAAAGAGGAAATATACGTTTTAAATCTAAAATATGACATAAACAGAAAAGTTAGCCTCCTTTTAAAGCATATTGCTTGAAGGGAAATAGTAAGATATAGTAAATAGTTTCAAATATATATGGCAAGCGAGTGCAGAAAGATAACACATATTCATTATGTTATCATCATCATCATCAACCGATAGACGTCCACTGCTGGACATAGGTCTTTTGTAGGGAGTTCCAATGGCCACGGTCTTGGGCTGCTTGTATCATCACGTCTGTCCACCTTGTTGGGGGTGCGGGGTCGCCATTCCAGCACGTTGGGACCCTAGCGTCCATCGGTTCTCCGAGCTATGTGCTATTATGTTATACAAATACTGAAATACATTAAGTTATACGAAATAAATCAATTTAGTAAAATCAATTTTCATATTTCAAGTCACGCATGGTCTGGTACGGTCACACAGTGTTTAGATTGTCGCAAAAGAATCTAGAAATGTTGTCACCAAAAAAACATGGATAGTCAATCCATGCTTGGAGCAAGATAATAGAATTTTTATGCTAACGCCATCTATTATCGAGTAGCGAAACTAGATTTATTAAAACATCTCTTCCTTATTCTTTATCAGTACTTCTGCTCGAACGGAGCGCGTTTTGAAGCGAACACAGACGGACAAAATAAACACACGATCGGAGTTGAGTGTTAGTAACGATTGAATGGGTTTAGTATCTGGGAAGTGCATTAGAATTTTATTTTATAATATTCATGTGTGCTTTTACTTGATAGGAATGTAAGTACTAGAACAGTTTTAGGTAACACTTTTTAATAGTCCCCTTGTCGGGCAAAGGCCTCGTCTCTCGTAGAACCCAAAGCCTCCAATATGAACTAAAATTATGCTAATTTATACGATAAACGGTGATAGCCCAGTGGTTAGGGCGTTAGCCTCCTAATCAGAGGTCGGCGGTTCGAAGCCGTGTACGCGCCTCTAACTTTTCGGAGTTATGTGCGTTTTTAAACAATTAAAATATCACTTGGTCCAACGGTGAAGGATAACATCGTTAGGAAACCTGCACGCCTGAGAGTTCTCCATAATGTTCTCAAAGGCGTGTGAAGTCTGCCAATCCGCACACGGCCAGCGTGGTGGACTATAGCCGAACCCTTCTCATATTGAGAGGAGACCCGTGCTCTGTAGTGAGCCGGTAATGGGTTGATCATGATGATGATACGATAAACGTGCTCGGTTTTGGGCTGACATTAATTCACTAAAAGGCGGCTAGTTAAACTCATCTAGTGAAAAACAAAAACTAGTAAATTTGTTTACGTATAGGTAGGTACTTAGAATAATTCAATTCATTATTACTTACGTATTTACTTGAACTATTAATTTTCACCTGCGAAAATGGCGTCAAACAGTCGCCATATTAAAAATAAAAATTGCTTTCATAAAAACGGATGATAGGTACAAGAAATCCAATTTTTCTTTAGTTATGTTATGGCAAAATAGATTAACTAATTTAGGAACAAAGGAATACTCTGAAAAGTCTATCACGCACTCCTTTTTGGTGACTTGTGAAATTTTTGGTTCAAAATATTTTGTAATACAAAAATAAAAAAGAGTAAAAAAAACGTGATATTGGAGGCGCCGGGTATCGATCCCGGTACCTCTCGCATGCTAAGCGAGCGCTCTACCATCTGAGCTACGCCCCCGATGACTAAGATGTCCAAATAGTGTAACGTTACTTGTGCATTCATATAAAATTAAAATAAACACGTTTTCTATTATAAAATCTTTACAAAATCGTTTACATTATTTATAGAAACCCTAAATATAAACTACATGTAAAGTTTTCGTTAATTGACTTTCACATTTCAGTTTTTTTTTTTTATTCACCACAAATTAGCCCTTGACTTCATCTCACCTTCATGGTAAGTGATGATGCGTTTAAGATGGTAGCGGGCTAACTTGTTAGGGGTATTGTAAACTCATACTCCTTATTGGTTTCTACACGACATCGTGCCGGAACGCTAAATCGCTTGGCGACACGTCTTTGTCGGTAGGGTGATAACCAGCCACGGCCGAAGCCTCCCACCAGACCAGACTCGAGCCGGGAATCGAACCCAGGACCTCCGACTTTAAAATGCAACAGCGCACGCGCTGCGCCACAGAGGTCGTCAAAAGTTGTACGTATGCTATTACTACATGGCACGAACTCTAATTAAAAACAATGATTTCTATTTATTACTACATACTTACGCACATAAGAGAGTAATCACCAATAACTTCATTGCCAAATCTTTTAACATTACAAATACATAAATAAAACTCCTACTCGTATTTTATAATACATGGAAAAAAGAATTCGTCTTTTGTTACATTTAATTAATGTAATACCTTCAACACTTCCTTATTCGTAGGTATACCTATTAGGTATTAAAAAAAATGTACCCTCCATCTATTGATTTTCCCGCTGAGGATTCTAGTCAATTTAGTATTTACACAAAAAAAAAAGTTAGTGATAACTATGGATATAAAATACCATCGTGAAAAGTATTCTTAAATTAATTTTTACGACCAACACACCGCTGGTTATTGGATCATTGGTTATGCCGAGAGGATATAAACATTAACGTTTTTGAGGAAACTTGATGTCAAACAGTTATATAATCCAAAAAAATATTTTCACAGTTATTCCTAAATTTCCTTCTCATGGTAAAACCTTTTTAACTTTATTAGGTACTTACTAATTTGAATATAGGTAACAGTTGTCACACAAAATGGCGAGTAGAATATATATACATATCTAACAGAGCCGATGATTACTGCCTTAAAACATATAAATAAAATTTGGCTACCCACAACTTAATATGAAAATACCGTAATATCCAATTAACAACGCTGCAAAAATTTCCTACCTCAATAAAAAAATACGGAAATCGATGTGAAAAGAACACAAATTAAAAAGAAACCGATAATCACCGATAAAAGGTCATAAAAACAGAAAATAAAACTTTTTCTTTGGTCATGAAAAAAATAAACGCAAATCACTATGAAAGAACCATAACGTCGAAAATTAAAATGACCAGTAAATAAGTAAATTGCTCCATTGCATGAAAACTTCGTTGCATGGAAAAAAAAATCGTTCACAAATCGATATGAAAAGAACTCGAATTAAATAATAAAAAATTTAGCAATAAATTCATAAACGTTCCATTGTAAAACTTTGCGAAATGGCGTGGCGGGGCGGCCATTTTCCAGCATTGCGTTCCGAATGACTTGCTCGCTAATTGGCGACAGAAATTTTGAAAAACTCACTTCTCTAACCCTTGCAGCAACTTTGACGATCGTAACTTGAACTGTACTTGTTCGGTATTAATTAATGTTGCAAATTGGATTCGCTATATTTCCGATTTTAGTTCATTATTTTTGGGTTTCACTCAGTCGAGTAATTTCACTGTACCCTTTCTATAGATACTCCATAGTTGACTAGCTGATTCCAGCAGTTTCGTTGGTGCTAAATAGAGAAGAGAGTGAAGCTGTGATAGATAGTGGTTAGGACGGTTAGGCTTCTAATCAGAGGTCAGTTCAAACCACGCACCCCTAACTATTCGGAGTTATGTGCGTTTTTAAGTAATTAAAATATCACTCGCTTCAACGGTGAAGAAAAGCATCGTGAGGAAACGTGCACGCCTAAGAGTTCTCCGTAATGTTCTCAAAGGCGTGTGAAGTCTGCCAATCCGCACATGGCCAGCGTGGTGGACTATGGCCGAACCCTTCTCATATTGAGGGAGGAGGAGGTAATGGGTTGATCAGGAATTGGTATTGGAGTAGCAATGGAAGTCCAAAGCTCTAATAAGTCTAATATTAGACCCACCGTCTTCGCCGGCGAAGACGAGGTCCCCGCTATCTTACGTCATCCGGACGTGGGCTCCATCCACGGCCTCGGAGACGTACGGACCACTCACCGTCCGACCCCCCGCTATCCCAAACGTCGCCTAACCCGAGGTTCGGCCTCAAAGGAGGCGCCCTTAGTCAGTCGTTCCCTTAGTTTCTTCGAGCCCTAGGGCTAAAAATTTCTTCTGGCAGAGCTTCTTTCCGAAGCTAGCCAAACAGCCCAGTTACGCTGTGACAACCAATGGTGAATGGGTTAGTACAGCTAATAGACAGTCCGAAAAAAATCTAATATTAGAGATCTTAGTCCAGCACAGCATCTAATAAGCTAGGAATGATCATGATGAAAACATAGTATTAAAAATGCTAAAAAATTCCTTAGACACTTGTCCGCTTGAGAGTTAATTAAAAAAAAAGAGATCCACAATAACTGCTATCAGCTTAATTGTTTTTAGGGTTCCGTAGAATTTTATATGAAACCTTCATCTAAGCCTGATTTATGAATACGTAAACAACGCTTAAGCTGTGATAGCCTAGTGGTTCGAACCCGAGACACCTCTCATATTTCGGAGTTATATGCGTTTTAAAGCAATTAATATATCACTCGCTTCAACGGTGAAGGAAAACGTCGTGAGGAAACCTGCACGACTGAAAGTTCTCCATAATGTTCTCAAAGGCGTGTGAATCCGCACGTGGCCAGCGTGGTGGACTAAGGCAAAATCCTTCTCATATTGAATGGAGACCCGTGCTCTGTAGTGAGCCGGTAATGGGTTGATCATGATGATGAAGAAAAACGCCTTAGGTTTCCTGTAGTCTAATTTCGACGTACTGCTATTGCATTCAAACAGGCGTTGTTTAAGCCAAGCCATTAGTGGACGCATCAAACAAACGCATATAGATTAGAAGCAGAATTTTCTTTAGACGGAATCCACAGTAAACATACTTTGATAACTCATTATGTGCTTAAAATGCTATGTCAGACCGAAAATAGGTCTGAAAATTGTTACAAAATTGTTACAAAATCATTAAAAATAACGTATTGCTAAACTTATCTAATTCTATTGGGCAAAATTCGTGTCGAAACATATTATAGCATTAATAATGTGTAATTCAAGTTATTTTCTCAAAACTTCTGACGCCCCACAACTGGGCATCGGCCTGCTGTCTCATAGAAGAGCTTTGGAGACAGAGAGGAGTTAGTGTTTATGCCTAAAAATGCACGATTTTATGGCAGATATGTAAAACGCTTGAAATAATTTTATCTGTGTATATTTTAAAGAATAGATACATTACGAAGTTAAACCTAACTAGATATAGTCTTAAAAAGGCTAGTTTTACTAATAACACTGAATACTTTTTGATAGAAGTTGCTATATTTACTTTACTTTTCGCGCTAGTGAAGTCAACATCTCCTGAGGATGATCCGGTGTCGGGTCGAAACGTGCCTAGAGGTTCTAGTGGAAGATTTTGTGTGGTGTTATATTATACAAATCTCCCGGTTGTCGGCAGAATATAGCAAATTATACTTACTGTTTGTTGTTTAGAAGTTGCTATATTTGTCGGTTTGCTCTTCCATCACTTAGTAAAAACGAATATATCAATATTTTACAACAAAAAATCGCATAGGTACCACTACCATAATACCGTTTCGCCCGGATTAAATTGTTACCACATTTTTGTTTAATCCGATATCCTGTTCAAAACACTCACAAAACAGTGTTTGCAGAACTGTCATGCGGAAATTAAAAAAAAAAATTTTTTTTTTTAATCCTTAACCACTCAAAAACGAAATACTCCCGAACCCATTGTACCGGTGAAATTTAAAAAAGTGTAACATATTTTTTTAATCCCGCAGATACGGAACCATCGACGCGTAAGTCAAACACTTTTACCTCTTTTCCCTATACAAGCAGAGTTACTCGCTTACGAGGAGACATTCCAGCTAGCCCTATTGGCTAACAAGAAGGGTTTAATCTCTATCAGAGCTGTAGGTTTTTATTTACTATTATATGTAAACTATTAAGGCTCTTTCACCCTCAGCATTTTCTTCCCCCTAGAACTATTATTTACTACCACTAACTAGATGTAGCTCGAATGGATTGAAAAAAGATGCAATGAAAAGTTATTAAATAACTCTTAAAATTGCAGTTGTTTAAAAGTTTAAAGGAAACACAGTTTAATTTTCATTTATTTAGATTCTTTACGAGTTATTACGTATTAATATAGTTTCCAATTTTCGAGGTACGTAAAAGCCCAACATTTTCATCATTAGATCCTAATACTTGGAAATCTTACACCCGATCCAATCCTTCTGATTCGTTGTTAAACATACCTACCATATTTCAATCTAAAATGTTTAATATATACAAAATACAAGGTTATATTATCACCTCACAAAATCATGTAATATAACGTTTCGAACTGATTTAGCTGATTTTAGACCCGGCGGTCCGGTGTACATAAAAATGTGGGGGGGCGGTGCGGACCACGACTCCCCTCCGGAGGGGTTTCGGCTTATCGTTCGCCGCAAATCCCCTGTTAATCCACCAGTAGTCCGTACAAAATAATCCGATTGCTGATTTTTAATCCGCCATTTTTTGTACAAGGCAGGTATCAAAGGAATTTTGCAGCGCTATTCACCATGTACAAGTCTGTGTTGGACTTTACTTTGTTGTGGGGTTTATTTATTTTTTACTCACTATGCACGGACACAGACCCTGAGTACTTCATGGCTATATATATATAGCCAGCCAGAGATCTCTGAATGAAGAACTGAGATTTAAGAATGCTTGTACCGTTTAGTAGGTTGCACAAAATTACTAACTCTTTCAAAAGAAATTGTATTACACTAGATCTAGTAGATGTCTATCAATAAGTTCAAAGTTTTTATAAAACGAAAGCTTACAGACAAACCATATTACGATATCAACGATTATATAAACGATAGAAAAGCTTGGCAGTGAATTGCTCTAAATCCATAGGTACTATAATTTATTATTGATTATGTGAGATGGTGATTTAAAAAAACCCGGCTAAGTTTGTTGTGGGTTTTATCTTAGAGCTGGGCGCGATTGGAACCCTCTTAGCTTTAGTTTTAAGTTGGCGAGTGTAGTTATCACCATCACTAATGGAAAATGTGATATATATGAACGATTCATAGATGCCTGTAAAAGGTTTACATGAATAAAGCTATTTTTGATTTGATTTGACTTCTATACGGAGTACGTCATGGACAAATTCTAAATTCATTGATCCAGGCGGAAGGGTCCAGCCCCCGGAACATTATCATGCGGATGCTGAGTCATTACTGCAGCTATACCTACGGAACATTTACGGACATCCGGTTTTGATCTGCCCATAAATATAAATGTCTACAGTTTTAAACAGAGGATGGCGTTAAGAGATACGTAATTTTGCAATGGTAAGCTTAGACGATTATAACCACAGTGATATTGACGAGCCAATCCCTTACCTTCGATTAACAAGTAACAGGTAACCCTAAAAATTTTAACCGAGCCGGGTTTCGATCTGTAATCGAAATGTAAACCACTAGAGCAGTGATTCACAACCACTGTGCCGCGGCACTTTTGTGTGCCGCCTAATTTCAAAAGTGTGCCGCCAAATTTTGCAAATATATAATCATCATCATGATCAACCCATTTCCGGCTCACTACAGAGCACGGGTCTCCTCTCAATATGAGAAGGGTTTGGCCATAGTCCACCACGCTGGCCATGTGCGGATTGGCAGACTTCACACGCCTTTCAGAACATTATGGAGAACTCTGAGGCGTGCAGGTTTCCTCACGATGTTTTCCTTCACCGTTGAAGCAAGTGATATTTTAATTGTTTAAAAACGCACATAACTCCGAAACGTTAGAGGTGCGTGCCCGGATTCGAACCGCCGACCTCTGATTAGGAGGCTGACGCCCTAACCACTAGGCTATCACCACTTCAATATATAATTAATAATAATAATCGTTTAGTTTATTTCGTATATTTTAAATGTTTGTCATAAACTATTTATGCAGTGTGTTGTAGTAAGTAAATAATTTTTATCTTTTTCTTTGTGTGCCGCCAAATTTTGAAGTCGTTAAATATGTGCCGCAACAAAAAAAAAGGTTCAGAATAACTGCAGTAGAGTCTAGTGACTAGACATATAACACAGCTAGGAATATTAACTAGAGAGCTAGCTTAGATAAAGTCCATTTAAACTTGGAATATAAAACAAATAAAAAAAAAATAGATGAGAAACATAACGCGCAAAGGCGGTCTTATCGCTTAAAGCGATCTCCTCCAGACAGTCTTTTGTGAAAGAAACAATTTACAAGGAAACTGGGATAGTGCAATAGTTAAGAAAATTTGTTGTAATAATAAAAATAATAAAATAAGAACAAATTTATACACTTTACATACTGTTAGAAATAAATATTTATTAAACTAGAGAGTTGGGTAGAAAAATAGGTTTAAAAACTAAAAAAAAAAACTTGAGAATTGTCAAGGGACACCCGGATGGAACGAAGTTCCTTTCGATTAATGATCGCGACACCACACTGTTCAATGCGAAATTGAAATGAAAATGTCTGGCTTGCTTTCTATAAGAGAGAGAGAGACAGACAGAGAAACATGCGACGCCGCACAGCTTACAATAACAAAAAGTGTCGTGACAACTTTTCGTAAGAATTTTTTCCCTCTAGCCCCCTTTCACAACGCGCAATAAGGAACTTCGTTCCAAAAAGCCATCTATTCAACTACCATGTCAATAATAATAATTAGTTTTTTTTTTACAAGTTTCAGTCCAATTTTATATTATAAATCGTTACAAGTCTTTGGTAGAAGTCGCCACTCTGGCGTAGGCCTCCCCCAGCTCTTTCCAGGTCTTCCTTTCCTCAGCTTCTCTGGTCCATAGCGAGCCACTGACGTGAAGGAACAGGTCCGCGGACATGAAAAATAGGTTTACGGATACAAAAAATATGGCTATATATTTTTTTTGCCAAGTTATACTTTGTCTTAAATCAACTCCCGGAAGTTAATATGTGACGCAAATAAGTTAAAACAAATGCTTTAACCAACTTTCCGGACTCGCTCAGGCGAATTTTAGTTCTAGTTACTTTTATTGCACCGGGGAAATGTTAGATTGGCTAGGCTGAAAACTTTAGTATACTTTTGCGGGAACCTTTCGGTGTACCTTTTTAAGTTTCGAGAACAGAAAAGTTGCTTAAGAACAACTTGGGATTAGTCGCGTGCGATTGCTTTAGGCAAAAAAGCTTATAACCCCTACCTATATATATGATTCACACACGATTTGTTTGCCATTCTTTCATGCCTACCTATTAAAAAAAATAATAGAAATAACATTAGAAGCAAATATAAACGTGTAGTAATGAATAGAAGCAGGCGTTACTTTGCGGAAGTCCATGATAAACAATAAACAACAAGAATAATTTGCTATATTCTGCCGACTTCACTTTACTTTTCTCGCTTGTGAAGTCAACATCTCCTGAGGATAATCCGGTGTCGGGTCGAAACGTGCGTAGAGGTTCTAGTGGAAGATTTTGTGTGGTGTTATATCATACAAATCTCCCGGTTGTCAGCGGAATATAGCGAATTATACTTGCTGTTTATTGTTTATAAACGTGTAGTACCGTTTAGTAGGCTGCACAAAATTAGTAACTCGTTCAAAGGAAATTGTATTTTACTTTATAACAAATTACCTATTCAATAAGTTCATAGTTTTTGTAAAACGAAAGCTTATAGGAACATCTGATTACGATATTAAGGATTATATAAACTATAAAACAGCTTGGGTGTGAATTGCTATAATTTCATAGTTAATTATAATTAATAATTTGACTATATGAGAAGGTAACAGCAAAAAATATCGGCCATGTTTATTGTGGCTAAGTAGTGTGTAATAATTCTGCATAATTAAACTCTTTTTTTGTTTTTTTACAGATCCTCCTGCGGGTTATATAACAAAATTGGTGAGTTTATTGAAAACATTTATTGTCTTTTTAAATCTTCATTGTTAAGTTTTAGGTTTATATGAAATAACATAGGTCACTAGATAGGTAGAATGTTTAGTGTTTTTCACATAATATTATAGATTTATTAAAGGATAATTATGGCGATCGGTGACAGTAAAATAATTAATAAACAGTAAATACAGATGCTAGTGAAGCGGTGATAGCCTAGTGGTTAGGGCGTAAACCTCCTAATCAGAGGTCAGAGATTCGAATCCGGGAACGCACCTCTAACTTTCGGAATTAAGTGCGTTTTTAGAAATTAAAATATCACTCGCTTCAACGGTGAAGGAAAACATCGCGAGGAAACCTGCACGCTTGAGAGTTCTCCATAATGTTCCTCAAAGGCGTGTGAAGTCTGCCAATCCGCACACGGCCAGCGTGGTGGACTATGGCCAAACCCTTCTCATATTGAGAGGAGACCCGTGTTCTGTAGTGAGTCGAGAATGGGTTGATCATAAATGAATGATGCTACGTTTGGAGAAGTAAAAAAGCAGGTTTTACGAGCGAAGTCGCATGCAGTGATTGTAAGCAAAGGTTGAATATGCGGTGATGAATCAAAAGACAAAAATTTTTCTTGGGTACGTACGTAACCCCTAATCTTCCTAACTAACCGCAATTCATGCACCAAGTCATATTTTATTACGAGTTAATTTGTATATTTGTGACTATCTTTGCATATTTTCGTTGCTATAAGCAACTGATATACCTGTTAAAGTGATGATACCCTAGTGGTTAGGGCGTCAGCCTCCTAATCAGAGGTCGGCGGTTCGAATCCGGGCACGCACTTCTTTCCAAAGTTACGTGCGTTTTTAATCAATTAAAATATCATTTGCTTCAACGGTGAAGGAAAACATCGTGAGGAAACCTGCACGCCTGAGAGCTCTTCATAATTTTCTCAAAGGCGTGTGAAGTCTGCCAATCCGCACATGGCCAGCGTGGTGGACTATGGCCGAACCCTTGAGAGGAGACCCGTGCTCTGTAGTGAGCCGGTAATGGGTTGATCACGACGATACCTGTTAAAATGCTATGATCGCCTAGGGATTAGGACGTCCTCCAAATCAGAGGTCCTAATCGATCTCGGGCACGCACATCTAACTTTTCGGAGTTTTTTGTCTGGTGGGAGGCTTCGGCCGTGGCTAGTTACCACCCTACCGACAAAGACGTGTCGCCAAGCGATTTAGCGTTCCGGCACGATGTCGTGTAGAAACCAATTAGGAGTATGGGTTCACCATACTCCGAACAAGTTAAGCTACCATCTTAGACCGCATAATCACTTACCATCAGGTGAGATTGCCGTCAAGGGCTTAAAAAAACCAATAGCCCACGAGACAGTTTCGTACCTTATTAAGCCAAACAAAGGGCCGAGAAAAAAATAAGTTAAACTTTATTAAAGGCGTGTATACAGGGATATCCGCGCTATAAAACAAAATCTTAACGTCCTAACCGCTTTTAATAAACGGGGGGTGCTTTGTTTAACTGTTATTAGGGTCCGGATTTCAGGGCAACCGACAGACGGACACGTGTTATGGCGGTGATAAGTGGGAAAGGTTGCTTTTATGGCGGCCACTTTGTTTTTACATATACCTAGTTTATTTTTGGTATTCATTTATTATCACGTACTATAAAATAGAGATGATAAAGGTATATAAAGATAGATAAATATACACACTATAGAGCACGGGCCTCCTCCTCTCAATATGCGAAGGGTTTGGCCATAGTCCACCACGCTGGCCATGTGCGTATTGGCAGACTTCACACGCCTTTGAGAACATTACGGAGAACTCTCACTCTCAGGCGTGCAGGTTTCCTCGCGATGTTTCCTTCACCGTTGAAGCGAGTGATATTTTAATTGTTTAAAAACGCACATAACTCCGAAAGTTAGAGGTGCGTGCCGTGCACTTTGTCGGTAACGTGGCCTCACACTAGACCAGGTTCGAGCCGGGAATGGAACGCAGGACCTCCAATTTTATTAGGCGACCGAGCACGGCCCGCGTCACTGAGGTCATATTAATTCTTAATTAACAGCATAGTAACTTTGTGAAACAGCAGTTTAATTTGTTATCATCTAATTATTTTAACTCATCTATCCTTACCCATAATAAAACTGTGAATGGACGATCCTTGTACCGTTGGTGAAAGACTTAGGGCTTCTTAGACCAGTGCGTTAGGAACCCTCATAGCTTTACTTTTAAGTTTACGAATGTAGCTATCACAATCAACTCACTACTATGTAAATTATTGACGCGTCATAATGCCTTTTAAAGAATTATTTGAACAAAATACATGATTGATTTACCTTCAGTCAGGAAGTAATGTAGAAAGACTTCAAGTTTTCTAAATAAACCAAATAACTTTTTCACTGTAATCGCTAATGTCAAATATAGACATATCCGTCAAGTCATTTAAAGCAAAACTCGACGAAGTCATGTCAAACAGATTGGCGCCAATTATTCTTGACCACAGATCATATACAAAGTTGGCAATATTGATTGTATTTGCATATCTAATCATTAAATTATATTTATATTATTTAAAAGCTATATTTTTTAAAAGGCACTTTTGACGCGTCAATAATTTACATAGTAGTTATTTCATGGTGATAACTATATTCGTAACCTTAAAATTAAAGCTATGACTGTGTGTGTACTGTGTGTAACACCATATGAGGATAAATACATTTTCTTTCTTCTTTCCTTAATTAAAGTAACATTTTACGAAGATCCTGGATCTCATAAGAATACAACAGTGCTGCCCTCGAAATAAATATAAGGGTTAACGATTCATATAAGGTGTCTCAGATGATTGTGGCATTCGAAAAACTGTCTTTGGCAATTTTTATATACTCATAGGCTTTTTGCAGTGGTTTTCTATTATCCTGCGACATATATAGATAGATGTTTATTTTCTCTCTCTCTTCTTATAGCTTTCCACAGATTATCCAACGTCAGGTGTAGGTAGATATGTACAGATAAATAATTGAAGATAGACCATAAACTTGACATTGGCTAATCTGTGTAAAGCCAAAAAACGAAAAAAAAAAGATAGACGAGAAAGGCGGTAGTTTTCGTACATGGCGGGCGCGATTTTTTCACGCTTTTCTTGAATTAATGTTTGGAAAATGACTGGTGTTGGTTGTGTTGTGGACATTATAGTTTTGGTGTCGTTTGTGTAGTGGCTAGTTTTTTGACATGTATTAATTTGGGAAAGGTTTGAACGACCCGTATCCGCCGTGCGTAGTTTACCGTCATTTTTCCCTAACTTCAATTCTCCATTGCTATAAACTTGACATTGGCTGGTCTGTGCAATGCCATAAAAAAAGAGAACTAATAAAATAATAAACTTGACATTGGCTAATCTGTGTAAAGCCATAAAACGAATAAAAAAAAAAAAAGATAGACCGAAGATGTCAAAGTACCATAGCCAATGCCGCCGTTATTAAAATCCTAGCCTCAAAGTCAAAGGGCACCGGTTCCCAAACTATGCGCCTAAACGTTTACTTACTTAATCAAGTTACCTGCAAGGCACACGGTACAAGAATTTCATTAAACCGAAAATCTCCCTTAGGGCACCTGCACTCGGCAGACCAGACATATTTTCCGAGTTATGTCAATATTGTCTTATGCTTGAGCGGAATACTTTGGATCGTTTTGGGCGATATTGCATTGTGCCGCTGCGTTATTGGAAATTAATATTCAGCCAGTAGTCAGTTTTTGGTGACGTAATTGACATTTATTCGAGGACAACGTTGCTTGCGAGCCGGCCGTTACTCTTTCGTGTTTTACAAGACACATTCATTTATCCAAGTAGACCTTTAAATACCTATGAAGCGTTAAGAAATATTTTCTTTTCCACTACTGCGAGGTGATGGGAAATACTAGCTTTCTTTCCTCACTGAAGAATCTGTTTTTCTAACCACTTTCGAGTCACTAATACGGATAGATTTGTTCGTTTGAAATATAATTTTCAAAAAGCCAACTTAAAATAGTTTTACATAGTGATATTTTATAAAATAACAGCCAAATTTAAACATTTTTACTGATTTGTCCTTTTAGCTAAGTATAGCTACAAAAGAAGATTGATGATAAATATCCATTTTAACTAACTTTGACGACCTCCGTGGCGCAGTGCGTTCGCTGTCTCTTTATAAAGTTGGAGGTCCTGGGTTCGATTCCTGGCTCGAGTCTGCTCTGGTGGGAGGCTTTGGCCGTGGCTAGTTACTACTCTACCGACAAAGACGTGTCGCCAAGCTATTAAGCGTTCCGGCACAATGTTGCGTAGGAACAGTTTATTAGACTGCATCATCACTTACCATCAGGTGAGATTGCCGACAAGGGCTAACTTGTAGTGGATAAAAAAATAAGTTTTTCTCATAGTAACGGTAAGCAACGCTGTTCGGATGAGAACATAAAATATTCTTTCTCTTATCAAACAATGAAAACTTGAAAGCTTGTGAAGGAAGAAAAAATAAATTATGCAACAAAAAGTTACTGCCTGTGATAACCACACAAATCGGGATGTGTGGATCAAATTTTGCAACTGAATTTTAAATCATCAACCATATACCGGTTTTACCAACCGATCGAGTTTAAATTTTTTATAAACGTGTTATTTTAGATTCATGATAGCTAAGTGGCGCCATTCTTAATTCAGTACGGTCTGAACTCGAACTCTGAAAGATAACAAAGCGCCCTCATGATATGGGTATTGAATGAATTTTTTTTTTTTTATCCACTACAAGTTAGCCCTTGACGGCAATCTCACCTGATGGTAAGTGATGATGCAGTCTAAGATGGTAGCGGGCTAACCTGTTAGGTGTATGGTAATGCCATACTCCTAATTGGTTTCTATACGACATCGTGCCGGAACGCTAAATCGCTTGGCGACACGCCTTTGCCGGTAGGGTGGTAACTAGCCACGGCCGCAACCTCCCACCAGACCAGACTCGAGCCGGGAATCGAACCCAGGACCTCCAACTTTATAATGCAACAGCGCGCGCGCTGCGCCACGGAGGTCGTCAAAAATGAGTTAAAATAAATATGAGTTTTAGCTTATTTTTAAATTTTACAACCCAGTCATTTTTTTTAATGATCTTATTAATATTTTTGATATAATCGATATATTTATTTGAATGTCTCCTTATAATAAATGCAAAATATATGTATTCTTTATTGTATCATGAGAGTTGTTTAAAAAAAGGATTATAAAATATATTTTTTATCACAAGTCATGACAAAGAGCCGAACAAAACAAAAATTCTAAACTTTTAACCGCCTCATCGAATGGAAAGTTTTCCATGTTTTAGAAACATTTAAGTGGTTTCCTCTGTTGGTGGTTACAACTCACAATGGCGGTGCAGAGCGTTGCCTGTGTCCATTTTTATAATTCTTTAACATAAAAATAGAAACTTCCTGCTTTAATATTATATTATTATGCGATGTCTTTTTTAGGCTTTTTTTTCTATATTGGCTATGTTGATGTTCTGGAAAAGGTCATATTAAAATGTTATAAAGTTTGATTTTTAAATTGTTACATTTAATGAAATAGGCACTAACACAATGCACTTATTGCAAAATTTAGAATAGCCAGGAGCCTTTGAAATGATAAGGAAACGAACGATACCCCATGCAGAATAATTCGCAGCATTTAGAGACTATGGTAAATTAAAGGAACTCCGAATACATACATACATACATACATACATGCAGTCTAATATCACCAAAATAACCAGTTATAATTCTCTGGTTAAATGGCTGCCCAGATACGAACCCGGTCTAGGCCTGCCGGCTCCTCTAACCCTTCACTAGGGTCCGCGCTATAATATAATCCAAGTAAACGATATAAAAGTGGTGTAAAAGTGTATTAATATTTGAATAAATTAGTTAGTGTTTTAATTAGTGTTTTATTTTATAAACACCAAACTCGAGACTGTGTCTCGGAAAACAGGACGTTTTCCGAGATACAGTCTCAACTAGTCACCGGAAAACCGGTGCATAATGGTAGTGTAATATATTAGACAATTTAAGTTATAAGACTTCTGTTGTAAACCTATATGTATGTTTTGCTGGAATAAATAAACTTTTTCTTCATCTTTTTCTTTCCATGAACTAACAGTTCGTTGTTTTACATACCACTGGACTGCTTCATTGATCTATTTGTTTACGTATTTTCGGTGTTTGGGTTCGATTTCCAGATGAGACCAAAAATTAGGATTACTATTTATGAAGTGAATGGGTACACTAGTTAACCATTACGATTTGACTCAATGAAATGAAAGAAGATACACTAAATATACACAAATATATATATCCGTAAGAAGAAAACTGCTAAGAAAGACAAATACTCTTGACGGACTGATGCATACGACGCATTATCTCTACACATGGCCTTCTGGAGCTATCACTTTCACGGCGTGTAAATATACATCTTTTTTTCTATTAAGAATGCTTCCATACATTCTGGAGTAAGGAAATTTGCGTTATTAAATCCAATCTCTAAGCACGACAGATTCCCATTGAAGTGATACCGATTATTGCCCAGATGTTGTGTACTGATATGTTGAGGAAAATAGTTTACGGTGATATATGAATGATAATTGACGACCTCCGTGGCGCAGCGCGTGCGCTGTTGCATTTTAAAGTTGGAGGGTCCTGGGTTCGATTACCGGCTCGAGTCTGGTCTGGTGGGAGGCTTCGGACGTGGCTAGTTACCACCCTACCAACAAAGACGTGTCGCCGCGATTTAGCGTTCCGGCACGATGTCGCGTAGAAAATCAATTAGGAGTGTGGGTTTACCATGCCCCTAACAGGTTAGCCTGCTACCATCCTAGAGTGCATCATCACTTACCATCAGGTGAGATTGCCGTCAAGGGCTAACTTAAGTAGTAGTTAAGTTGTAAAGATTGAATTTAACAAGTATATAAACATTAAATATACGTTTAAACTAATTTGTGTATGGTATCTTTATATGGCTTTAAATGTAGGTATATCTTTAAAAAACAAAAAGAAATTGCATTTGAGAAATTAGAATTCAACCAGAGGAATAGCAGTTTTTCAGTCAATTAAAAACTGCATAAAATGTTAAACATTATAATCATTGCGACGAAGTAATTTTTCATTGTTTTAAAAAACTTCGTCGAACCTACTTCATAGTTTACAGTTTATACCAATTAAATCAAAGTAAGTCGAACAGTTGTTACAAACGCGAAACTCCCTTTAATTAACCTACCGTGTAAAAACCAAAAAACAAATTTTAGTCCACCCGCAGACGGGGAAAATATCAAACGTCAAATTAATAATCACTCGAAACTCCGCCGCAGCCAGCAAACCGTGAATCCGCCGTGAACCACGTAAACGGCTCGAAAAACCGTAATTTTTTTTCAGTTTCAACCATTGTGACTTGGAAATTTCAACGTGGAGTAATGCAAATACTCCGTTGGCAGGCAAAAGCGACTATAATTACGCTCTTGGGTGAAATCGCGGCGTGTGGTCCAATGGTATAGTTTCGGCGGGTAGTAGTACGACCGTAGTAAATTTTCGTCTTCAATTCAACACCACGAATCTGTGTAGCATTGCTAGATTAACCTACTCGTAACTGCAACATATGATATCCACATTAACAAAACTTAAGTAAAAGAAAGTTACATATAGAATATCGAATTTAGAAATCAACATAATAAAGATAAAAAGATATTTTCTATTTTCTGGATTGTCCATCTTTTACGCAGTAACAGCGTTATTCAACGTGAGAACATTAGATATTCTTAGTTAATAGCCTGTCAAGTGATACAGACATAAAATTTCCAATGGATATTCTTACATCTTCTTATATCACTTTTTATTTTAGGACTTTTGTCCTAAACTGTGACTGTTACTAAAAGGAATTCGATGAAATCTCGCATTGAATTTTATTAGTTAGGTCGCATTATATTAATTATTTTTATGCAAAAAAATATTGTTAATTAATTCTTCTTTCAGGCACCAACTTTTGCACTCATGTTACATGTAAGAAAAGCCTCCATTAGTTTACTATTATACAAGTTATTGTAATCATAAGTAGAACAAAACCTTCAAATTTTTTATAATTTTCTATATTTAATAATAATAATATATCATTTTATGTTTATATAAACATGTACAAGTAGTTATATAAATCTGGTTTGGAAGGCAGATACTAGTTAGGAGAAATCGGCAAAAATTCCTCATTTAAAATTAAGCGTCACTTATTCTATATACCCTTAATCCTTTGTCAGTTTTCATTAGGTTTGTTCTAAAGTATGTAATTACTTCTGTTTGTAAAAATCACTCACTCGATCTAAACATATTTGTTCATTACACTAATTGATGTATTGTTTCAACACGCTTGGCGATAATTAGATAATGAACACGTTAACATAGTCTACATCGTTATTTTGTGTACGTTTCAACATTCAATTAGGAATTTGGGGATTGTTTTATTAATTATATATTTGAAAGATGAGACATTTAAATCCATATTATTTTATGGTACAAATAACTTCGTAGACCTTGTAGGGAGCATGTTTAACTATGGAACAAAAAGTCTTAGGTTAGATTTCCTGGTTAGATCATAAATATGTACTGGATTGTTTTGGAAAAATAATCGGTTTATTATAAGTCAGCAGTTGGAAAATTAAAGTTGTCGACTACCATGTGTTAGAGAGTAAGTCTCTATTACTACCCTTACTTTTGATGATATTTGTTAGTCTTCCAACCTGTATTGATTTCGCTTGATAGGTATACTCTTAAAAATTTTTATCCACGGGAGACTGTATGATGTTATTATGTTTAATTTAATTGTGTTATCAGCGAATTTATCCAATAAGGGTGATTACGATTCTCAATATTTCATTTCATTAAAGTGAAATGCAAAAATAACTTGCTTTTGAAATAAATTTTATTACATTTTAAAATATTTACAAGTTACGAGGAAATAATCGGCTTTGTTTTCACCCGCTAAATCTATCGTTTTTTAATACATGATATGTACTACGTACCTTACTTAGGTAATTATTATTATATATAAGCCCTTATAAATACGGTCATTATGCCCGCCGTCGCTCGCACGTTGGACCAGCCGCTCCGACCCAGATCTCGGCACAATGAGTATGATCTTTTAATGCGTCACTTTGTCCCTCGGCGTTTTGTACGTCATAAGGCGTAATGCGCCCTCATGGATATGCATCTGTGTCTAAAGAGGCGGATGTAACTATTTTTAGGGGGACTATATCCTGTGATATAACTTTTGTTTAGTCTATATTAATAAAAATCAACGTTTGTATGTTTATCTATATATATATGTATAAGGCTAAGTATTTTGAATGCTTTTAGCTAACAAATTGATGTTAACTCAGTAATACAAAACATGAAGCTGTGATAGCCTAGTGCTTAGGGCGTCAGCCTTTTAATCAGAGGTCGGCGGTTTGAATCCGGGCACGCATCTTTAATTTTGCGGTGTTTTAAAAAGTGCGTTTTAAAAAAATTAAAATATAACTTGCTTCAACGGTGAAGGAAAACATCGTGAGGAAACCTGCACGCCTGAGAGTTCTCCATAATTTCTCAAAGGCGTGTGAAGTCTGCCAATCCGCACATGGCCAGCGTGGTGGACTATGGCCGAACCCTTCTCATATTGAGAGGAGACCCGTGCTCTGTAGTGAGTCAGTAATGGGTTGATCATGATTAATACAAAACATTAATAGATAATATAAAGGCTCAAATTGTGTGTCTGAACCAAGATACTTATCTTCAAGCAAGCAAGCAAATCAGAACAAAAAAAGGATACATTGAAAGAGAGGGTCGTTTTTAAATACATAACGATTTTACCTCGCTTAAAATACATATATAAAAATCGGATTATTATATGTTATTACATAACAACACATAACATTATTCTTTTGATGCTAAAATTAAACATTGCCTGACACGCAAATGTCTTAAATAAACAGAATGTTTCGCATAAAAGGATTTTAAGCTAAATATTTTATTAATACACGTCAAAAGACTGGGCGCGTCTCCTGTGCGAATTGTGGAATTATTCAGCTGACGTCGCTGTCAACCATTTTGATGTTGCTGAAAATGTAAGTGAAATATTTGAAGGAAAAGTCGTACTTCACTTTGTGTAAATATTTTGACTGACATAAGAGTTAGGTCTTACACAGCAACCTCGCCGATGGCTTTCAAATTTTGAGCCAAGCACTATCTGTCGGTTTATTTCGTACCTTTCTTCTTTATCATCTTTCTTAGACCATGGGAGAGAGTTTTAAAGAGCATTGGCTCGCCTTTATTCTCGTATTTGCTCGAATAAAAGTTTAACAAAGAATTATATATTTCTACTAGCATTTTTTTACCTTCCATCGATTCTTACCGAGCATGATTGAAACAGATAGATAAAAAGAAAGATAAAGTATTTATTGCACGTTACAAAACTTATATTCTGAACACAAAAACAAAAAAAACAAACACAATGCACAAAGGCGGTCTTATCGCTTAAAGATAATCTTCTCCAGACTTTTTTTTTTGTAAAAGAAACCATTTAAAAGAAAAGGGAGATAGTGCAATGAGTTCCTTTTTTTATATGCTTCAAGTTAGCCCTTGACGGCAATCTCACCTGATGGTAAGTGACGATGCAGTCTAGGATGGTAGCGGACGAACCTGTTGAGGTATGGCTAGCCCATACTCCTTATTGGTGTCTATGCGACATCGTGCCGGAACGCTAAATCACTTGGCGATACGTCTTTGCCGGTAGGGTGGTAACTAGCCACGGCCGGAGCCTACCAACAGACCAGACTCGAGATGAGAATCGAACCCAGGGCCTCCAACTTAATAAATAATGCGACAGCGCACGCACTGCACCATAGAAGTCGTCAAATCAATCCAATCTAATGGTTAGCTAGACAACAAAGTTTATTTTATAATCCTGGGACAACAATTCCTGGGTGTTTTTCTGGAACAAAAACTTCATTAATTTGTGTTCAACATTGGTATATTGGTTTGGCTTCTATACCGTGCATATTAAACAAATTAACAAGCAGATGTTTTCCTCCATACTTCCATTTAATATTATAAATGCGATAGTGATTATTTGTTGTTTATTTTATTTATTTGCATTGTTTGTTTGTTACTTATGATCGAAACCAAAGCACCAATCTTAATAAAATTTGACACAGATTCTGATTGTATCCTAGGGACGGAGATAAGATAATCTTGTTTCTGGCAAGTAACAGAGATTTACAAAAAAATCATGTTCAGCTAAACTGGTCTTGTCTAAATTTTGCCCACATATATCGTATATGCTGGAGACGAACGAACATAGAATTTTCGCGGGAATGAATTCCGTGGGATTTTATAAAACCAACACAACTGACACGCGGACAAAATCACGTGAAACATCTAAGTCAGTTTATTAAGTAAGTTTATTTCTTTTAATTTAATTTAGTTTAGTTTTAAGTCAGGTAACAGTTTTAATTTGTTACTATGTACGACCTTCACAATATTTATGCATGATGTGGCTACCTATAAGTAGAATTACATGTGCCAAATTACCTCATAATATTTAATTAAGTTTATTTATTTACCATGTAATTTTGTTGGTTGTCCAAATAAATAAATCAAATAAAAATAAAATTAATCTGTGACATATAATATGTGCTGGGATGTCAAGTATATATTTTTTATTAACTGAGGATAGGAAGGACCATTTCTACTCTAACGTATAAAATATTGAACAAAACTAATAGAATTAATGTTTCAAATCAAATGTATTGCAAAATCTTCTGGAATTACATGTATTCCAATCTGGCTTCCAGTTCTACTTACATACAAAAGGAACAAACATTAAAGCCCTAAATCTTTCCTAACTATAGTGAAAAGGATGACGTTGGTTTTAAGCTTACCAATATGAGTTTTGCGTACAAAAGAATTTACACAATTATGCCCAAGTATAACTAAGCAGTTACAACAAAAGTGGCACGTTCTTAATTACGAAATAAATTTACAATGTAATATAAGTAACAATACTTTAACTGTAATATACGCACTTCATAAATTTTAATTGCGAAGTTATTATATACTTTTTATTACGTAATAGTTTAAGAACAACTGGCTGTTGAACGCGCGGCGTAATGGAGCGACGCGATTGGTCGATTTCACGCGAGTCTATGGTGGGACGCGCGAACGCTTCCAGCGCTTTACACGTAATCACGCAATTCATTTATTCTGCAAGACCACTCCCTTGTTTCTTTTATATTTGACACGTGTTTAACCACAAATTTGACTGTCTATATCGTTAAAAAACACACTCTTCAGTATATATTCTTTACATGATGGTACACACCTTGTTGATAAGGAACACAACTCTTCACTATCTATACTTGTTTATCTATAACATTTTACACACCTTTGTAGAACCAGAACCTTTGAGACCACTTTTCGGTACCAACACTAAACAATAACTAACCAACAATGACCAACGACTGACTAACTTATAAAGGGCCGATTCGAACGTCATGTTTTCCGTTTTGCCTTATTCAAATCCGGTATCTTAAGGAAACAGTTAATTGAGATACATTTCATAAAAATAGTCAAAAGTAAAGTCATTTAAGTCAAATCACATACTTCAATTATATATTCTCATTTAATGATTAAGATATTATATGTATGTAAATTAATAAAATATCTAAAACATTTGGAAATCATGACAATATCTGGAAACGTTCAATATAAGATATACAACCTATTTAACAATATTCATTTAACATTTTTTTTTTATTTTTCCTAGTAAATGGTTGCTCTGATCTGTAATCACGGTGATTAGTCAAATTAAACTTTTATATCTCTAATAAACCGATCTACGCGCCATATTACCGGCACGCTAAATATTTTACTGTTCCTACGTCTGCTTCGATAACTGGTATATACCAGCTCCGGCCGAAGCGTTATAGTAGGCAAAATATGCTTATATACTCCAAGTAAATAGTTAAAAATAAGACAAAAGGAACGACGTCTTCATTCTAATAGGTTTTACAAAAAATCGCTGCAATATAATGCTGTAATGCAAACAAATAGACAATATTATAAAATAGTATGTTTATGTACAATTGACGTAATAAAACTAAAAATAATCTTTCATGAAACTCGATAAAAATATCCAGGAAGATAATTCTGTATTCGTAGCTGATATTTTTTATTTATTTTACGTTTATTTATTGTGCAAATCGTATAATAATTTCCAATAAAAATTAACGGTTGAAGCGCTGCCAGCGCTTTATAATCAAACTCCATTTGCCACCCTTCTTCTATTTCTGTCACCCATTGACAATTCAGTTCAGCACAGAGACTTCAGTTCAGTCGAATCTCTCCTTCGCAACTGTGCGCTTATGTCAGTCAATTTAAACGCGTTTTCTAACACATAATGCTCAGTCACCGCTTGATTTAACTGCATTTTAAAGTAGGAATAAAGAAATAAAAACTATTTGATTTAGTTATTCCGAAGTTTAGTTTAGTGAGTTCATTGCAATTCAAAGTTATTTTTAACGTTTCAAGTGTCAAGGTTTCGGCGGGTTATAAATAAATTGGAAACAATCATGAGGACGTTTTGTTTTTTTTTTCAGTGTTTTTTTTTATCGCCTCAGAAGCGTGGATTTTTGGTGAGTTGCTATGCACCATATTTTTATCTATTTACATTTTTGCTGTGTGATTTATGTTAATGTAATTGCATTTCGTAAATCTGTACTCGGTTTTAAGTAATATGGAAATATTTATATCCACTAGTAGTATCTCGGTTGTACCTTATAGTTAACACCCATTTTTAACGGTTTTGGTTTGAGCGTGTTTTCCTATTAATAGGTAAATCAGGAGATCTTTTTCGTTGATTTTGTGTTAAGAGATATTTATAAAACGATTGTATAATTGATCAGTTAAGAAAATCCACCGCCAAATGATAACTAGACCATCAATCTTCGAGAGTATAGGTTAAAAAGTACCCAAGTTGAGTAGGTACCTAAACATATGTAAAAACTAACTAAAACCCAAAATTAACTAAAACTTTTCCCAATGCCCCGGAATTACCCACCTAAATTATGATTAAATGAAAAACTAAGACTCGAATAATTTGTAACCAATCTATGGACACCCATGTATAAAAAAAATTTATTATTAATTTCATTAAAGTAGGACCTATAACGGTTTTTTGAAGCTGTGATAGCCTAGTGGTTAGGACGTCAGCCTCCTAATCAGAGGTCGGGGTTCTAATCCGGGCACGCACCTCTAACTTTTCGGAGTTATGTGCGTTTTTAAGCAATTAAAATTTCACTTCACGCGTTTTTAAACTTTTAAAATATCACTCGCTTCAACTGTGAAGGAAAACATCGTGAGAAAACCTGCACACCTGAGAGTTCACCGTAACGTTTTCAAAGGCGTGTGAAGTCTGCCAATCCGCACATGGCCAGCGTGGTGGACTATGGCCAAACCCTTCTCATATTGAGAGGAGACCCGTGCTCTGTAGTGAGCCGGTAATGGTTGATGAAAGAAAAAAAGTTTATAATCCCAGCCAAGCAATAAAATATAGTTATCATGTTGAATCATTTCTATTGTAACGGTCTCTGATACTTATTTGATGGCTTCAATGCGAGCGAAGCCGCGGGTAAAAGCTAGTAGGTACATAAAATAAATAGGTGACTGACTGACCTATCAGTGATCAGTTAATGAAATATGGCATTATAACGGCTAATGGGAAATTGCGGATTTGTTGTTTGTATAAAAAACCCAAGTTTTGAAGATACAAACACAAGATCTAAGAAATGAACTTTACACTCTTCTAACTTGTGATGTGAATTATCACACACTAGATATGGCCCGCGAATTCGGCTGAGTTGGTTTCGGTGTATTTTAACTCCCCCAGTAATAAACAACAAACAGCAAGTATAATTTGCTATATTCCGCCGACAACGTGGAGATTTGTATAATATAACACCACACGAAATCTTCCACTAGAACCTCTACGCACGTTTCGACCCGACACCGGATCATCCTCAGGAGATGTTGACTTCAAAAGCGAGAAAAGTAAGAAGATTTTGTGTGGTGTTATATTATACAAATCTCCCGGTTGTCGGCGGAATATAGCAAATTATACTTGCTGTTTGTTGTTTATCATGGACATCCGCAAAGTAACGCCTGCTTCTATTCATTACCCCCAGTAATAGTTTAACGGGGAGTAAGAAGTTTCCTATAACCGACTTCAAAAATCTCGTCAAGAACGGTTGAGCTATAAAGTTTAAACGCTCCGAGAACTGATCCCGGCGGGTGCTGGACCAGGATATGAAGTATCCTATCTCAGACTTGGATAAGACACAAACTAGCTGTGCCGAATTTCGTCCCGGTCGAACAGACATATTTCCGAATTTATAATTATATTAGTATTATCGCTTCAGATTATTGAGTGCAATAAATAAAATGTAATGGTCGCAATCCAACCGATTTCTTACATTAGGCAGGTTAGGTATGTAGAGTCATTGGAATTTTTATCTCTGTTATTTACCAGCAATTAAAAATTTACTTGGAGATAATCATGAGATACATACCTACCAAATCATTTGTAACTCTGTATTATAAATAAGTAATTTTATATACAAGAACACGGGTGAAGCGGTGATAGCCTAGTGGTTAGTGCGTCAGAATCCTAATCAGAGGTCGGCGGTACGAATCCGGGCACGCACCTCTAACGTTTCGGAGTAATGTGCGTTTAAAAAAAATTAAATATCAAGCGCGAAAAGTGAAGTCACTTTACTGACTGTCTTTATCCGGTTTCGGGAAGATTTTGTGTGGTGTTATATTATACAAATCTCCCGGTTGTCGACGGAATATAGCAAATTATACTTGCTGTTTGTTGTTTATCATGATGACACGTCGAAATGCTAAAACTAAGATAGCAACGGCGATAACGATGGTGTCGATAAGGGCGAAAAACATAACCCCTAATAGATTATTAGTTTACATAAGTCGTATAATGGACGGGCGCGGCCGGGGCGTGGAAGACTACCACCACAGACCAACGACCCCTGGCCAGAGATCTCTGAATGAAGAACTGAGACTTAAGAATGCTCGTATCGTTCAGTAGGCTGCACAAAATTATTGACTATTTCAACGGAAATTGTATAAGAGTAGATCTAGTAGATGTCTATAAATAAGTTCAAAGTTTTTATAAAACGAAAGCTTATACAAATCATATTAACGATTATATAAACGATAAAAAAAGCTTGGGAGTCATAATCATCATCATCATGATCAACCCATTGCCGGATCACTACAGAGCACGTGTCTCCTCTCAATATGAGAAGGGTTCGGCCATAGTCCATCACGCTGGCCGTGTGCGGATTGACAGACTTCACACGCATTTGAGAACATTACGGAGAACTCTCAGGCGTGCAGGTTTCCTCACGATGTTTTCCTTCACCGTTGAAGTGAGTGATATTTTAATTGCTTAAAAACGCACATAACACCGAAGAGTTGGAGTTGCATGATCAAACCACCGACCTCTGATTTGGAGGCAGACGCCCTAACCACTAGGCTATCACGGATTTTTCCTGAGCTTCACAATACCCACTAGAAAATAACTTCGCCGCATATTGCAGTCGGTCTTAATTAAGGGTTGTTGATACAATGTAGCTAGTTAACGCATAACGATCTCTATGCCGAGAGATGGGTTTCTATTCGACGCCATTTTAAATGCCTAGTTAACGATCCTTATGAATTAATTGTTTATGGTTAATTAGTAAATTAATTGTCCACGAATTCGTCGAGTAAGCAACGTTGTAGTATTAATACTAATTATTTCATTTATTTGCTTTAAACATGGGTAGGGTCACAGATTTAGTTGTATGGAACCTGCACGCCTGAGAGTTCTCCGTGATGTTCTCAAAGGCGTGTGAAGTCTGCCAATCCGCACATGGCCAGCGTGGTGGACTATGGCCGAACCCTTCTCATATTGAGAGGAGCCCCGTGCTCTGTAGTGAGCCGGTAATGGGTTGATCATTATGATGATGATTATGGGTCTAAAAGTGTCATGGGTGCTAAGGTTTTAGTTGCTACAGATTACATAGTCAGCTGTTAGGGGACACATTCCACTCTGTAAGAGTACAGTTGATGACGTCACCGCAACAATCTTAATTGAGAGTTCATGATACGTCGTAGATTCTAGATACATTAATAATAGTATTCTAGTCAAGTTTTATACTCTTTATAATATTCTAGCTTCTGCCCGCGACTACGTCTGCGTGGACTTCATAATTGGGTCTCAAGCTTCGCTCGTTAACAAGTTTTAATCTTCCCGCGGGAACTATTTGAGAGATCGGTATAGGAAGTACATGTCCTTTTCCATAGCACAGGTAACATGCATACCAAATTTCAAAGCTGTCTGCCCGCGGGTTAGGTCGTAAACAATTTTCAAATTTCCCTCGGGAACTACTTAAGGAATCGGGATAAATGATAGCCTATGTTCTTTTCCATGTCAAAGGCTATATGCATGCCAAATTTCATCCAAATCCGTTCGGCCGTTTTTGCGTGGTTGAGTAACAAACATCCACACTTTCACATTTATAATATTTGTAGAATAACGTATTTACATATATAGCTTCTTAGAATCTTTTTTTTTTCGGACTGTCTATTAGCTGTACTAACCCTATTGGTTGCCACAGCGTAACCGGGCTGTAGATTCTTAGAATCGCGGCGACAACAGTATTAACAGCTTAATCGGGGTATCAAAGAAGGTATCAAGGGACAAGGGTACAAATTCGGTAGCAACGCTGTTTCTAAGAAAAATCGATGACGTCACCGCAACACAACTAGCTATAACAAATGATATGTCTTAGCCATTATGTTGCGTATTATTGATGAGATATATATATGTAGACTATGATAGCCTAGTGGTTAGGACGTCCGCCTTCTAATCAGATGTCGGGCATTCGATCACACACTTCTAACTTTTCTTTTTTAAGCAATTAAAATATCACTCGCTTCAACGGTGAAGGAAAACATCGTGAGGAAACCTGCACGCCTGAGAGTTCTCCATAATGTTCTCAAAGGCGTGTGAAGTTTAATAATCCGCACATGGCCAGCGTGGTGGACTATGGCCGAACCCTTCTCATATTGAGAGGAGACCCGCGCTCTGTAGTGAGCCGGCAATGGGTTTATCATGATGATGATATTTCGACGCTTTTTAATACCTCAGTTGCTGTTTCCTACAATCCCTTAAATCGTAATTAATGCGGAGGAACTTGCAGTCACAAAATCGTTGTCGTATCGTAGTCGTACGCTCAGCAGACGCTCTAAAATGATTCGCATTCCCACTTTGAAATAATAAAGCCTCCCAACTATGTAGGTAGGGGTTAGAGGGGAGGGGGGGCGAGCGCGAAAAATGTCCAAATGAAAATTGCGCGTTTAGATATGTGGGTATCTATATATATTTCTAGAGCTAGTTTGTATTATAACATACAAAATCTAACAGAAGTGTTCCGAAAACGGGTTGCAATGAAACCACTGTCCGACTGGCTGTAAAGAGACGCCGGTATTATTTTTGTTATCAACATCTCAAAAGGCGAGACGGTCCCATTGCCAGCTGGCCCCCTCGTATACCGCTGACTAAACAAACTATTAAAAAGTAAAACTAGTTTTAAGACTCCGTGGCGCAGTGCAAGCGCTGTCGCATTATAAAGTCGGAGGTCCTGGGTTCGAATCCCGGCTCGAGTCTGGTCTGGTGGGAGGCTTTACCGTGGCTAGTTACCACCCTACCGACAAAGACGTCGCAAAGCGATTTAGCGTTCCGGCACGATGTCGGGTAGAAACCAATTAGGAGTGTGGTTTTATCATACCCCTAACAGGTTAGACCGCTACCATCTTAGACTGCATCATTAACATCTGGTGAGATTGTCGTCAAGGGCTAACTTGTAGAGGATAAAAAAGAAACTGGCTTAGTTAAACCAAATTTCCCTCTTAATATCTCAGCTTTAGTGTCTGAGGAAACCACCTCTGCCCCCTCCCCCCTGCGCTACAGATTGCATCATCACTTACCATCAGGTGAGATTGTCATCCAGGGCTAACATGTAGAGGGAGAAAGGCGGGAGACTTCGTATATGACGGGCGCGGTTTTTTCACGCTTTTCTTGAATTGATGTTTGTTGGCTAATTTTGAAA
This sequence comes from Lasiommata megera, assembly GCA_928268935.1. Lineage (NCBI taxonomy): Eukaryota > Metazoa > Arthropoda > Insecta > Lepidoptera > Nymphalidae > Lasiommata > Lasiommata megera. The sequence goes on from OV743334.1 coordinate 9,029,315, forward strand.
AGGACTGGTGTTGGTTGAGTCGTGGACAGTTTTGGTGTCGTTTGTGTAGTGGCTGGTTTTCTGAATGGTTAACGGGTGTTGATTTGGGAAAGGTTTGAGGGAGCCGCGTCCGCGGGTTGCGAATTTTCCCGCCATTTCTCCCAAACTTTTACATTGCCATAAACTTGACATTGGCTAATCTGTGTAAAGCCATAAAACGAAGAAAAAAAACATGTAGAGGATAAAATAACTTAGTAAAGCCAAATTTCGCTCTTAAGATCTCAGCTTTAGCGTTTGAGTAAGCCACCTCTGCCTCCCCCCCCCCCCCCCCCCCCCCCGCTGCAAACTCTCAAGTATTATTTTTCCTATCAACCTCTGCCTTTCTATCCATTTCGCCCAACAAATTCATCCTGGTGCTTAAATAAATTTTTTTATCGCCTTTTGTATGAGTGAGATGAGGATGTACTCTATCCCCCTCCCAACAAAAGCGTGGTACAAATTAAGCTGAATGTCTGATGTCCGGGCCGAGTGGGGTACATCTGTCGATCCGTTCGGGCTCCCGATAGGCATGCACGGGTAGGGTGACCATGTCGGTGACGCATCTCGGACAATACAGATAATCCCCGCCTTAAGCCTATATCATCATTATCATTTCATTACCGGCTCACTACAGAGCACGGGTCTCCTCTCAATATGAGAAGGGTTCGGCCATAGTCCACCACGCTGGCCGTGTGCGGATTGGCAGACTTCACACGCCTTTGAGAACATTACGGAGAATTCTCAGGCGTGCAGGTTGCCTCACGATGTTTTCCGTCACCGTTGAAGCGAGTGATATTTTAATTGCTTAAAAAACGCAGATAACTCCGAAAGGTTTGAGGTGCATGCCCGAGATAATTTTTAGACCAGGTATACTGAAGTCGAGAAAAACATCTAAATAATAATATTATGAATGCGGAAGTATTTCTTTCTTTATTTTACTAATGCACGGCTCAAGGGTTGAATCGATAGTGACAAAAATTTACAAATATATTTATAGCTTTCAACCCGGGACATATAGGGAAACCGTGAGAACTATATTTCTTTCCTATCCAAACCTTTACAGTTCATACATAATAATACTAGCTGTTGCCCGCGACTTCGTCTGCGTAGAATTGCTGATTTCCCGGGAGATTGAGGTTTTAAGCTACAGGCAAATGTCAAATTGCCGATTTTTGTGTCTCTAAATTAAAAAACGTAGGGCTGTCATACAAACTTCCAACCCCCCTTTTTCCCCTATTAGGGGTGGAATTTCCAAATATCCTTTCTTAGCTGACATCTCTGAACTATCAACTACCTACTTGCTAAATTATAGCTTTATACGTACAATAGTTTTTGAGATCTCGTGTTTAATCAGTATGTATGTAAGTGACCTTTCGCTTTTATATATATAGATATTTGGTCGTATTCTGGTGACCACCAGTATGAAATAAAAAAACTTGAAAGTTGTTAATAACTTCGATGACAGCCCATGTTCAAAATACTTGCACAAATATGGTTTATTTTATACTTTGTAGTGGGTTCTGAAGGCCACATGCTATATGAGAATAATAACCGGGGTTTAGTTCTTGAACTTTGTCTCGTTAAAACTAAGATACATTTGAAAACATTTCTTAACGAATTCCAGCCTCAAGAGAAAGGAGGAGGAGAAGGAGGTCTCTTAATGCTATAAACTTTATTCTAATTTGTAAAACTTTAAAATACGGCACAACTTGAGAAATAACTTTTTTTCGTACCAAGCGAGACAAGTTTCCCGTTGCAATTAGATAAACTTTAATTACAATACAGTTGTATAGTAATTAAAGTTAATAGGTCCGAATGCGAGGGTAGATGGCCATTTTTTCTTATTTAAAGTACATTAGTTACGCCGACGTAATTAGAAAAGAAATATTGAAACAATTCCGAGCAAATGAGAAAAGCAACGAATAATAGGCTAAGAATTAAAATATCACTTGCTTCAACGGTGAAGGAAAACACCGTGAGGAAACCTGCACGCCTGAGAGTTCTCCATAATGTTCTCAAAGGCGTGTGAAGTCTGTCAATCCGCACATGGCCAGCGTGGTGGACTATGACCGAACCCTTCTCATATTGAGAGGAGACCCGTGCTCTGTAGTGAGCCGGCAATGGGTTGATCATGATGAATAGGCTAAATGAAACGTTATTTTCGAGGCAGACCAAGATTGTCGGCGATGGTTCTGCCTAATATGGACATTTAAATACTGACAGTTAAAGTGAAAAATTGATTCAAATGGACGTTTGAAAGGAACTTTTCACGCATACCTTAAATGAAATACATAGAAGTGAGTTAATGGGGGCAACACCATTCGTTAAATTAAAACTAAAGCTATGAGGGTTCATAACGCGTAAGTTCCGCGGTCAGGTGTTAACTATACATACCTTCATTATCATTAAAGCTTGACCAATGGCCTCATCCCTTATATCATTAAGCTTGTTTTAAAGAAAGGGCACAGGGCAAGAACAACTGATACGGAATAGATCCCAGAACAACAAAAAACTGAAATTATATTTTCACTTAAAGATACTAACGTATTAACAAAATTAAAACAATAATTGTCACTTGCTTCAGATTTATGTGAAGAATGATCGACGCAGAACCATCTTTGCCACATTATGATTGTCTGTTTAAACACATAATTATATATTTGACGGCAATCAGAGAGAAGCGCCATCTAGTTTGAGAATCATGTACTGTCCATCCTATATATTTAACCGATACTTGCTAATAAATAAATGAATTGAAAACTTGCTATTTGGATATAATAAATCAATCAATCATAAACTTCATTCAAATAATCCTTTAAAAGGATTTTTTGTACATAGTAGTGAGTTGACGGTGATAGCTAAATTCTTAAACTTAAGACTAAAGCTAGGTGGGTTCCAAACGCGCCCTGCTCTAAAATAAACTTGCAACTGAGCCATCTAGGTGTTTATTATCACCATTTCATATGCCACTTAAAATTATTTTAGAGCAATATTTTCAAAATAAATACAGTATACTATTATCATGATCAACCCATTTTCGTTTTACTACAGCACGGGTCTCGTCTCAATGTGAGAAGGGTTTGGCCATAGTCCACCACGCTGGCCATGTGCGGATTGGCAGACTTCACACGCCTTTGAGAACATTACGGAGAACTCTCAGGCATGCAGGTTTCCTCACGATGTTTTCCTTCATCGTTGATGATATTTTAATTGCTTAAAAATGCACATAACTCTGAACGTACTATTATACAGGGTGGTAGTTCACAAAATATTCTTTCATGCTAGAGGGATCGCGCCATGAAAAATATTGTTAAGCGGTAACTTTACATTAACTAATAAACTCTTAACAGGTTAGTGTGCCACCATTTGACATTGCATCATTTATCAAGGTGAGATTGCAGTCTAAGGCAAACTTGTGGCAAAAAAATATGCTACAGTGTGGTCACCTCACAGACAAAAACATGCGCGGGCGCATCTGCCCCGCACGTGGGCACATTTCGACAATACATGGGAACCATGCGGGCGGCGGGTAATTGAATAAGGGGGAATCTATGATCCTTGGCACGGCTTGGACTGGATTTGCGAGTTATGCTTGTAACCCAGAGACCATAGACAATCCTATAATCTATGCTAACTATTGTTATACTTTTAAATGTAGTATGTACACAAATTGCTATCGGCTAGCTACCATCCCATTAATGAGAACGCACGGCTACGCGGTTTAGTTTTTGTAAAAACCACATAATTTTGATCAAACGTAACAATTATATTAATTACTAGCTGGCACCCGCGACTTCGTCCGCGTGGAATAAGTTTTTAAAATTCAGTCAGAATAAGTTGTAAAAATTCAGCAAATTCGAACTCTCCAGGTCCTCAACGATACTTTCAAAAAACACGTCGATCCATTTCTCTATTGCGACGTGATTGACAAACCAACATACAAACACACTTTAGCATTTATAATATTACTATGATTTTGTCTGCATAGTAAGGATTTCTTAGTACGAAGTATTTCAGTGTTATGCTAATTATACTTCGAGTGGATTCAAAGAAATATAAGATTTTCATTCAACATGAACCCCATCATTAATCTCTTTGCGGCGGACTTTCACAAATGATTTTCTTAGCGATGTCTACGCCTAGGCAGGGCCTAACTACCCAATTCCTTTTAATTTAGCTAAAAGAGCTTATACCTACATGTAATTATTACTGAAAAGTAATGTTCTAATTACCGATTTTTATTTCTCTAATTCCAGAAACGCAGAACTTACATGTAACCTTCCAACCCCTAACCCCTCTCACTCCTTAGGAGTGGATTTTTGTACAATTGTGTATAAACGTTTTTATTATTTAAAACAAATAACCTAAATATCAATTTTCATGTCCCTAACTTCGAAAAGTTAGAATCCTCATATAAACTTCCTACCTTCATTTTACCCTCTTTGGGGTAGATTTTCGTAACATTGATTGATACAGATCTTTATTATTTGTAATTAACAACTTAGTAGCCAACTTTCATGTCTTTAACTTCAAAAATATAGGACTTTCATACAAACTTCCAACCCCCATTTCTACCTCTTAGGGGTGGATTTTTGTAATATTGTGTATAGAGGTTCTTATAATCCAAAACAAATTACCTAAATGCCCATTTTCATGTCCCTAACTTCGAAAACTTAGAATCCTCATGAAAACTTCCTATCCCACATTTCACCCCCCTTGGAATAGATTTTCGCATTATTGATCATACAGATCTTTATAATTTATAATTAACAACTTAGTTGCCAACTTTCATGTCTCTAACTTCAAAAATATAGGACTTTCATAAAAACTTCCAACCCCCATTTCTATCCCTTAGGGGTGGATTTTTTGTAATATTGCGTATACAAGTTTTTATTATTTAAAACAAATTACCTAAATGCTTATTTTCATGTCCCTAGCTTCGAAAACATAGAATCCTCATGAAAACGCCCCACCCCCATTTCACCCCCCTTGGGGTAGATTTTCGTAACATTGATTATACAGATCTTTATCATTTATAATTAAAAACTTAGTTGCCAACTTTCATGTCTCTAACTTCAAAAATATAGGACTTTCATACAAACTTCCAACCCCCATTTCTACCCCTTAGGGGTGGATTTTTGTATTATTTTGTATAAAAGTTTTTATTATTTAAAACAAATTACCTAAATGCCCATTTTCATGTCCCTAACTTAGAAAACATACAATCCTCATGAAAACGCTCCACCCCTATTTCACCCCCCTTGGGGTAGATTTTCGTAACATTGATTATACAGATCTTTATCATTTATAATAAAAAACTTAGTTGCCAATTTTCATGTCTCTAACTTCAAAAATATAGGACTTTCATACAAACTTCCGACCCCCATTTCTACCCCTTAGGGGTAGATTTTCTCAAAACCGTTTCTTAGCTGACCTCTACTTCATAAAAGGAATCTACCTTCCAAATTTAAAGATCGTATGTTTTATAGTTCCTGAGATATCGTGATCATCAGTCAGTCAGTCAGTCAGTCAGTCAGTGGTATTTCGCTTTTATATATATAGATACATCAAAATAACGTATAGGCCATATATTGTGTAAATTAAGGAACATTTAACAATAAGTTTCAATTAAGTTGGAAAAAATCTGCCTCGGGTGCCTAAAATCTTTAATTCAGTTGAATATATAGTGTGAAAATAATGTATTATACTTAAAAAAATTCGCGCAAGCATTTATCTTTACATTATGTTGGAGCCATTATAGCCGAAACACTAAGCCATTTGAATTGGATACCAACCAGCCAAACTTGGTAATCTGTGATTTCTTTACAAAACCACACCATACAGATCTGCACGGATGCTCTCTTCTCTCTCTGACACCGGAGCATCCTCAGAAGATGATGGCACAAAATGTTCAATTACATATTCAGTCAGTATATTGTTAATTAAATTAAAAAAGACAAGAGTGCAATTTAAAAACCTATAAATTAAGTTCATTAGTTATATTATTTAGAAGCCACAGATTAATTTTTCATTGTTTTTTTATAAAAAAAAATTTGACACTTGTCCGAAACTAATATGCCAGTCTTATCATCTCGTAATTAATTTAATTATATGATACGTGATAATAATAATAAAACTATGACTATTTAGAATGTGAGACACACTGTCTTATTATGCAGAAGCGTCTCGACAAGAACCTACAGTTGTTGTGGGAAGGAACACACACAAATCTCGCTAATTTAGCAGGCCTGTAATAATGATAATTTACTTATCAATATATATAATATAGATATCGTAAGCGTGCGTGTTTCACACATGACGTAACCCCAAAACATGTGTTTGATCGATCCATTTGTTGCGACGGCCACCAATTAGGTATATTACACTAACTGTACTAGACAACTAGCACCGACTTTGCTCGGAGCAATCCAATATTAAACATGCGTCAAAGTGTCTGTGCGTTTATTTCGAATTTTTCCATTTTTTTTATCTATACTTTTGTGTGGTGTACAATTAAAGTGAATTCATTAATTTTATCATTTGTTAATTTGTGACGACTCTTGGAGGTTGGGTTCGATTTCTGGCAGTCTGGTCTGGTGGGAGGTTTCGGCCGTTGCTAGTTACCACCCTACCGACAAAGACTGGTCGCTAAGCGATTTAGCGTTCCGGCACAATTTCGCGTGGTAACCAATTAAGAGTACAGGTTTATCATACCCCTATTAGGTTAGCCCGCTACCATCTTAGACTGCATCGTTACTTACCATCAGATGAGATTGTCTACTACTCCTAATAGATTTTTACGCACATCGTGCCAAAAAATAGAAAAGAATTTCGTTTAACAAACAGATGCTGAACTTGGCTGTTAATTACTCTAACTCCATAACTATAATATATTATTGATTTTATGAGATGGTGATAACAAAAAAAAAAAACGGGTAAGTTTGTTGTGGGTTTCTTCTTAGACCTGGGTGCGAATGAAACCCTCCTAGCTATTCTATAGTAGTCTCTTACAGTACTGTTATGGTGGAAGTCGCCTCTCCGGCGTAGGCCTAATAAATAAACTTGCTGTTATTATATATATATCTATATATATATGTAATGAAGAAAAACAACTAGGGGCCTCTTAGCTTTAGTTTTAAGTTGGCGAGTTATCACCATCACTTCACGAATAGAAATAATGAAAAATGTGATTTTTTTTTTACACTACAAGTTAGCCCTTGACGGCAATCTCACCTGATGGTAAGTGATGATGCAGTCTAAGATGTTAATTGGTTTCTACACGACATCGTGCCGGAACGCTTAATCGCTTGGCGACACGTCTTTGTCGGTAGGGTGGTAACTAGCCACGGCCGGAGCCTTCCACCAGACCATATATATGAACGATTCATAGATGCCTGTAATAGGTTTATACGAATAAAGCTATTTTCGATTTAATGCATTTCATCCCACAGAGAGTTTAATTAATTGTAATGCATTGTAACACCCACGCGGCGCTCTGATAACGCGGCCTTCGCCCGCCGATAGCGCGCTGATAACAGATAACTGATAGCGATCGAGGACACCGCCGAACGCCCTCGGGCCGCGCCGCTATGCGTGTTACGACATATCAACACCAGTGGCGTGCACTACACTAACGCGTAACAGCAGTGCATACCCTAACCGACTGTGGGAGTATAGCTCAGTGATAATAATTATAAAAATCTTCAAATTCAAATTCAAATAATCTTTATTCAAATAGTCCTTGACGCGTCAATAATTTACATAGTAGTGATTTGATGGTGATAACTACATTCGTAAACTTAAAACTAAAGCTACGAGGGTTCCAAACGCGCCTCGGTCTAAGAAGAAGCCCACAACAAACTTAGCCGGGTAAATTTTCTTTTTGTTATCACCATCTTACATGCCACTTGAATTATATTAAGAGCTATCTTATTAGAGCAATATTTCACACCCATAATCACACTTCATTGAGAACAGTCTCCACCGGACCAGACTCGAGCCAGTAATCGAACTTGAAACCTTCCCTATAGTAAAACATCGCACGCGCTGAACCCCGTGGTCGTTTTTTTAAATCTGCTAATATTATTACTTAAACAATAATAAGCCCATTTCCGGCTCACTACAGACGGGTCTCCTCTCAATATGAGAAGGGTTCGGCCATAGTCCGCCACGCATGGCCGTGTGCGGATTGGCAGACTTCACACGCCTTTGAGAACATTACGGAGAACTATCCAGGTTTCCTGACGATGTTTTCGTTCAGTGTTGAACCGAGTGATATTTTGACTTACAAACGCACATAACTCCAAAAGTTGAATAGGAGGCGGACGTCCTAACCACTAGTCTATCACAGCTTCTGTCATGATTTCCAAATGTTTTAGATTTTAGTGTCTTTGAATTTACATACATATAATAAACTTAATCATTAAATGAAAATATAAAATTAATGTACGTGATATGACTTAAATGATTTTGGTTTACTTTTGACCAAATTTAATGAAAAGTATCTCAATTGACTGTTTTCTTAAAGTACCGGATATAATTGAGGCAAAACGAAAAACATGACATTCGAATCGGCCTTTTATAAGTTAGTTACACGTTCATTGTTTTTTTAGTTCTTGTTCAGCGTTGGTACCAATAAGTGGTCTCTAAGGTTATATTTTAAGAGGTGTGTAAGATATACAAGAATACCTATCGAAGAGGTGTGTTTGTAAAAAGGCGTGTCCAATCCTGTAATAAACAAGAGTTGTTACTGAGAAAGTGTGTTTTTTAACACTTCAAACACCTAGTATATCAAACACCTAGTATACCACACATATAGCTGTTACATTAGGGGCACAATAGGTCTCTGTTAGATCCATTTCTCGGAAGTGATGCCTACACAACCAATCTGAAAGACCAGCACATTCCACGCGGCTCTGCCCGCACTTAACACGTATAGCATTGCTCCAAACATCGCACTCAGCTGAAAATCTCTTTTGTACTGCTGTGCGTAATATGAGATCGATTTATCGGTACATATCGTCTTGCTACTTATAATAAAGGAATATGTTTTACTAATATTATTAAATGGGAAGGGAATAAAATTGTGGTTTATGCTTTTATCGTCTAGAATCAATCTGTCAATCATGAACTTTATTAAAATAATCCTTTAAAAGGCACTTTAAGTGAGTCGATGGTGATAACTACATTCGTAAACTTAAAACTAAAGCTATGAGGGTTCCAAACGCGCTACTCTAAGAAGAAGCCCACAAAAAACCTAGCCAGGTAAATTTTATTTTTGTCATCACCATCTCACATGCCACTTAAAATTATTTAAGAGCTATCTTATTAGACATTTCACATACAAGCTTGTTTATCATTTACATAATCCTTTACACTATAGTAGGACTTTTCTACAAGCTTACGTTTTATATAAACTTTGAACTTATTGAGAGACATCCCAGGCATAGATATATAGATACAGGTCAGTGATCAGCTCTGGGTTATTTATTTGTGGGTTATTATATTAAACCAGGCGCTTCGTATAATAAATCTTTGAAGTAAAAACGTGTCACTAAATTTCACAACACCTCTATGAAGGAAAACGAGGAGTTATTTCGAAAGATCCATTTTAATACTTTTTTGTATAAAACATATTACAAAGCTGAAAATCTAACAATCCAACTCTTCAACCCTCCACAATGGGTTTTAGCGGCCGAAACCGTCGCCTTTCCGAACCCTCCGCTGTACTGTCGATATTCGTGACAAGGGAAAACCGACGTTATAGCTATATACCATAAAGGCGATATAGATTACTGGTGTCGAGACTTGCGCGTCACCATACAGCCTCTCGAAGCTATAAGCTTTCAAAAGATCGATTCAAGTCTTCAAGTCTCAAAGGCGTTATAGGATCTGTCGGCCGACTGATCGCTGGATCGCTTTTCTGGACGGATTTGCGGTTGAATCTTTGTCGTATATAATTTTATTTCTTGTGGAATTTAGTTGTTGTTGTTGTTCCATTATTTTATGTTCTTAAAAACCCTGTGGTTTTGGAAATTGAGATGCTTACCTGTTTTTAGACAATAGTTGTACGCTATGTATATTCTAGCATCATTAACACTACTTGGTTTCTTAGAAACGATGTTAAAAACAGTTACAACTGCTAAGCTATGTGATCTTGGTACTATTATGTCATCTTCATAGGGTGAGGCTTCTTCTGTAATATGAGAGAGAGAGATTAAGGTTTTGTCTGGTGGGAGGCTTTGGCCGTGGCTAGTTACAACCCTACCGACAAAGACGTGCCGCCAAGCGATTTAGCGTTCCGGCGCGATGTCGCGTAGAAACCAATTAGGAGTGTGGGTTTTCCATGTCCCTAACAGTTTAGCCCGCTACCATCTTAGACTGCATCATCACTTACCATCAGGTGAGATTGCCGTCAAGAGCTAACTTGTAGTGAATAAAAAAAAAAAGGTCGCACCATGCTGCTGCAACACGGGTTGACGGTTTCTAACTTGGATTTGTAACTACAATAACCATACTCTTTGACTGGTAACATTTTCCCACGTATACATTACCATTTGACAGGACATCTAGTATTCCATTGATCGATATAGAAATATAACCAACACCCCAAAAGACCGTCTCTTATTGAATTCGCTTAAAAGTAAGTGTGAGAAAATACTATAATCTACAAAACGAATCTAAACTCCGCTCTCCCTAAATTCAAAAACCCGCAAGGGTAGACCTGTAATAATAAAACCCTTATTACTACTGGCACAGACGACAATGCAAGATTTTGCTTCCCGAAACAACGTTATGTGCCTATTGTAGAACACAAAAATTACGTTCATTGTACTTGGACCCATTGTTACGGGGCAGCTGCTTGGGGCCCCTTTTATTGAATCTCTATATTGTTGGCTCTTGCAGTTCCGGCGGGGTTTGGTTATTTGGCGAAGAATTATAAATTAGTATTAATAATTCTTAACACACTCAACCTATTTGTTTGGCAGTGTAATAATTTGAGCGTAAATTTACAAAAATATATTCAGATATATGTTTGTGATAGAAGCGGTGATAGCCTAGTGGTTAGGGCGTCAGCCTCCTAACCAGAGGTCGGCGGTTCGAATCCAGGCACGCACGGCACCTCTAACTTTTCGGAGTTATGTGCGTGATAAAAAAATTAAAATAGCACTTGCTTCAACGGTGAAGGAAAACATCGTGAGGAAACCTGCACGCCTGAGAGTTCTCCATAATGTTCTCAAAGGCGTGTAAAGTCTGCCAATCCGCACATGGCCAGCGTGGTGGACTATGGCCAAACCCTTCTAATACTGAGAGGAGACCCGTGCTCTGTAGTGAGCCGGTAACGGGTTCATGATGATGATGATGTTTGTGATGCGTTCCGTTTGATGGATATCTTGTATGAGAACTCTATTTAGAATGCTTTATATTTTTTATGCATTTGACTAGAAAGTAGAAAACTGAATTTGATATTTATTAAACATCTTACAAATGAGTTTTCAAACACCGTTTTCATCTTAGGTCAGGCATTTGAATGTGGTCGTCAGATATAGGTGGTATTTTCCCGCCCAGTTCCAATAGTAGTCTCTGCTTGTAAATAGATGATTCAATGGGAACATTGTCGCTCATATTACTAAGAATCTACAGTGTATGCATTTCCTAGTAATTACCTACGTATATTGTGTGAAAGATTGTTTTTTTTTGTTCTCTCAGCATATGGTGCTCAATCGCGTACGTATGTTTTTAGGTTAAGGAAAATGAAGCTTAGGTTAAATTAATTTGCTATAATCTATGAATGCCAGGCTTATACTTTGTATATATTTCACTTTTGGTAGTTTTTTATATTTTTGTGTGGTGGGAGGCGAAGTTAGGACCTCGTCATCCATTAAGGTATTCTAACTTCTAAACTATCGAAGGCGAACCTAAGATTGTTTTTCCTTGCTCGAACCCATTGTATGTACTCGTGTTAATTAATATTTGTTAATAATAGTTAATAATTTAATATTACAATTATTTTCCTCGTACATACTATAGCTGTTATTATAACAGGATCATTCTTGTTATAATGTAGATACCTCCATTTTTGACATATCACTATAAAATCATTTTTATTCACATCTCAGGGTGGCTGAAACTGCTGAAAAACTTCCCTTTATACCTCCCTATATCATCATCATCATCATCATGAACAACCCATTACCGGCTCACTACAGAGCACGGGTCTCCTCTCAATATGAGAAGGGTTTGGCCATAGTCCACCACGCTGGCCATGTGCGGATTGGCAGACTTCACACGCCTTTTATGGAGAACTCTCAGGCGTACAGGTTTCCCCACGATGTTTTCCTTCACCGTTAAAGCAAGTGATATTTTAATTGCTTGAAAACGCACATAACTCCGAAAAGTTAGAGGGGCGTGCCCGGATTCGAACCGCCGGCCTCTGTTTAGGAGGCAGACGCCCTAACCACTAGGCTATCACCGCTTCCTATATAAGTGTTCGTTATCATAGATATGGTACAAATAGGTAATTGATTTCCCATGGATACGTGAAGCTATTTGGTTCTGTTCTAAAACGCACCGATAAAACTTTCTTCTTTCTTGGAGTATAGAGATCATCATCATCATCATCATGATCAACCCATTGCCGGCTCACTACAGAGCACGGGTCTCCTCTCAATATGAGAAGGGTTTGGCCATAGTCCACCACGCTGGCCGTGTGCGGATTGGCAGTATTAACTTAGTAGTAACTTATTATAAAATAGTTCTTGGTACTTCATGAGCATTCTAAGAGATGGTGGTGATTTATTGTTATATATATATATTTTACCGTATCATTTCAATACATATATACACAAAATCACTTTTCGTAAATCAACTAATTGTATTTTCTTTGATTACAGATAAATCAGAAAATCAGAAGACCAAATGTTCGGCGCGGACTGGTGAGTTTAAAATATTTTCTATCTGTAATTATTACTATCTACTATCTGACACCCGCGGTTTCACCCGCGTAGTTTTCGTTTCCGTGGAAATACCGGGATAAAATATTGCCTAAATATAAATTGCAAATTGACTCTTTGAAGTTAGGAACACACCTACATTTCTTAGACAATAGTGAGTGATTATAATGTAATCCACAAATTGACTCCACATTTTATTTAGAAAACGTTTATATGGGAAAAAGAAAAGGGCTGTTTTTAGGGTTTTCCCGGCAATTATTCGAATTTTTCTCACCTTTTAAACCTTCCCTACACCTCTACGAACATTTCTAGACCAAGATAAGACAAATGCGTTCAGCCGTTCTCGAGTTTTAGCGAGACCAACGAACAGCAATTGATTTATATATATATAGATTAAAGTATATTCTATCTGTCTGTGTGAGTTTAAAATATGTTCTTACATTAGCAATTTGAGACACAGGAACCACCAAAATGATTTTTATTAAATTTGTTAAGATATATCGCAATAAAAAACAAGACAAAGGAAAATGCCGTCGGCAAGAATATAATTGATTTTAGATTTATGGATAGATAACGGAAAGCAGTGGCTGACTCCCACCAGACCGGACTCGAGCCGGGAATCGAACCCTGGACCTCCAACTTTATAATCCACCAGCGCACGCGCTGCGCCACGGAGGTCACAATGATCACTAATATTATACTATGTATCTTTTACCGTCGGACCCCACCGTTATCCCAAACGCCTAAGCCAAGGTTCGGCCTCACAGGAACCACCACCTACCACACAATCATACGCAACACACCGTCTTCGCCGGCGAAGACGAGGTCCCCGCTATGTTACGTCATCCGGACGTGGGCTCCATCCACCGCCTCGGAGACGTACGGACCACTCACCGTCCGACTCCCCCGTTATTCCAAACGTCGCCTAAGCCGAGGTTCGGCCTCACAGAAGGCGCCCATAGGCAGACGTTCCCTTAGTTTCTTCGAGCCCTAGGGCTCAAAATTTCTTCTGGCAGAGCTTCTTTCCGAAGCTCGCCAAACAGCCCGGTTACGCTGTGGGAACCAATAGGGTTTATACAGCTAATAGTCAGTCCGAAAAAAAAAGGCTATGTATCTCAAAAATCAATAGCAAAGCAGAACAGTGAAGCGGTGTCGACGCTATTCTCTCGTCCCATATACAAATAATTTACAAAATGGCCGCCGCAACGAGACAACCGGCCTAACAGTAATTGACCCCAATTCGTGGGCTAAGTGCTCGGCTGTGTGGATAACATGATATTGCCCAGTGTTTGCTCGCCCGCCAGCTATTAGCTTTACCCCCCCTTTCTCAGCCACGTGGGCTGCCACCAGAGATGTAAAACTTACCAAGTTATGGACGGGTTTGACGACCTCCGTGGCGCAGGGCGCGCGCTGTCTATTTATATAGTTGGAGGTCCTGGGTTCGATTCCCGGCTCGAGTCTGGTCTGGTGGGAGGCTGCGGCCGTTGCTAGTTACCACCCTACCGACAAAGACGTGTCGCCAAGCGATTTAGCGTTCCGCCACGATGTCGTGTAGAAACCAATCAGGAGTATGGGTTTTCCATATTTACAGGTTAGCCCGCTACCATCTTGACTGCATCATCACTTACCATCAGGTGAGATTGCCGTCAAGGGCTAGCTTGTAGTGGATAAAAAAAATCATCATCATCATCATTTCAACCGATAGACGTCCACTGCTGGACATAGGCCTTTTATAGGGAGTTCCAATGGCCACGGTCTTAGGCCGCTTGTATCCAGCGGCTTCCTGCGACTCGTTTGATGTCGTCTGTCCACCTTGTTGGGGGTCGACCAACGTTACGTTTACCGCTGCGGGGTTCCCACTTCTTTATATGGTAGAAACAAAAGTAAAGCTAATATAAGATAGCAAAATCTGTGCAATAAATCAAAATCGTACTACTAAAACTTATTACATACATCTTTAAATCGTTCATATATAATATATTTTTCATTATTTTAATTTATTCGATGATTGGTGATAACAACACTCGCAAACTTAAAACTAAAGCTAGGCGGTTTCCAATCGCGCCAAGGTCTAAGAAGAGGCCCACAACAAACTTAGCCGGGGTTTTTTGTCATCATCATTTCCAAAGGAGATGGCTTTAAGCGATAAGACCGCCTTTGCGCATTATCATTGTTATTTATGTTTGTTTTTATTCGTTTTGGAATCTATTATTATGTGCAATAATTAATTTATCTATCTATCGATCTCACAGTTATTAATTAATTATAATTATCTATGAAGTTAGAGCAATTCACACCCAAGCTTTTATATCGTTTATGTAATCCTTAATATCGTAATAGGATTTTACTATAGGCTTACATTTTTTTATCATGATGCAAGTTTTAGTTTTATACAAGCTTACGTTTTATGAAAACTTTGAACTTATAGACATCTCCAAGATTTCAATGGATCTATAATCATCTATATCTATACAAATAAATAAAATTGGAGTCTCTGTTTGTAATATTGAAATAACCGTTTTTTACGACATTCATATGAATATGCATACAGTACATACACCAAAATAACATTTTTTACAATTTTTATCTGTCTGTTTGTTCCGGCTAATCTCTGAAATGTCTGGACCGGTTTTTACGAGACTTATATTGGCAGGTAGCTGATGTAATAAGGCGTAACTTAGGCTACTTTTAATTTAGAAAAAGTCTTTTATTTTAGAAAAATAAAGTAATGTTGCAATGTCCAAGTACTGTTCAGTACCGCGCCCGCTCCCACGAACCAATAATCAATATCCGATTTCACTCTTTTTTTTTTTTTTAGAAAGTAGATACTATGATATTAAATGTTTATTCTGTAATTATTTCAAGTAATTCGGGTTAGTCATCTATTGCTTCGTGATTGAAAGACAAACAAACACACTAACTCAACGCAGACGATGTCGTGGGCGTCAGCTAGTTCATTATAAAATAAAATACTTTATAAGTTTTACCGTTGATGTGTTTGTCTCGAACAAACCGATAAACACATTTGTAACACTAGGTGTTGCTCGCGAATTCGTTCACAAGCGTTTTTTGGTATCCTAGCATAATTAATCCACTCGATAGAGATTCCTAATTCACGGTAGCGCGGAACCCTTCGTTTGCGGCAGCACCTCGCACTTAGCCGTGAAGTTTTCTTTAAGATTTTACGATTGTCCATCTTTAGTCCCTAGCTTGAATACAGACCGCCTTCCGAGGGACTCCTAATCGGCGATGTCAAACGCATAACGAACCCCGAATTCAGATAAGGTATCTCGATTCTGTTCCCGACCAGACGTTGACACATTTTTTATCTGTCTTCCCTCGCGTATCTAAACTAAACTGTGTTGATAACATGTTTTTTTTTTTTATATATTTCTGACTTAACGCCCGGGTTTTTCAGTATAATTGGCGGAATTATCTTCCCTATTATGTATGAACTATTACCTATGTCGTCATCATGAGCAACCCGTTGCCGGTTCACTACAGAGCACGGGTCTCCTCTCAATATGAGAAGGGTTTGGCCATAGTCCACCACGCTGGCCATGTGCGGATTGGCAGACTCCACACGCCTTTGAGAACATTACGGAGAACTCTCAGGCGTGCAGGTTTCCTCACGATGTTTTCCTTCACCGTTGACCGTACCGTATATTTTCCCGCGCACACAGTATTCCTTTGCGTAATTAATTCCGTACCATTACATAGGTACTTAAATATAAAAATTATTACTTTTAAATGACTTGGCGAACGCTAAATCGCTTGGCAACAAGTTTTTATCGGTTGGGTGGTAACCAGCCACGACCGAAGCCTGCAGACCAGACTCGACCCGGAAATCGAATCCAAGACTATAAATGTGACACAGAGGTCTTAAAACTGACAATTAGCACTCAATCATACTACTATTTTAAACGTGAATGTAAGTTTGTTTGTTACGTCTTCACGTGAAAACTACTCAACCGATCGTCATGAAACTTTGTACACATATTCTTGGAAGTATTAGAAATAACTTAGGATACTTTTTTTTTTTTTAATTTTAACGAAACATAAAAAACTGCTTCGTTAATTAATTGTCATAATTTCTATTGTAATGAGCTCGGATATGAATTTAAAATTAGTAACTCATTCAAAGGAAATTGTATTTTATTAAAAAAAAAATACCTATTGATATCTTGGAGATGTCTATCAATAAGTTTAAAGTTTTAAAAAACTAAAACTTATAGAAAAATCCTAGTACGATATTAAGGAATATATAAACGATAAAAAAGCTTGGCTGTGAATTGCTCTATCTCCATAGTTACTATAATTTATTATTCATTATGTAACATGGTGATAATAAAAAAAAACCAGGCTAAGTTTGTTGTGGGTTTCTTCATAGACCTGGGCGCGATTTGAAGCCTCTTAGCTTTAGTTGTCGATTGTAGTTATCACCATCACTACACGAATAGAAATAATGAAATAAACAATTCATACATGCCTGTAATAGGTTTATTAAAGCTATTTTTGATTTTCATTTTTGACACTTATTTAATGGCTTCGATGCGAGCGAAGTCGCGGGTAAAAGCTACTACCTATAATATAATTAAAAAACTGTTATACGAGACTATTTAAAATGATAATAATATTAATATCGGACGCGTAGGATGATGTCGGTTTAGCCCGATGATGCAATATTGCGCTTTTTGCTTTCGCAAATTAATAAATGGCAATGCAAATAATTATCACGGCCCGATGCGTCCGCGGATTGGTTTCAATTAAAATTTTATATAATAACAACGATCGGTTTTAATATATTGTATAATCTAATCAACGAACGCCATTTTTGTTTAGTGGTCAGCGTGTTTGACGTAACGGGAATGCGAAACGAATTTAATATTTCTTTTTGTCTCTCTTGGCCGCGTCCTTTAACACGTGTCTAAGACGTTTTTTTTACACTACAAGTTAGCCCTTGACGGCAATCTCACCTGGTGGTAAGTGATGATGCAGTCTAGGATGGTAGCGGGCTAACCTGTTAGGGGCATGGTAAACCCACACTCCTAATCGGTTTCTACGCGACATGGTGCCGGAACGCTAAATCGCTTTGCGACACGTCTTTGTCGGTAGGGTGGTAACAAGCCACGGCCGAAGCCTCCCACCAGATAAAGTAAAGTAGGATTTGGACTTTAATGAATTACGTAATTATTCATCATCATCATGATCAACCCATCGCCGGCTCACTACAGAGCACGGGTCTCCTCTCAATATGAGAAGGGTTCGGCCATAGTCCACCACGCCGGCCGTGTGCGGATTGGCAGACTTCACACGACTTTGAGAACATTACGGAGAACTCTCAGGCGTGCAGGTTTCCTCACGATGTTTTTCCTTCACCGTTGGAGCGAGTGATATTTTTTTTTAATACGTAATTATTTATCTTCATATAATTTTGTTGAAATTATTAAAAAGGTCAACGATAGTCATCACCATCATCATTTTTACGGTTTCCGTGGAACAGTGCGTGCGCTGTCGCGTTATAAAGGAGAGCGCGTTAGTGGAGATCTTGGGTTCGATTCCCGCCTCGAGTCTGTTCTGGTGGGAGGCTTAACCGTGGCTAGTTACCACCCTAATGACAAAGACGTGTCGCCAAGCGATTTAGCGTTCCGGCACGATGTCGCGTAGAAACCAATTAGGAGTATGGGCTTACCATATTATTCTAGCAGGTTAGCCCGCTACTATGTTAGACTGCATCATCACTAACCATAAGGTGAGATTGCCGTCTTTGCTTCAACGGTGAAGGAAAACATCGCGAGGAAAACTGCACGCCTGAGAGTTCTCCGTAATGTTCTCAAAGGCGTGTGAAGGCTGCCAATTCGCACATGGCCAGCGTGGTGGACTATGGCCGAACCCTTCTCATATTGAGAGGAGACCCGTGCTCTGTAGTGAGCCGGTAATGGGTTGATCATGATGAATACGTTATCAACATGATGTAATGTAACATAAATAATGTTTCATATTTTTTATAGTGACTTTGGTTTTTTTTTATTAACTACCTACCACAGATAAGCGCGGCGAACAGTCGAAAACGGGGTTTACTCGTTTTTTTTTTTGAGCGTCCAAAAATTCAATATTTCAAATATCGAACAGGAAGTGACGGCGATAAACGCGATAGGAAGCGGTGACCCCGCCGCGATAAGAGCGCGATTCGAAATTCAAATTGCGACACCCGCCATCTTTGTAAACATGGCCGCCCGTGTGCTTTATTGTATATATTTTTTTTTATCTGGATACATATTGTATGAGATCCGGGAATAGGTTTATTCTTGTGTTGCGGCGTTTCTTGGACGGACACAAGATGGTATCTCTATCTGCTTTTGAAATGGTTTATTTAGATTTTCTATTGATTTTCAAGTAGGCGAAGCTGTGAATAGATAAGACCCATTACCGATTCACAGCGTATCCTTGTTATGGGAATGAAAAATAATAGTTTAAAAAACTAAAAAAACACGCTACTGCACGCATGCGTAGTTCGCGCACTAGCTCTGTCTCTCTTACTCGCATGCAAAGGATGCGGAAAGAAATTAATTAATCCTGGCGAATCTAATTAGGATAATCGGATATTTTGATCGGATTATTGCATTGTCATCGACCTTTGACAGGTGTGCAAAGTTTGAATCAAATCTGATCGTTCAAAGTAGGGCAAAATCGAGCTCAAAGGAGTCGGTTACAAACAAACAAACAAACAAACAAACAAACAAACAAACAAACAAACAAACAAACAAACAAACAAACAAACATACATACATACGGGTGAAGCTAATAAAAGCGTGTTAATAACGCGTCACGGAGCGTATAATAGGTGTAATTTACGTAAAGGTGGCATGTCGGCAAAGGTGGGCGTTATGCCATCCGGCGTGACGGCATACGAGTTGATTGTATATAGGGCTATATAAAAAGAGGAACATTGCATAAATTTGAGTCAATATACCCGCGAACACTAGATAGTAGCATGTCGGCAAAGGTGGGCGTTATGCCATCCGGCGTGACGGCATACGAGTTGATTGTATATAGGGCTATATAAAAAAAACAATATTGGGTAAATTTTAGCGAATATACCTGCGAACACTAGATAGTCAAGAGAAGGGGCGTATAGGGCATGACGTCATAAGAGAGTTACGCCGTTTCCCGTGACGGCATACTGATCGATAGCTGTACTACCAGTAGAAGTATCTCATTTTAAAAGAATTACTGCTATATTGTAAAAGGTGTACGTAAAACAATTTTTGGTTTGTTTTTCATTCATAATTGTTTAGATTTTTTTTAAATATACCTATAGCCTTTGACTTTAATCTCACTTGATGGTAAGTGATGATGCGGTCTAAGATGGTAGCGGGCTAATCTGCTAGGATAATATGGTAAACCCACACTCCTAATTGGTTAATACGCGACATCGTGCCGGAACGCTAAATCGCTTGGCGACACGTATTTGTCATTAGGGTAGTAACTAGCCACGGTAAAGCCTCCCACCAGACCAGACTCGAGCCGGGAATCGAACCCAAGACCTCCAACTTTATAACTTTATAACCATACCCCTAACAGGCTACCCTGTTAGGGGTATGGAAAATCCACACTCCTAATTGGTTTCTAGGCGACATCGTGCCCGCTAAATCGCTTTGCGACACGTCTTTATGGGTAGGGTGGTAATCTCGAGCCGGGAACCGAACCCAGGACCCAGCGCTGCGCCACGGAGGTCGTCAATGTACGGTCCAATGCAAACAATTAAAACCCAAGATTAAAATCGAAACCTACTGAACCCGGTAATCGACGCGTGCTATTGGAGTGCGCGACCCGATAGCGTCTCATAACAACGCAACCGCCTCACCAGGCACAGGTGGGGTGGCGGGATGTTAACGAGTGAACGATTCGACGATTACCCGTTTGACGGTGCGAACGAATCCGTGCATTCAGCAGATGCGTTCAGCGCGAGATGAAAATTAATATTGCTTTTGAACCAACGCTGTTTCGGTTACAGATAACTAGGCAGTTATTACGTGGTTTATTTTAACCGAACCGACTAATAATAACTAACTACTTAGGTATACTTGAATTATATATACTAACTACTTAGGTATACTTGAATTCTTTTTATTATGTGTTTATTTTTTTTTTGGTAAGCTGATGTATGGTTAGAAAGCTGTGATGGCCATTATTTTTTGTTGTTTTGTTGGAAAAGCTTTATAGCTACCGCCGTCCTTTAAGCGAGGACGTGTATGATTATGTGGGGGGCCCCCCCCCCCCCCCCTTTGTCGTGGGGGTGTACCCGAACTAAAACCACCCACCCAACCACCACAGCATGTCCCACTCGCTGACTTTGCTGAACGCCTGGGGAACCCATTGTATACTTCCCAGACATCCACCAGCCGCCCCAACCTTAGCAACAGGGCTCCCGCGCTAAAAGAGAGAAGATCCAGGACACTCATCATCATCATCATGAACAACCCAATACCGGCTCACTACAGAGCACGGGTCTCCTCTCAATAGAAGAAGGTTTCCTAACTATATTTTCCTTCACCGTTGAAGCAAGTGATATTGTATTTTTTTAAAAACGCACATAACTCCGAAAAGTTAGATGTGTCGAATCCCCGACCACTGATTAGGAGGCGGATGTCCTAACCACTAGGCTATCACAGCTTTTTTTTCTGTCAAAAAAAAAGATTATTACTATGTTTAAGCTTTTAATCTAAACACTCATGACTAATCAAATCAACACACAGACCCCCACTTGTCCCTACATTAGACATATCAATAAAAGTTCAGATAAAACTATTATCGTCATATAGAACCCATCCGCTTGTAAAGCGTACGGCATAAATTGATGATTATAAATGAATACCTACTTGTTATCACTTACTGTGCACTCAATCTGTTTTACTCTCGCTCGATGACGTCACGACAAATCCAACATGGCGGACTTCCTAGTTACCAACCCGCTGACAGACGTACCGCCAAGTGATTTAGCGTTGCTTTTTTTTTTCGGACTGTCTATTAGCTGTGCTAACCCTATTGGTTGCCACAGCGTAACCGGGCTGTCTGAAGCTTTTTGAGCCCTACGGCTCGAAGAAACTAAGGGAACGGCTGCCTAAGGGCGCCTCCTGTGAGGTCGAACCTCGGCTTAGGCGACGTTTGGGATAACGGGGGGGTCGGACGGTGGAAGCGTTCCATTACGATGTCGCGTTGATATTAGATACCCATTAGGCATACGGGCTTAAAACTACATTCGTGGACTTTCGTGTACCGATTTCGATGGGTTGCAGAATAATATACAACTACCGTACTAACTACAGAAACGGTGACAGCCTTGTGGTTAGGGCGTCGGCCTCCTAATCAGAGGTCGGCGGTTCGAATCCGGGCACGCACCTCTAACTTTCGAAGTTATGTGCGTTTTAACAAAATTAAAATATCACTTGCTTCAACAGTGAAAACATCGTGAGGAAACCTGCACGCCTGAGAGTTCTCCATAATGTTCTCAAAGGCGTGTGAAGTCTGCCAATCCGCACATGGCCAGCGTGGTGGACTATGGCCGAACCCTACTCATATTGAGAGGAGACCCGCGCTCTATAGTGAGCCGGTAATGGGTTGTTCATGATGTATATATTTATACCTGACTACTTCCTGACTCACCAGTAAGACCCACTGATCTGATAAACACTTCGCTTCCTGCTCAATTCAGTGTGTGGCAAGCGCGTTAATATACAAAACATTTATGCGCGTTCAGCGTTATCCATATGAATAGCTACTTCCAGAATTTAAAATTCTAATATCGATTTCGTCACAGATACAATCTATATGTGTGTGTGCTTGTATTGACTCTAATAGAATATTGATGTAGTGATAAGCGACAAAAGATTTTTTTCTTTGGCAACGAAATATTTGTTTGCTATGGGTTCAAGTCATTGAGTTACCACTAGCCGTAGCTAGAGCGCGTCATACAAAAACTAGGCGAGAACTTGTCACCAACTAACTACACATTCCTACATATCGGTATATCGATGTATTACAACCCGTCTAATACACTAGACATCTGGCCGTTATATTATCTATAGCGGCGCGTAGTGCTTTGTAATTCATTCGGATTATACGGCTCGAGTGTTAGAATCGGTGACTTCCGTCTAGCCTTGTCACACACTGGGGGAAAGGGGTGCACGCGTCGCTATTTGTGCACTACTTTTCCGTCCCATTTTTTGAGCGTTAATGATCGATCTACGGCTAGTGCTAAATCAATGATACCACACCCCTAACAGGTTAGCCAGCTACCATCTTAGACTGCATCATCACTCACCACCAGGTGAGATTGCCGTCAAAGGCCAACTTGTAGTGGATAAAAAATCCAGTGTCAGAATTGGTGAACTTAGTCTAGCCTTGTCACACACTGGGGGAAAGGGGTGCACGCGTCGCTATTTGTGCACTACTTTTCCGTCCCATTTTTTGAGCGTTAATGATCGATCTACGGCTAGTGCTAAATCAATGATACCACACCCCTAACAGGTTAGCCCGCTACCATCTTAGACTGCATCATCACTCACCACCAGGTGAGATTGCCGTCAAAGGCCAACTTGTAGTGGATAAAAAATCCAGTGTCAGAATTGGTGAACTTAGTCTATCCTTGTCACACACTGGGGGAAAGGGGTGCTCGCGACGCTATTTGTGCACTACTTTTCCGTCCCATTTTTTGAGCGTTAATGATCTACGGCTAGTAGTAAATCAATCGTTCAAATATCCACGGCTTAAACCCGTGGCAGGCCGTTAAAGGGTTTCGTAATAATGATGACAGTGAAGTTAAACATAACTATAATTTAACACATAATAAAAAGCTTACGTTATTTTTATTCTACCACACCGTCTATCTGTTCATTGTTTAAATGATCTTTTAGATTAATTAACTAATATTAAGCGAAATCAGATTTTTTTTTTTCTAAAATGTTCTTGCATTAATCTGTGCATAATATAGATACATATTATATTGATCAATTTAAGAAAAAAATTGTTACTTATGAAAAATCGCTGGTAGAGTTGTATATTATTCTGAAACCCATTGAAATCGGTACACGGAAGTCCACGAATGTAGTTTTAAGCCCGTATGCCTAATGGGTATCTAATATCAACGCGACATCGTAATGGAACGCTTCCACCGTCCGACCCCCCCGTTATCCCAAACGTCGCCTAAGCCGAGGTTCGACCTCACAGGAGGCGCCCTTAGGCAGACGTTCCCTTAGTTTCTTCGAGCCGTAGGGCTCAAAATTTCTTCTGGCAGAGCTTCTTTCCGAAGCTTCAAACATCCCGGTTACGCTTTGGCAACCAGTAGGGTTAGTATAGCTAATAGACAGCCCGAAAAAAAAATATTTATGACTTATTTCTACAGGATATCAAAATCAAAATTCAAAATTGCGTTTATTCAGCCATTATAAGGAAAAAATTACATCACATCTAAAAACGTATGTGTCCTGAAATTGGCTGAACAGGGCGCTGCCTCAGCTTGATGCTGCGTCAAAATTGACTGCAGCGCTGATTGTCAGGCATAACCCATGCTGATATCACGGAGTGACTGGGAAAGTGCTCCTTTAGTGTGTGAGGGTGTGTGCGCGTGTGCGTGAGTACGTGTTTGGTTGCTTTTCTGTTTTTGTTTTTATTTTTATTTTATTATTTAGGCTAAATAAATATTTTAATCCTGCCTGGAAAATTTGTTGGCTTTATGGCTAACTTGATACGATATTTTCATTTCACAGTTTTTGTGTTTCCAATAAATACTTTTTTATAAAATGTCTGAAAGAAAACAAAGATTTCAACAGCCGGGCAGGTGGCGGAAGATCATTCCAAATTTTACAGGCAGCGTATTTGAAAGTCCCCTTAAAAGCGGCGGACCTATGAAATGGCACAGAAATCCGAGGTGCTGATCTCGAACCCAAGGTACCATTTTCACGTGCCCATTTTATTTTGGAGTGTAGGTAAGCGGGCTTTCCAGTATGAATAACCCCAAAAAGCGTAGTAGCCAGATGAAGTCTGCGAAGAAGATATCGGTGCGTTTGTTGAAGAACTTCACAATCTACCATTTTACCACAGAAAAGCCGTCATGGCTTCGTTATGTGGTCGGCATCCAATCAATTTGTGCGGAACGTTTTAACCACGTGTCTGATACGTTGTACTGAAGTATTGAACGCCTTTATCTGTGTTTCCATGTTTAACTTGCCTACAGTTAAAAAACTAAC
Source organism: Lasiommata megera (assembly GCA_928268935.1). NCBI lineage: Eukaryota > Metazoa > Arthropoda > Insecta > Lepidoptera > Nymphalidae > Lasiommata > Lasiommata megera. Next base: position 9,054,534 of record OV743334.1, read on the forward strand.
TATTGCTTCCTAACAGGGGTTATAATCATATAACGCCTGTCATACTGAAATATAAAAACACGTTTTTAATCCTCTAGGGGAATTTATCAGATTTTTTTATAAACTTTTTTAAAGAAACTATACCAGAATATTATATAGATATAAAAGTATAAAACTTAATTGTATGTCTTTGATTTCGAAATAACTCGCTAGCTATAGCTATAGCTATTTCTTCCAGGCAACCGAGAATATACAATATATGCTTGGTTGGTGATACAACATTAGAAATAAAGAAATATATATTCCTATATAATAAATCCTGAAGCGGTGATAGCTCAGTGGTTAGGCGTCAGCCTCCTAATCAGAGGTCGGCGGTTCGAATCCGGGCACGCACTTCTAACTTTTAGGTTTTATGTGCGTTTTTAAACAATTAAAATATCACTTGCTTCAATGGTGAAGGAAAACATCGTGAGGAAACCTGCACGCCTGAGAGTTCTCCACAATGTTCTCAAAGTTGTGTGAAGTCTGCCAATTCGCATATGGCCAGCGTGGTGGACTATGGCCAAACCCTTCTCATATTGCGAGGAGACCCGTGCTCTGTAGTGAGCCGGTAATGGGTTGATCATGATGATGATATAATAAATCCATAAAATATATACTCAATACGAGATTAAAGAAGAATATAATAAACTATTATATATACTATATGTTATAACTAATACATGCCTCGACATGTTTCCATCTTTGCATAAACGATATAAAAGCTCAAAGGGTTTTTGTTCTTTCACTCAAACTGTCTCATTATTTATAAACCCGGCTTTCCCCCTCGCTCGCTATCCCTTATATTGAGATATGAAGAAGATTATTAGATATTCTGTCGTATCGATTCCTTCCCCGCGACTTTGTCTCTTAACACCACCCCTTAAGTAATTTTTCGCCACGTCAACTGAAATGTTCAAATTATTATCCGTATATATTAGCTCTCACGCCCGTGTGCAAAATAAATATATATAAAAAACCAAAAGTGAGAAGTTCTAAATCTCTCTGTCCTATGAGAGAAGGCTTTGCCCAAGCCTGGGATATAAGACTCCCAGATTCCGCGATGTATAATATCATCATCAACATGATCAACGCATTGCCGGCTCACTAAAGAGCACGGGTCTTCTCTCAATATGAGAAGGGTTTGGCCATAGTCCACAACGCTGGCCATGTGCGGATTGGCAGACTTCACACGCCTTTGAGAACATTACGGAGAACTCGGGCGTGCAGGATTCCTCGCGATGTTTTCCTTCACCGTTGAAGCGAGTGATGGTTTAATTGATTATTAAGGCACATATGTATTTTTTTTTATTCACTACAAGTTAGCCCTTGACAGCAATCTCAAATGATGGTAAGTGATGATACAGTCTCAGATGGTAGCGGGCTAACCTGTTAGGGGTATGGTGAACCCATACTCCTAATTGGTTTCTACGCGACATCGTGCCGGAACGCTAAATCGCTTGGCGACACGCCAAGTTCGAAAGTTAGAGGTGCGTGACCGAGATCGAACACCCAACCTATGATTAAAAGGCGGACGTCCTAACCTAACCACTGATCTAACAAAGATTAGTATATTGTGTAGTTATAATTAGTCTAGTATTGGTACATGGGTCAATAGGTTGCAATTTTTTTTTTATTCACCACAAGTTAGCCCTTGACTGCATCTCACCTGATGGTAAGTGATGATGCAGTCTAACATGGTAGGATGGTTATAAGTTTACCACTAGTGAAGTGGTTATTAATTTCACCCAGTTTCCAATCATATACTGTTGTAACAAAGGTAATCCAGCAATCTATCTAATAGATATTGAATGGCTTAAAACATTTCACATTGATGCTCTCGCTCGGTATACCAGATTCCAGCATCCATTCTGCATGATATTTTGAAGGGGAATTTACAATGGGCACTTTTTTAATTACGAAAAGAGAATATCGCCTTTTGTCTATGGCGGAATTAAAAATGGCCGACCGTAATGGATGATGGAGAAATGGGGAAACAATAATACAGACATAATTACTACCTAAGTACCTACTCACAGTTTTGTATAGTGCTTGTATGAAAACTTGTGTTTTTACGAGTTTGAAATTATAGCTACCAAAATACACCTACAGAATCTGTATCTATCTATATATATTTTTTTTTCGGACTGTCTATTAGTTGTACTTACCCTATTGGTTGCCACAGCGTAACCGGGCTGTTTGGCGAGCTTCGGAATGAAGCTCTGCCAGAAGAAATTTTGAGCCCTAGGGCTCGAAGAAACTAAGGGCTCAAAACTCCTAACTCTCCTAACTCTGCCTAAGGGCGCCTCCTTTGAGGCTAAACCTCGGCTTAGGCGACGTTTGGCATAACGGGGGGGTCGGACGGTGAGTGTTCCGTACGTATCCGAGGCCTTGGATGGAGCCCACGTCCGGATGACGTAAGATAGCGGGGACCTCGTCTTCGCCGCGAAGACGGTGTGTAGCGTATGATTGTGTGGTAGGTGGTACGAGTGTGTTGTCAGTAGTCATCTGATCGTCAGGGTCGTGAAGGATATGTTTAGGTCTCCTCTATCGGAGAGGAGCGCTTAGGTCGGGGGAGTAAAATGAAGCCGCAACTACGACAGGGTTCGGTTGTCGGATTGATTTCTCGAAATAGCTTTTCGAGTTCTATCTATACATAGTTCTAAAGATTTAGTTGTGTTTCAACCGATGCGGTGATAGCCTAGTGGTTAGGGCGTCAGCCTCCTAATCAGAGGTCGGCGGTTCGAATCCGGGCACGCACCTCTAACTTTTCCGAGTTATGTGCGTTTTTTTTTAAACAATTAAAATATCACTTGCTTCAACGGTGAAGGAAAACATCGCGAGGAAACCTGCACGCCCGAGAGTTCTCCATAATGTTCTCAAAGGCGTTTGAAGTCTGCCAATCCGCACATGGCCAGCGTGGTGGACTATGGCCAAACCCTTCTCACATTGAGAGGAGACCCGTGCCCTGTAGTGAGCCGGTAATGGGTTGATCATGATGATGATGATGACTGAAGAAGTGTGTTTCTTAACATGTGTATATTTGTAATTGTGTTGAATCTAATAAATAAACGTATTTCTATTTTATTCTATTCTATAACAGAACTGCCGTATAAAACTGCGCACACCACTTTAAATCCCAAGCACATTTACTAACTACACTCTCCAGTCTCGAATACATTTTAGTTGAGCGTACGAAAAGAATGCTTTTCAATTCCTACACAAACTGGATTGTCATCCGCGAACAACGCATTAAGCCGGCCCTAATGCTATGTATAAAACTACGCCATTAACGCATCGCTATCTTGCTAAAACGTTCCACCTAGGAGAGCTAGCGAAAGGGTTAGCTTTATTTATTTATTTATTCATTCAAAGCGCCACCAACAGATTTATATATACGATGACTACGGGGCGGGCCGTGTCTTCGTCGGTAATTTGGGTAGACGTAGATAGTTTCGGGGAAAGAGACCAGATACTCTTGGTAGAACAGAATTACAATTATAAATATGGTAATTTATAAGGATTAGACTATACGCTCCATCAAGTACAACTATGCACTACCGCGTCTCGACCACCGATCCGAACCGACGACGACTGTCCTACGTTTCTCTTAGTGGTTATTATCTTAAAAGTTCTGCTAGTACGATATTAGTTAAATTCAGTGTAAGAAGAAATCGAGTCAAATCTAAAGGTGTTCTTACTGCACGATACCTGAAAATTGCCCACACGATGTCGGACGGATCAGGTCAAAATCCGCCCGATCCTGCATATAAATCAATTTAGAGGTAACTACAGCATGCATAATAACTCAAGTCGACGTAATAGATAAACTAACAGCAAATAAAGGAAAATAAAAAAATATAAATTAAAATATCACTTGCTTCAACGGTGAAGGAAAACATCGCGAGGAAACCTGCACGCCCGAGAATTCTCCATAATGTTCTCAAAAGCGTGTGAAGTCTGCCAATCTAACTAGACTAGTGTTTTTTTTTTAAATTGTGCAGTTTGTCATTAAAAATATCAATTGAAATATCTTTAGAAACGAAATGTAAACTCGCGAACGCGAAATCGCTTGGCGACACGTCTATGTCGGTAGGGTGGTAACTAGCCACGGCCGAAGCCTCCCACCAGACCAAAACAACAATATATGTAATTAGATAATGGGAGTTTTAATTAAAAAAAAAAAAACAATTATCTCAATACAGTTTCTGTGGTTCACCGGATGTGAATACATTTTTTTATTATTACATAAAAATCAATCCCAGCATCCCGTAGTGTGTGTGTGTGTGTGTGTCTTCTCATCTCAGTGAGGGCCCCTCTTACCCATCCGTCAGCCTCTGGCCGCGGCGTCACAAAGGGGCGCGTAGGTACCTACTCGGCAGTTGGGGGGGCGTCGTATTGAGTGTTTCCTTTTCAAATGGAGTTCACAAAATTACCTACTGTGTCATCTGTATTGAATAGTAAAACCTATTGCATACCTACGTTGTTTCGGTCAATCAAACGTGAAAATAATGAATAGAAGCAGGCGTTACTTTGCGGAAGTCCATGATAAACAATAAACAGCAAGTGCAATTTGCTATATTCCCCCGACAGCAGGGAGATTTGTACAATATAACACCACACAAAATCTTCCACTAGAACCTAAAAGTTCGAGATCTTTACTTTTCGCGCTTGTGAAGTCAACATCTGAGGATGATCCGGTGTCGGGTCGAAACGTGCGTAGAGGTTCTGAGGTAAAAAAAAAAACACCAAAAACACCCTCAAGTTTTAAAAAAAAAACGCGTCCATACTCGCGATACAAACTATAATTTGTATTTATCATTTATATCGACTGTGAGTTAATTAATAAAAAACAACTATATTGCTTGAGTAATAAGATTTAATTTTCTTTGTATCTATGTGTACTGAAATCTTACTACTGTTGTATCTCAACCATTGGTTTTGAAAAATATGCAAATATGTCAAGCAATTCGCTCAAGCAAATGTCCCCGTTCGAAATTCGAACAGGCCGAAACAATCATGGCGGCGGCGGCGGCGGTTCGGTCGGAGGGCGCATGCGTCTCACGCGGGCGGGAACCCGCGCGATTGGATGCTTCCTGCCGCAAATTGAACGCTGCGGACGTCCGTCGCGCGCGTTCCTATTTTAAAATAGAGATTCGATATTTAAATGGTATACTTTGTTTGCGAGCGTGATTTTTTTTTATTGTGATTGGTTTTAAGAGCATATAATCAAAGGCCGTTTGGAGAAAGGCGGGAGACTTCGTATATGGCGGGCGCGGTTTTTTCACGCTTTTCTTGAATTAATGTTTGTTGGCTAATTTTGAAAAGGACTGGTGTTGGTTGTGTCGCGGACAGTTTTGGTGTTGTTTGTGTAGTGGCTTGTTTTCTGAATGGTTAACATGTATTAATTTGGGAAGGGTTTGAGGGAGCCGCGTCCGCGGAGTGCGAAGTTTCCCGCCATTTCTCCCTAACTTCTACATTGCTATAAACTTGACATTGGCTAATCTGTGTACAGCCGTAAAACGAAAGAAAAAAAAAGGCCGTTTGTATATTGTAGGATGACCATATTAAAGTTACATAATACGGGACCGATTTTTTTCCACTACTTAAAACTAAAAAGTAGCGCCAGTGTCAGAAAAGATGAGGTGTAACAGGCTGGCATAGTATGGTCATATAATGCGGAGGAAAGAAAGTAATGTCACCAAAAGAATGTTATATATGAACGTGGAAGGGCAAAAGAGTAGAGGAAGACCAAAGAAGAGATGGATGGATTGTGTAAAAGAGGATATGCGGGTAAAAGGTGTGGGTAGTGAGGTGACGGCTGATAGACGTGAGTGGAAGAAGAAGACGTGTTGTGCCGACCACACGTAATGTGGGATAAGGGCAAGAAGAAGAAGAAGACTTAAAACTAAAAAAATATAAAAGGCCTATTAAATGTAGTATTGTTTGTTCGATTTAATTTATTTTCGCGTTTTGTACACCGTCTGTCTAACGTAGAAACGGTCGCCGAAAAAGAAATTAAAAAAAAAAAAAATCGCGACTACGGTTCACGAATGCGACAAGAGTGATCTCGGCATAATCGTGGCGCGAAAAAGAAATGCAAATAACCGACGACAAAGGCACGATAGCGCGGGCTTAATTACAGACTGCAATTTTGGAAATGGGCCCTTGTGACAACCCTGTTAGGGGTGACCCTAACAGGGTTGTCACTATCGCAGGGCCGCGGTTATATCCGCTATAGGGAGGTACGTTTTAGTTATCTCAACTTTAAACCGCGGTCCGTTATGATGAATTTAAATGTACCATTCTAATTGACGGACTGCTATGAATTATCTGCCGTGATTCAAGTGGAAACAGAGGTACTGAAGCTGTGATTATGTATATGCTATTTCGTAAAATACAGTCGCTGCGTACTACGCCTTCATCATGATCAACCCATTACCGGCTCACTACAGAGCACGGGTCTCCTCTCAATATGAGAAGGGTTCGGCAATAGTCCACCACGCTGGCCGTGTGCGGATTGGCAGACGTCACACGCCTTTGAGAACATTGCGGAGAACTCTCAGGCGTGCAGGTTTCCTCACGATGTTTTCCTTCACCGTTGAAGCAAGTGATATTTGAATTGTTTAAAAACGCACATAACTCCGAAAAGTTAGAGGTGCGTGCCCGGATTCGAACCGCCGACCTCTGATTAGGAGGCTGACGCCCTAACCACTGGGCTATCACCGCTTATAACTAACTATTCACATAAATAGCACATTTAATTTGGCCGCACCAAACAACTTCGTAATCTGTAACATTATAGCATGGTTTGATCATGTAATGCGAAGGAAAGAAAATCACGTTAACAGAATAATATTAAATATCACTTGCTTCAACGGTAAAGGAAAACATCGTGAGGAAACCTGCACGCCTGAGAGTTCTCCATAACGTTCTCAAAGGCGTGTGAAGTCTGCCAATCCGCACACGGCCAGCGTGGTGGACTATGGCCAAACCCTTCTCATATTGAGAGGAGACCCGACCCGTATAGTGAGCCGGTAATGGGTCGATCATGATTATGATGATGTGAATAATAATTAGTCTATTGAAACGATTGAAAGCTGTTTTGAATTGCTAACTTTATGTCGATTCGGAGGGCGTTTGAAGAATTTAGCCTGCTTAAAATAAGCAAACACAACAGTAGAGAATTCCAGTGACCTCCACCGGTACGATAAATAGAACCACTTACAAACGACGACCGCCATAACTGTCGGTGAAAATACGCCAAAATTCAACAACGCGACTGTGTGTTTGACATTTCATTAGAAAAATTTAACGGACCATTAAAATTTCTTATACTTTTTTTTTGTGCAACCATTTAACGAAAGATTAGATGCGTTTGTGCAACTGACAGTAAATATGAGTGGCGAAGAGCTGTTCATCAGAGCATACAAGATTTTGAACAGAGGCGTCTTGAAAACCTAGACGCCAAACGCCAGCTCCAAAACTCTCTGCCTAAGCCCTCCTACAATTACACCTACAATGCGCAGGGACAACTTTACTGCGCTACTTGTGAGCGCGTGTTCAAGGCTAAGTTTGGTTTCGCGAGTCATATACGAGCACATGATCGAAACCAAGCTGCCAGTATTTGCCAGGGTGTCGCCGTCGACGGAAACGTCTAGCAGGACATCATCAGAAACAGTCGCGACTACCCGCGGTTTGTGAATGCGACAAGAGTGAAATTAATTTTGGTGCGCCTCGTACAAAGATCTCCGCATAATCGTGGCGCGAAAAAGAAATGCAAATATCCGGTGACAAAGGCACGATAGCGCGGGCTTTTAAAACGGGCTTACAAACTGTCATTTTGGAAATGGGCCCTTGCGACAACCCTGTTAGGGCCGCTGTTATCTTGGCTAAAGGACTATACGTTGCAGTTATCTCAACTTTACACCGTAGTCTGTAACGGTTTATTTTTGTCGTTTTTTTTTTTCTTATTCACCACAAGTTAGCCCTTGACGGCATCTCACCTGATGTAAGTCATGATGCGGTCTAAGATGGTAGCGGGCTAACCTGTTAGGGGTATGTTAAACCCATACTCCTAATTGGTTTCTACACGACATCGTGCCGGAACGCTAAATCGCTTGGCGACACGTCCTTGTCGGTAGGGTGGTAACTAGCCACGGCCGAAGCCTCCCACCAGACCAGACTCGAGCCGGGAATCGAACCCAGGACCTCCAACTTTAAAATGCAACAGCGCACGCGCTGTACCACGGAGGTCGTCAAAAATGGTTATTTTATAAACGCATTCAAAGCCCTTTTGTACCATTAAGTGTTGTGTTGTCCGAGGTTGTAGTACCTAGTACCAAAAAGTGAGATCCCGGGTTCTAAAGACACGTCTAGCGATTAAACATTCCGGATTGCTACCGAGTAAAGAGAGAAACGGTGATAGCCTAGTGGTTAGGGCGGCAGCTTCTCCAATATAATCTCATGAATTCAGCCCGACCGAGGAATCGAATATGGAGAATTAATGTCAATATTATATTCCGATAAACCGATATATCATATAAAATCAACAGTTATCAATACATATCGATTGTTCAATAGAGGTTTCTATATTTTACAGCGTTGTTAAGTTTTCGTCGTACATTTTCACAGTAATTGTGGTTGTCGTTCCTAAGTGCTTCTCTTTCACGTAGTTGTGGAAGCTACTCGAATCCTCTTCTTGCTTGCTTATTTGGACCGGTCTGGATTCATCAATAATAAAAATTCTATACATTGCCTATACCTGATAATAAAAACAATTAAAAACACGACAGTCACTGCATTGTATGAAAATAGCGTCGAACATCCGCCATTGTATTGAAATAAACAAAATATCAAAACCACTCAGGAAGATGGAAGAATTCTAAAGATACCTCATCCCATACCTCAATATCTGTTCAGGCGTAGATAATGATAATAGAATCATCATCATCATCATCATGAACAACCCATTACTGCCTCACTACAGAGCACGGGTCTCCTCTCAATATGAGAAGGGTTCGGCCATAGTCCACCACGCTGGCCATGTGCGGATTGGCAGACTTCACACGCCTTAGAGAACATTATGGAGAACTCTCAGGCGTGCAGGTTTCCTCACGATGTTTTCCTTCACCGTTGAAGCAAGTGATATTTAATTTTTATTTTTTTTTTTAAACGCACATAACTCGGAAAATTTAGAGGTGCGTGCCCGGATTCGAACCGCCGACCTATGATTAGAAGGCAGACGCCCTAACCACTAGGCTATCACCGCTTCCGCTTCCGGTAATAGAATAAAGAAACTCAAATACATACTTTTATTGGAATCGTAAATACTAAAGGTCCAATACAGGTACACGTTCAGTTAATAATAAAATTTCCATATTAATACACAATTACAGGAGACGAGATGTTATCGCTGTTCTTTCAAGGAATAAAAATTTAAATAAGCGAGATCGTCCAGATAGAACACGATGTCACAAGTTTTACGGGTTCGAGGGGCCTCTTAAATGTCCCTGGAACGGAAAATCTGTAAAATTTTGTCGATGTCTCATTACTTCGGTATGTTTATTTACCTTTGATGCTGTGACTGATCCTAATAAGTATTCACAAAAGCGAAAGACCACTAGCTAAGTGATTTATCCTATCAACGTGTAGGATGTTCAAACTACTGGACTTCAAGACGCTTCCACCTGAAGTTTGGCATACAGAAACACTGGCACTGGCTGTTGGCACTACTATTGGACCTGTCGATTAAGTTTAGTTTAGAGAATTGTGCAGAGAAGAATCGACACCATTAAAACTTGGATGTGCACTAGGGAAGGATTTTGAGAAGATCATTTCAAACATTCATTATGAAATATTGCTCTGATAGCAGCATAGCTCTCAAATAACATACACATCCCATACATATCACTCACTCACACTCATGCTCCTTATAAAACATTTCGCTTACAATCTTTAAGCTTACAGACGCTTGAAATTGTCTTTTGATCTGTGACTCCTAGTTGGTGGCCCTGTTTTCCGAGATACAGTCTTAACTAGTTCGGAAAACAGGTGCATAATGGCAGTGTAATATTATATAAGACATTTTAAGTTATAAGACTTCTGTTGTAAACGATATGTATGTTTTGCTGGAATAAAAAAAAAACTTTAAGTAGCATGTTAGATGGTGATAACTGGTGGAGAACTCTCAGTCTCCATAATGTTCTCAAACGCGCGTGAAGTCTGCCAATCCGCACACGGCCAGCGTGGTGGACTATGGCCGAACCCTTCTCATATTGAGAGGAGACCCGTGCTCTGTAGTGAGCCGGTAATGGGTCGATCATAATGATAATACATATATGGGAATTTACACTTCGGATTTCTTCCGATAAAAGGCGCTCTTCAGACGGTACGAAGTTAACTGGGTCAGCTAGTTAATAATACATAATTTCTCTAAAAGGCTCCCTTCATGCAAAGGTCAGGCTCACTTAAACGCACAGAAATCTGTTCTTACCCATATCAGTCCGATCTCTTTATTCAACATACATATCTTTAGGGAGGGCCGAAGAATAATTCCGCCCGGGACCCGTATTAATTTTACATTACCCCGCGCTTTGTGCCAGTAGCCTGGGGTAGCCCGCTCTCCCGATTCTCCGGGATTAAAATGAAATGAATAGTTTTGTTATTTTTAGAGCAGCTGCACTTTTATTTTCTTAGAACTATAGTTTGTTTTGAGCCGTGTCGTGTAAGCAATCTTATGATTAAGAACCAATGTTTTTTTTCTGTGCACTACAATTTTCCTTCAGTTGTATTCGATTAGCTTAACCGAATCCATGACACATGCACACATGTGTCGTCCTCGTCGCCAATGTGGTGTTTAGTCCCGCGGGAATACCAGGATTAGGGATTTCTTAATAAGAGACGTTGGCTTCATTGTAAAACTATATTAAACCCCGGACTGACAGAACTGACATTACAAAATAAGAGATATATAAAATATATAAGACCTACATACGTCACAGTTTATATCATTTCACGTCACACTATTCAAAGTAGTAATAAAACAAAAGCAGGAAACAGTTGATCTGTCACAATTGTCTGTCAGAATTAACCATGATTTTAATCTTATTACTAACCGAATTTTTTGATGGTACCACTCTATTTCTCTCCTTTTGTGTTGTGATAATCCTAATGTTGTCTTCCCGTTTTTCGCAACATACACATTTGGTGAATGAAAAAAATTAAATGAAAATGAAAATACACTTTATTGTACACCACACCAACAGAAGACCAAATAAAAACACACAAAGAATAGAAGGTACAATAGGCGGCCTTATCGCTAAAGAGCGATCTCTGCCAGATTCTGCCAGATGAAGTATTCGATACATAGTCTTATTTCCCCATTTACGTTGTTTCATTGTGTTACTATTAAACAAATGCAAATTTTTGTTATAAATCTATTCAAAATATCAACATTCCGTTCAACCGTTGCTGCGTGAAATTAGTACACACCAGAAAACGCGCGATCAAAACATGAATATCAAGATCGAAATTGTTTTAAGGAATTATTTTTTTATAAATCTTTACAAAATATCAACATTATGTTTAACCGTTGCTGCGTGTAATTATTACACACAAGCAAACACGCGTTCGTAACATTAATCCCCACTTTCAAAGATACAGTATAATATACTAGTTAGGAAAGCGGGAGATCATAAAATTATTAACCACTGTAATTATTAGCAAATAAATAAATAAAATTAAAAAATAATAATAACGATAGAATATTGTTTTAGCAAATAAAATAAATAAAATAACGATATAATATAGTTTTTAAGATATGCTATTTTTTTTTTTATAAATAGTTGGTACGGTACACGTCCCGTCACCGATCAGAACAGTTGGCCACCCCACACAGTGCCCCCGCGTTTCGGATATAGAATGTTGTTTTCAATACGCTATTCCTTTTGTCCGGCCGCAGATGTGCGCACGTGCACTCGCTTCGAGGGATCGAGATCGCGTCGTCGTCGTCGGTGCGAGCTGTCGGGGACGACGGTGCGAGTAGTGGGGTCGGTGCGAGCTGCCGGGGACGATGGTGCGAGTAGTGGGGGACGGTGCGAGCTGTCGGGGACGATGCGAGCTGTCGGGGACGGTGCGAGCTGTCGGGGTCGATGCGAGATATCGGGGACGGTGCGCTGTGACTTGGTGAGTTGTTAACGTTTATTGCATAGATATAATTGTTTTTCTTTTTGTTTGTTTTTTTTATACTACAACTTTGTCGTTTGTTGCAATTACAGTGGTAGGATATAATTGTTTTTTTTTTTGTTTAAATATAACTTAGTCGTTTACTGCAACCTCAGTGGTAGGTGATGGTGTAGCCGAGAGGTTGTCGAACTTATTTATTTTACTCATCGCCGGCTTTGGTTTGATTAATATAAAGTGCTTAGTTTTGTTTTATTACTCAAAATCTTGAAATTTCACTCTCATTATTATTTTCATAACGCGCCAAAAGAAGTATCATAATCAAACCATTCTCAGCTCACTACAGAGCACGGGTCTCCCCTCAATATGAGAAGGGTTTGGCCATAGTCCACCACGCTGGCCGGGTGCGGATTGGCAGACTTCACACGCCTTTGAGAACATTACGAAGAACTCTCAGGCGTGCAGGTTTCCTCACGATGTTTTCCTTCACCGTTGAAGCGAGTGGTATTTTAATTGTTTAAAAACTGACATAACTCCGAAAAGTTAGAGGTGCGTGATTGAACCCCCGACCTCTGATTAGGAGGCTGACTTCCTAACCACTAGGCTGTCACAGCGGCAATAACGCTTGGCCGTTATTATTATTTAGCTAACCGACACTCAACCCTTCCGCCCCGGCGCGGCGTCCAATATCATCGCGGCCCCGTAACAAATGGACGAAAATATTGGCTCGTTAGTACACTATCATTAGTCAACGTCGGGTAAGTCGATGTAACTGCTAATATTGTTAAACGTTCAATTATACAACGCCCCGGACGCCCCGGGTGGGTGGGTGTAAACGAATCCGTTGATAATTCATTCCACCTAAATAACTAATCTTGTCTATACAGATAGTTTATGGACTTTAAAAAGACTTATGCCAGATTTATATAAACTAATTGCCGGTAAATATGAAATAAACATAAAGCGGAATTACTAATAATTGAAGTCATATTTCTTTACGCGCGTTATGAAAATAATTATAAGTGAAATTTCAAGATTTTGACTAATAAAACAAAACTAAGCACTTTATATCAATCAACCAAAAATAGATCAATAATTCATGTCATCATCATCATCATCATGATCAACCCATTATCGGCTCACTACAGAGCGCGGGTCTCCTCTCAATATGAGAAGGGTTAGGCCATAGTCCACCACGCTGGCCGTGTGCGGATTGGCAGACTTCACACGCCTTTGAGAACATTATGGAGAACTGTCAGGCATGCAGGTTTCCTCGCGATGTTTTCCTTCACCGTTTAAGCAAGTAATATTTTGTTTAAAAACGCACATAACTCCGAAAAGTTAGAGATGCGTGCCCGGATTCGAACCGTCGACCTCTGATTAGGAGGCTGACGCCCTAACCACTAGGCTATCACCGCTTCGAACTATATTTAGTTCGTTATTACTTAACTAATCAAACAGAACTTAGAACATTACATAAATACGTACTTTAAATGCGCAGCTATATGTTGTCTAGTTATTTGGTTTTTATAACTTTTGAAAGTTCCTACCGAAAGCCTAATTGCATGAAAACCTACGCGTTGCTGAAGTGCAGGTTTGTGTACCTTTGCGTTTGAGCTCCTTAATTAATTAAGTGGCATGTGAGATGGTGATAACAAATAGAAAATTTATCTGGCTAAGTTTGTTGTGAGCTTCTTCTTAGAGCAAGTGCGTTTGGAACCCTCGTAGCTTTAGTTTTAAGTTCACGAATGTAGTTATCACCATCAACTCACTACTATGTAAGTTACTGCATCAAAAGTGCCTTTTAAAGGACTATTTGAATAAAAATTATGATTGATTGATTGATTGACAAAGAGCGTCATCAGCTAGTCACAATGGCAAAACTCTACGGCGCTGCCATTTTACGAATGCCCCACTAACCAGACCGTCTCCGTAATCACGTCATAAACGCTGGGGGGTGCAGTAGGGGGGAGCCAATTTAGGCGGTTTATTGGTGTTTCCCGTGTCCTCTTTTATTATTATGTGCTTTTTTTTCACACGCCGATATAAAGATTAGCTGGACGTGGCAACCCAATTACAAAACCTACAACCTCAGTACAATAAACATAGAAAAGATCTTTAAGGTATTTAAAGAAAAATTTTTATTAATGTATACCATAAACACTAAATTATATCTTAGTTAAAACCTTTTATTAAATCTTGGCCACACCCTTCTTATATTGAGAGGAGACCCGTGCTCTGTAGTGAGCTGAGATTGGGTTGATCATGATGATGATGATGATGATGATAAAATCTTTATATTATATGTGATAAATTACTTATAATCTGATAAACAGTTGCATGCCCAAGAATGGACCGAAACAATTGCCAGTATTATTTTTGTTTACACCGTGACACTGATGTAACAGTGAACGACTGTTACATTACTACTGTACTGTACTGTAACGGCGACTAAAAACGCACATAATGATGTGCGTGATCGAACCCCTTAACCTCTGATTAATAGGCGGACGTTCTAACCACTAGGATATCACAGCTTCGTATCACATAATCCAGTACTTAGCTTGGTTAATTTATGTGAATGAGACAGAAGATGGGATGCTTTGTCTCTATTTCCTTACATAATCCTCACCGTCCGACCCCGAACGAGGCTGACGTTCCCCTAGTTTCTTCGAGCCCTAGAGCTCAATTTTTTTTCTGGCTGAGCTTCGGAAATAAGCTTACCGTCCGACCCCCTCGTTATCCCAAACGTCGCCTAAGCCCAGGTTCGGCCTCACAGGAGGCGCTCTTAAGCAGACGTTCCATTTGTTTCTACAAGCCCTAGGACTCAAAATTTCTTCTGGCAGAGCTTCTTCCCGAAGCTCGCCAAACAGCCCGGTTATGCTGTGGCAATTAATAGGGTTAGCACAGCTAATAGTTAGTCCAAAAAAAATATATAATCCGTATACATGGTTCTCACTTCCACATTGCCCAGTGCTTCATGGCTTCATCTACTGAATCTGAGGGTAGATCTTTAAAGTTAAACTTCTACCCTCAGCATAGTGACTATATTGCCTCTTCTAGTATAACTAGACGCAAGAGTACCACGCCCTCAGTTCGATCTGGGTGTGATGACCCTCTGTCAAGTCGGTCAGCGTTTAAGGTCGAATATACTATGATTAACCGTGACAGTTGTCTCGGTGGTGCAGTGGTCAGCGCTTTGAATCGTTTGAGATCACGAGATTTCGTCTGGTGGGAGGCTTAGGCCGTGGCTAGTTACCACCCTACCGACAAAGACGTGTCGCCAAGCGATGTCGCGTAGAAACCGATTTGGAGTATAGGTTTTACCCTAACTAGTTACCCCGCTACCATCTTAGACTGCATCATCACTTACCATCAGGTGATATCGCCGTCAAGGCCTAACTTGTAGTGGATAAAAAAAAAGAAAAACATGCGAGATTTTTTACTTATTGGATCGCGCGTAAAAACCAATTAGAAGTATGGGTTTATCGTGCTCCTAACGGTTACTGGTTGAGGTAACTCCTAATGGTTTGCCCGCTACAATCTTAGACTGCATCATCACTTACCATCAGGTGAGATTGCCGTCAAGGCTTAACTTGTAGTGTATAAAAACTTGAAATATAAATCATGTTTCAAATATTCATTTAATAATGCATTATGTCTGTAGTTTACACCTTACCAATGATTGATTTGACTGGAAAAACGAACATAGTGCCGCATTCGAATAATCTTTTTAGGGCACTTTTGACGCGTCAATAACTTTACATAGTAGTGAGTTGACGGTCATAACTACATTCGTAAATTTAAAACTAAAGCTATGAGGGTTCCAAACGCGATGGTCTAAGAAGAAGCCCACAACAAACTTAACCAGGTAGCTATTCTTTTTGTTATCACCGTCTCACATGCCACTTAAAATTATTTAAAAGCTATCTTATTAGAGCAATATTTCACACCCAAGCTTCTCCTCGCTATCTTACATCATCCGGACGTGTGCTCCATCCACGGCCTCGGAGACGTACGGACCTCTCACCGTCCGACCCCCCCGTTATCCCAAACGTTGCCTAAGCCGAGGTTCGGCCTCAAAGGAGGCGCCTTTAGGCAGACGTACCCTTAGTTTCTTCGAGCCGTAGAGCTCGAAAAAGCTTCTTTCCGAAGCTTGTCAATCAGCCCGGTTACGCTGTGGCAACCAATAGGGTTACACAGCTAATAGACAGTCCGAAAAAAACACCCAAGCTTGCTTGTCATTTACATAATCCTTTACACTATACTAGGACTTTGCTACAAGCTTACGTTTTCGCTTAATTAAACCTATATAAGGGTTCAAATCGCGCCCTGCTCTAAGAAGCCCACAACAATCTTAGTCATGTAACTATTCTTTTTGTTATCACCATCTCACGAACCATATATAGCTATATTATTAGAGCAAAATTTGATAACTATGCTTGTTTATCATTTACATGATCCTTTACACTGGAATATGACTTTTTCGCTTACCCTATAACTTAAAACTATATGAGGTTTCCAAACTAAAGGTGTTTTTTTTTTTTTGTACATTATTGCTTGATATCAGAACCCGCAACCGCTAAAGCCGGGAGTGCGCTTTATACACTACAAGTTAGCCCTTGACGGCTATCTCACCTGGTGGTAAGTGATGATGCAGTCTAGGATGGTAGCGGGCTAACCTGTTAGGAGTATGGTAAATCCCACGCTCCTAATTGGTTTCTACGCGACATATTGCCGGAACGCTAGATCGCTTGGCGACACGTCTATGTCGGTAGGGTGGTAACTATTTTTTTTTTTTTTATTCACCACAAGTTAGCCCTTGACTGCATCTCACCTGATGGTAAGTGACGATGCGGTCTAAGATGGTAGCGGGCTAACCTGTTAGGGGTATGGTAAACTCATACTCCTAATCGGTTTCCACACGACATCGTGCCGGAACGCTAGATCGCTTGGCGACACGTCTATGTCGGTAGGGTGGTAACTAGCCACGGTAAAGCCTCCCACCAGACCAGACTCGAGCCGGGAATCGAACCCAGGACCTCCCAACTTTATAATGCGACAGCGCACGCACTGCGCCACGGAGGCTTATTATTATATTAAAGTTGTAATATTTTTTTCATTAAGCAGCCATTGTTAAAAATTTCTTTACACTTTAATTAAAACCGCGAGCTCTGGAAAATTTGTTGAGTAGGTAGGTATATATGTTTTTTTTTCGCAGTTCCGTTTCGCTCGCTCGAGTGGGCTCGCTGTGAGAGATGTTATTTTTTTCCACTCATTATACTAATTAATAATATAATCGAAATAATGAAATATGATAAGACTCTCATCCCGTACGCGACTGTTGATTATACGGACATAAAACAATAAAAATCTCCATTGTATTAAGTATATAATATGTATATAAATTCATTAATATAAAACATTGCTCTTTGTTTAAATTTTCACGTCGAAACCGTTAAAAAAATCCTGGAGTGGGATAGCTGGAAATTAACTTGTGTCGATATACAAGTACTATATAAAATTGAATACAAATTACCAAATGAAATTACTGGGATGTCTCTCAATAAGTTCAAAGTTTATATAAAACGTAATATTGTAGAAAAGTCCTACTATAGTGTAAAGGATTATGTAAATGATAAACAAGCATGGGTGTGAAATATTGCTCTAATAAGATAGCTTTTAAATAATTTGTAGTGGCATGTGAGATGGTGATGACAAAAATAATTCTTATCCGACTAAGTTTATTATGGGCGCCTTTGGAACCCTCGCAGCTTTAGCTTTAAGTTAACCAATGTAGTTATCACCATCGACTCACTACTATGTAAATTATTGACGCGTCAAAAGTGCCTTTTAAATGACTACTTCAATAAAGATTATGATTGATTGAACTGACTACGGGAATATTGAAGGATGAGCCCGGGATTTTTTAAAACCCTTTTCGCTCCCCCGAGTTCGAAGGTAAGACAGTTTTGAATAGATGGCGGAAAATCATTTTAAACTCAAAATAATTCTCACTGAAGACTTTTAGCTGAGTTTAGCATAAATCTGGTCTGAAAATTAGTAGGTATATTTAAAAAACCGGCTAAGGTTGATCAGGACTCGCACACAATTGGTTCCGTACCACAGTGACACTACATATTATGGGCGTTATAACCGAGCAAAAGAAACCAAAAAAAACCTTCTATTTTTTTCTTCTATAACACTAGTATTCTTCTATTACGTACTCCTAATTGGTTTCTACTTTTTTTTTTTTTCGGACTGTCTATTAGCTGTACAACCCCTATTGGTTGCTACAGCGTAACCGGGCTGTTTGGCGAGCTTCGGAAATAAGCTCTGCCAGAAAGGTTTCTACGCGGCATATTGCCGGTACGCTAGATCGCTTGGCGACACGTATTTGTCGGTAACTAGCCACGGTTGAAGCCTCCCACCAGACCAGACTCGAGCCAGGAATCGAACCCAGAACCTCGCAACTTTATAATGCGACAGCGCGTGCACTGTCCATTTTTATTTTATCATTAGATTATTTATTAGAAAGGCAATACAAAAACACACTCTGATAATATCCTATAGCGATTCGAGTAATACAACCCGCTGACAGAACAGGGCTTACCAAAACGGTCTCGTCGGCCCTTCGTGTGCAGAACCCTAAAAAAAATGTTCAGAAGTAATATTCGCAAGTCCACGGTTGGAAAATTGGTAAAATTTTTCATATTTCACAAGTAGGTAACTAGCTGGGAAATTAAAAAAAAAAATGTCTACTACAAAAAAAAAACTGCACTGAATGAATGTACCCAATGAATGGTTGAACCAGAATCGCTGTTCTGGCTACCTCATTAATGTATCTTTTGAATTGGGGTACGCCTAAAGGGGTATACCCGCTTGTTTTGAGGGTAACAGTTGCCGAGTAAAAAATGTGCCTCTTCCAGCCACTACTATTTTACGGATGGAGTTAACTGTGACTGGATATTTTGAAGCGGTGATAGCCTAGTGGTTAGTGCGTCAGGCTCCTAATCAGATGTCGGCGGCTCGAATCCGGGCACACACCTCTAACTTTACGGAGTTATGTGCGATTTAAAAAAAAAATATCACTTGCTTTAACGGTGAAGGAAAACATCGTGAGGAAACCTGCACGTCTGAGAGTTCTCTATATTGTTCTCAAATTCGTGTGAAGTCTGCCAATCCGCACACGGCCAGCGTGGTGGACTATGGCCGAACCCTTCTCATATTGAGAGGAGAACGGTGCTCTGTAGTGAGCCGGTAATGGGTTGATCATGATGATGATGATATTTTTACCAAATTCAAATAATCTTTATTCGAATAGTCCTTTAAAAGTCACTTTTGACGCGTCAATAATTTACATAGCAGTGAGTTGATGGTGATACATTCGTAAACTTAAAACTAAAGCTATGAGGGTTCCAAACGCGCCCTGCTCTAAGAAGAATACCACCTTACCTTACCTTCACCTTAGATTTTACTGCTTCTACTGATGACCCATGAATGGGTCACATGTGGAAATACTAAGATCGTGTTATTTCTTTTTGTTTTTATCCACTACAAGTTAGCCCTTGACGGCAATCTCACTGGGTGTAAGTGATGATGCAGTCTAAGATGGTAGCGGGCTAACCTGATAGGGGTATGGTAAACCCACATTCCTAATTGGGTCGGGAGAGTATGTAGTGTTTAATATAGCACTGATACGGAACCCTTCGCACGCGGCTCCATCTCTCACTGGACCTGGTTTTTTTTTTAATTACGTACCCAGTTGTTTGGTCCGTATTCATATCGACATGGGGCGAGAGCATTTGGCTCCTGTGTACAGGATGCGCCCGCATTTAAACCATTTTGATTGTACAGGGCGATTCCGTGGGGTTACCGGGTTACATAGGGGTGGGTTATAATATTAATCTCAACATCTGAACTACTAATGGGGTGGCGTGGCCTACTTGGGTTAATGAACGTTACGATTTACATACGCAAAATCAAGTTGCGAAGTTGAAGTGGCAATGGGCGGGGCACATAGCTCAGAGAACCGATGGACGTTGGGGTCCCAAGATGCTGGAATGGCGACCCCGCACCGGTAAACGTAGCGTTGGTCGACCCCCAACTAGGTGGACAAACGACATCAGACGAGTCGCAGGGAGCCGCTGGAAGCAAGCGGCCCAAGACCGTGAGCATAGGAACTCCCTAAAAAAGACCTATGTCCAGCAGTGGACGTCAATCGGTTGATAATGATGATGATGATGATGACGCAAAATCAAGATTTAACTTCATTGAAATTGGCATTTTAAAGGCGCTTTTATTACATATGGGTTTACCATACTCCTAACCTTCTCCTATATGAAACCGACAAAGACGTGTCGCCAAGCGTTTTAGCGTTCCGGCACGATGTCGCGTAGAAACCAATTGGGGGTATGGACTTACCATAATACTAACAGGTTAGCCCGCTACCATCTGCGTCATCACTTACCATCAGGTATGAATACCGTAAAGCACTAATGTATGATTCGTCAGATTTTTCCTTTAATTCTACCTTAGATAGTATTTTTGTAGGTCCATCGTTTCTGAAGTGACTTACGCAGACGGCATAATCACTTATCATCACGTGTGATAGCCGCCAAGGTCTAACTTGTAATGAATAAACAAAAAAAAAGTTGCACACCGACCTGTGTATCCAGGGGTAGCAGGTTCAAAACCGCACGCAACAAAAAAGGACAGTAGGTAGTTAGTTAGCCAACTCAAAGGGTTTCGGTGTTAACACGGGACAAACATACAGTTAATTACAAAGGCTCCGGCGCGATCCTAAACAAACTACCGTTTGGCGACACTTGCTATTTTACGCGCGACCGGTTCACGCCCGCGGCTCTGTCTGCCTTTTTTTTTTCGGACTGTCTATTAGCTGTACTAACCCTATTGGTTGCGACAGCGTAACCGGGCTGTTTGGCGAGCTTCGGAAAGAAGCTCTGCCAGAAGAAATTTTGAATCCTAGGGCTCGATGAAACTAAGGGAACGACTGCCTAAGGGCGCCTCCTGTGAGGCCGAACCTCGGCTTAGGCGACGTTTGGGATAACGGGGGGGTCGGACGGTATCTGTCTGACCAGACCTACATACTGGGAGAGCGATGTTTTCATTATCAGCTGTGATCAGAGGTCGGGGATTCGATCCCGGGCACGCTCCTCTAGCTTTTAGTTAAGTGTTTAAACAATTAATATATCACATGTTTCAACGGTGAAGGAAAACATCGTGAGGAAACCTGCACACCTCAGAGTTCTCCGTAATGTTCTCAAAGGCGAGTGAAGTCTGCCAATCCGCACATGACCAGCGTGGTGGACTATGGCCGAACCCTTCTCATATTATTACATAATTCAAAATTTATTGTTGTCCATAGGGATATAGTAAAATTCATTAAAAATGCGATTTTAACAATCTTAACATCAGATGTAAAAATAAACTTGTGTTGCACGCTACTAGACTACATAAAATTTTAAATTCATTCAAAGGTATATATATATAATTGTATAACAAATTACCAAATGAAATTACTGGGATGTCTCTCAATAAGTTCAAAGTTTATATAAAACGTAACCTTGTAGTAAAGTCCTACTATAGTGTAAAGGATTATGTAAATGATAAACAAGCATGGGTGTGAAATATTGCTCTAATAACACAGCTCTCAAATAATTTTAAGTGGCATGTTAGATGGTGATAACAAAAATAAAGGATTACGGTTTTCAGGATTATTATATAACAGGACGTAGAGATTTCACACCTGTGCGATCACCAAACAGAAAAAATAACATCAATAGAATTAGCCATTGACAATCTTTAAAAAAAAAAAGTCGTGAACTTTTCAATTTAGGTAACCCGGCCATTACGGGCCCTCCCGCGTCAAACACTGCCCCGGGCCATTTTGATACTTCGCCATTTCACCCCCCCTAAAGTGTCACCTCCCGTTTTCCAGCCCGGAAGGGGTTGCTAATGAATGTTTTGAGAGAAACGTACTCCTTTTTTTGACCGAGTTCGATTAGGCGTGAATTCCGTTCGGCGCTGTTGAGACAAATTTCCGTTTAATTTTTTTTTTTTACATTTACGCAATATGCTGTTTATTTTATATATATCTATCCGTGTAGTGATGGTGATAACTACACGCGCCAACTTTAAACTAAAGCTAAGGGGTTTCCAATCGCGCCCAGCTCTAAGAAGCCCACAACAAAGTTAGCGGGGTTTCTTATATCACCATCTCATGCATACAGTAAAGAAAGGTACGAAGTTAAATATTATCTGGTGGGAGGCTTTCGACAAACACGTGTCGCCAAGCGATCTAGCGTTCCGGCACGATGTCGCGTAGAAACCAATTAGGAGTGTGGGTTTACCATGCCCCTAACAGGTTAGCCCGCTACCATCCTAGACTGCAACATCACTTACCACCAGGTGAGATAGCCGTCAGGGGCTAACTTGTAGTGTGTAAAAAAAAAAAATAGCGCGTAACACAAATAAGATAAGATAAATACTCTTTATTGCACACAACTTTAAAGAAACAACAACACAAAACATTTAACACATAAGTATGCAAAGGCGGTCTTATTGCTTCAGCAATCTCTTCCAGACAACCCTTGGGCAATGGCGCAATTCATAAATACGTTAGTTTTATTCCTGATGTTAATCACGTTTTATGAATCATCATTTGCCACCACGTGAAATTGCAAGGTTACCACATTACAATACAGGAAGAAAAAAGGAATTCAGTATAATAAACTATGGCGATCTTCTAGTTAAATAAAAATAATATACCACGGATCTTATAGTTAAATTAAAAAAAAATTACAGACCCAAGTTAAAACACTACAAAAACGCTTGTTCCAACATAGTTCGTCTACTCGACGCTAGATGACGCTGCAAGTAATCTCATTAGCACGCCCACAGACAATAATAGACGGAGCATTTCTTTTGAAGGAAACTCATTTGCTAAAATCCCGCGACACGTGTCCATTATTCAGAACTCTATTTATATAACAGTTAAGTTCAAAGCCGATGGCACGGTACACAATAAAAGGGGTTGAAACATGTTCCATCAGAATTGAATTTTGTAATCTTACTGACTCTCTAGTGTAGCAGTATAAATCGACTCGACAACGAATCACAATTTTCGGTTCGATTCTCGGGACCAAATATTGTTAGGTGGTTTTTTGTTTCACGAAATTACCAACTAGAAGTTAATATTTTGAGCAAGTTAAGCCGTCACCGCCAGTTACCACCATCGCTAACATATGAGCCGTAGCTTGCCAAAATAGCGGTCATTAAAACGCAGTTATTTCGAAATCACTGACAGACATTAATTTGTCGAGATGAATTGATTCAATATATACATTATTTTTAACGAGTTTAGTCTTCTAATGATCTAGTGACGTGTGACGTCTGCCAATCCGCACACGGCCAGCGCGGTGGACTATGGCCAAACCCTTCTCATATTGAGAGGAGACCCGTGCTCTGTAGTGAGTCGGTAATGGGTTGATCATGATGATGATGATTATTTTTGCGAAAACCTTTACACACAGTGGATATTTTTGGCCGGTATGAAATAATTATAGACCGTATAAACATCATTTGAAGTGTTATGGCCGGACAATTATTTATTAATCATTAGACGGTAAAGATCTCGGCCCAAATCTTTGCTTAGGGCTGCACAGAGAGGCATTAGCAATTCCTAACTTCGTTTTCATACGTGAATATTGTATGCAGAAACCTTTTCAACCTGTCACAATAACGGACAGCCACATATCATTTAACTTAGTTAAACAAAGCTGGCAAACCTACCGGCGAAGCTCGCACATGATATTCCCAGGACACATTAGCTTGCCAGGTAACACACAACTGCCCCCATCTAGCGTCGAGTAAAGGTAACTGGGCGTAATGAAATTAGACCGGCTGTGCATAGAAATTAATGGTATATTTTTTTAATACAAGTTATCCTTCAACTGCTATCTCACCTGGTGGGTAGTGGTTATGCTGTCTTATTTATATATTTATACAACTTTTTTGCTATACATACGTATGTAACGTAATTGAAATTTTTATTTTATAGTGCTTCCTTATCCATGTCCATTCTTCTTTTTAGAGCGGGGCGCGTTTGGAACCCTCATAGCTTTACTTTTAAGTTTACGAATGTAGTTATCACCATCAAATCACTAGTATGTAAATTATTGACGCGTCAAAAGCGCCTTATAAAGGACTATTTGAATAAAGATTATTCGAATTTAATTGAACATGTCTGTTTATCTATGAGGTTGTGGTATTCATAAGAACGAATGAAAATCTATTTAACTTCTCAAAAAATGCAAGAGGGAATAATAAAATCTGTTTCACTCAGCACTCGAGCGCCAAATTCGGGAAGAGCATAATGAATATGGCACCGAAAATATACAACAAGTTACCAGGAGAACTCGCTGACAGATCTCTTAATATAAGTAT
The DNA here is from genome assembly GCA_928268935.1 of Lasiommata megera. Lineage (NCBI taxonomy): Eukaryota > Metazoa > Arthropoda > Insecta > Lepidoptera > Nymphalidae > Lasiommata > Lasiommata megera. The sequence goes on from OV743334.1 coordinate 9,079,203, forward strand.
GTTAAAGCACAAACTGAAAGATTTTCTAATTCAAAAATGTTACTATTCCATAGTCGAATACTTTGAGGATAAATAAATCATGTATGACCTATTTTTCTTTATTTTTAGTTTAATTACTTATTTTTTTTTAAGTATTGCCGATGTTAAAGTAATAATTAAGAACACCTAATTAAAAATAATTTGCACGTCTGTAAAGGCGAAACATGTTTGGTTTCATGTCTTATAACTACATCCGTTACCCTGTTATTTATTTTAGACAGGGTTACAATAAGGGATATAGGCATGGTGTTGCAATAACGGCTGCATTAGAGTAAACTGTGACGCAACCATTATAGCCCACCTCCAAACCAACTAATAGTACCAATAATACAAAAATAATGATAAAAGCCTGACATCGTGGTGGTGGACCGGGCACAGTCGAGGGTGTTTTTGGTGGACATCACCATTCCATATGACGAAAACCTCGTGAGAGCTGAGACGGAGAAAAAACGCAAGTATCTCGATCTGGCTCACGAGGTTTCCGACATGTGGCCATCTGAATCCATCCCAATCGTTATATCTGCGAATGAGTTGATCCCAGTTAGCCTCGCTCACCATCTGAGGCGGCTGGGGTTCCGTGGCAGTTCGCTCGCAGCCAGGATGCAAAAAGCGGTCTTGCTAGGATAGTCCGGCAGTTTCTCAACCTGTCGCCCTGACCCCCGGCTGTTTAATCTCCCCTGCCGGGGTGTAATCCTCCGCCCGGTGCAAATATGTATTTATGTAATGTGTATGTAAGTTTATTTATTTTTATTTATTTAAGTTTATTATATCTCTTGGTTTTTATATGTATTTATTTTGCACACGGACGTGAGAGTTGGAATATATAAACTAAATAATGATAATAACATAGTAAATTTATCATAAACAACAACTTATTAATAATAACTGGTTTCTTTGACTATGTCACTTTTTTAAATCCACTGCAAGTTTTCTACTAGTTGAACGTCTCTATGTCTAACTTGTTGTAAAAAAAAAAGCTCAACCAATAAACAATAACTCGTGAAACGTCTAACAGATGGCGTTGACGCCTCGCAGCGCGTCAATATAAGCCCATGCATAGTTTATTAGCGCGCAGTATCATAACACTCCCGCGCGGGGCATCATCAGATTACTACGATCCCAGCCGGCCCGGCCCGGGAATGGCGTTTAAAATATTCACAGCTCAGTAACAGCTTTTGTTTTGGCCCCCGTGTAATGAACGATGGACCCAGTGCTGCTGGAGATTATTATTTATTTAGACCCGTTTGTTATATTGTTGTTGGCACTTTGAAGGAAACCGTTTTCGTGCTTGATATATTAATATCATGTCTACGTCGTTAGAAACTATAATCCAATCAACATTACAGCCTTCACTAGCCGACCAGTGTACACTAAAAACCATTTCAAGTGTTATGACCGAATAATTATATATTAATCCACATACAGTTTATTTTGAAACCAATGATTTATTGTTACCTGCTCCTATTATAATTATAATAACTAAATATGGTCATCATCATTTTAAAGTTTATATTACACGTAAGCTTGTATAAAAGTCCTACAATAGTGTAAAGGATTATGTAAATGATCAACAAGCATGGGTATGAAATATATTGTGTAGAGTGCACGGTTGGGTTTTGTCTGGTGGGAGGCTTCGGCCGTGGCTAGTTACCACCCTACCGACAAAGACGTGTCCGTTCCGACGTGACGTTAGCCCGCTACCATCTTAGACAGCATCACATACCACCAGGTGAGATAGCCGTCAAGGGCCAACTTGTAGTGTATAAAAAAAGAAACTGTCGTTCGCGGATTCAAATTCAAATTCAAATTCAAAATAATCTTTATTCAAATAGTCCTTAAAAAGGCACTTTTGACGCGTCAATAATTTACACAGTAGTTATTTCATGGTGATAACTATATTCGTAAACTTAAAACTAAAGCTATGAGGGTTCCAAACGCGCCCTGGTCTAAGAAGAAGCCCACAACAAACTTAGCCGGGGTTTTTCTTTTTTTTCATTGGTCTTGATTGGTCTCCACAGTCACCGGAGACAATGTTAAAACCGTCTAGAATAGACGTAAAAGCCTAAATGATGACCAACCGCATAGTAATCCAGTGGTACGCAAGCGAACTACCCGCAATTATCTAATTCCACATAACCACGCGTTTAGAGGCTCCGGCGATAAACCAACTTGTCGCTGCCAGGCTTTGTTGTGGACAGATGTGAATTGATGCCCACTACACTATTGTGCCGCCCGTATTTACATGCGCGCGGTACATACGCCGTAAATCACCGCTGTGTATTACGGCCGTTGTTTGTGGGCGGGATTGGTTTGCTGTTAAAGTGTGTCAAACTATTCCGTTTAGGTTCTGGAGGGCTGTACAGTGCTTCGTTTATAAGGCATGGTTCGAAGAATCATCATCATCATGATCAACCCATTGTCGGCTCATCGTCATCATCATTGATTAACGTCTATTTATAGAGATACTTTAACAGCCGAAATTCAAACTTCAGGGAAAGGTAGTAAAATGACTACTTGAAATCAAATAGTTCTCTCAATAAAGATCATAGTTTTTAATACAAAGTAAGATCACAGTGCGCGGGTCTCCTCTCAATATGAGAAGGGTTCGGCCATGGTCCACCACGCTGGCCGTGTGCGGTTTGACAGATTTCACACGCCTTTGAGAACATCATGGAGAACTCGCAGGCGGGCCCTAGCCCTTCCACATATAGCATTCTTTTGGTGACGTTACTTTCTTCCCTCCGCCTTACATGATCATATCATGCTAACCTATTACTTCTCATCTTTTCTGTCACTTATAGACTTCAATATAGAAAATTCAACTTATATGTGTAATTTAGGTAAACTCAGATTATCCATTGATTCTCGCATAAGGAACAAATACAATTTCCCATGTCTTTCATTATTATAGATGCGTATGTTTATCACCATCAACCATGTCAGCATAACGCATTGTTTTATACATAAACCCGCACGCCCAAAAACAACTTATTTTAATTCGCAAACGTTTAGAAGTATACACGCGTAGCCTTCACAAAGCACCCCCATAAAATTTACACCAAACGCCATCAATACGGAATGCGCCATCAAATTTACTTTAAATGTCACTTAATGACATTACCAAATCATTACGCGACATTTCGCGATGTTGTACGCTTGTAATCGTTATGGGGGTGTTACAAAGTAATGGCGGACTGGAAATTAAACTGATAAAGCCTGTCAAACGCGACGAGACACCGAGTTACTGTTATTTGGGTGTCGGTTGGTTTTATGTAAAACGAAGGTAGGTACATAATTCAGATATAAATTTGACGATTGGCGCCCAACGTGGGACCTTTTTTTTTATTAGATGGCTTATAAAGTTAAACACTTTAAGTCAGCTATTGTTTATTCACTTCTTATTATTTTTTCTATGTACTAACTACTGATACATACATTCTATTTAATGAATTCATATGTAACAAATTACAAGCATACGCCATTTTTAGCTCAAGTTATCATCTTAAACATATACCTAAAAAGTGTACGTTGGATGCTATATATATGTGTATTCGTTTCTAATTTTTATTTTTCGTAGCTTTTATCTACGTACCTTTTTCATTAATCGTAACTATTGAATTAAAACTATAGTTAGTGTCTAGTTTAACATTTGTTGTAGTGTGACATTTGTCAGCCCCCATTGAACTGTGACAAGCCACTCTAAGAAGTTCTCCAAAAAATATTTTTACATCATTTCATCTCTCAGATCTATTACGATGCTCCTATTGATGTTTTATTAGAAAGACATGTTTTATCGTCCCCACAAAACATGATAGATTACCGTATCATCATCATCATCATGATCAACCCATTGCCGGCTCACTACAGAGCACGGGTCTCCTCTCAATATGAGAATGGTTTGGCCATAGTCCACCACGCTGGCCATGTGCGGATTGGCAGACTTCACACGCCTTTGAGAATATTACGGTGAACTCTCAAGCATGCAGGTTTCCTCACGATGTTTTCCTTCACCATTGAAGCAACATCATTACCGTATATTTATATTTTATCTTTTATGAGACAGAATAAAATAACAAAAGGTATTACGAAACTAATAAAAATTTCAACTTTACCGTTCGAGTTTGTTGTGGGCTTCCACATAAACCACGCGCTTTGAACCCTCGTTGCTTAAGTTTAATTTAACGAATATAATTATCAACATGACGTCACAACAATGAGCTTAATACGTGAACATTTACGCTCGCTATTGTATGAAAAGAAATGTTTAATTACTTTTAGTGTTCCAGATAATAACTAAAGAGTGTGAAATACAAAATAATCATATAGACAGTGTATTATTTAAACTTATTACGTTATGAACTGGAAATCATAATGGCAGTATTAACTTTTAAGTTTTGCTATTGAACGATTTTTTGGAAATTTACCAATGATATCTATATATATAAAAGCGAAAGGTCACTAACATACTGATTAAACACGAGATCTCAAAAACTATTGTACGTATAAAGCTATAATTTAGCAAGTAGGTAGTTTATAGTTAAGAGATGCCAGCTAAGAAAGGATATTTGGAAATGAGGGGGTAAATATGGGGTTCGAATTTTGTATGAAAGTCCTACGCTTTTTAATTTTTAAATGTATCAGAAGGAAATTTGACATTTGCCTGTAGCTTACTTTCTGGCCGCACGGGAAATCAGCAATTCTACGCAGACGAAGTCGCGGGCAACAGCTAGTATAAAATAAAATCACCATTATAAAGATCTAATGTAGCAGTTTGTAGGTTCAGCTACCTCATCATTTCAGACTTGACGCGTACATCCAAGATGTACAAATTAATGAATAAAATAAAATAAAAATAAAATGTATCCACGGACATGATTTTATTAATTTTTATACTTACATCTTCACTGGATCTATTCCGAGGGGGCAAAACGTCTAATAAATTGACATTAGAATCCTCGACGCTGCTAAATTGTAGAGAGTATAAAAATTGATTTAAACTCCACACCAATAATACCCCTTAACGACCTTAGGGGGTCATTCTGTCTTATTAATGACCTCTTATGACCTTTTTCTGTCACCCCTTGAGCACTTTGTGATATTAATAGCCGGACGTAATGAGGCGGGAGGGCGCACGGTTTTTGTTATTTTTATTATAATCTCTTTTTTACACGTACATTATAGATAATTATTTATTTATTATTAATTATTTAATCAACATGATCAACCCATTGCCGGCTCACTACAGAGCATGGGTCTCCTCTCAATATGAGAAGGGTTTGGCCATAGTCTACCACGCTGGCCATGTGCGGATTGGCAGACTTCACACGCCTTTGAGAACATTATGGAGAACTCTCAGGCGTGCAGGTTTTCTCACGATGTTTTCCTTCACCGTTGAAGCAAGTGATATATATATTTTTTTTATAACGCACATGACTCCGAAAAGTTAGAGGTGCGTGCCAGGATCCGAACCGGCGACCTCTGATTATGAGGCTGACGCCCTAACCACTAGGCTATCACTGATATTGGGATATGAACATGCTTTCCGAGAAAGTGGACAGTGGCACGTTCCTAACTCAAGGCAAGAAAAGTTATTTTACTTACAGTTACATTAAATGGATTAGATAAAGACTGGGTGAAGTTCCATATGCCTTTACGATTGAAATTAATTGTACTGTTGGGTTGGGTAAATTATGTTATTATTTAGAAAAGGTAAATAATAATTGTTGCGCACGAAATTTTAAGGTTAAAGTAATGGTCCCACATTGGGCGCCATTTTGTTACTATAGGAAGCATTACCCTTGTATTAGTCCCACATTGGGCGCCACTTTTATATAAATAGTCGATTGTATAAGACATTTATTTATTTATTTATTTATTCTTTATTTGTACACCACATATTAATATAAATAATAAGAAAAACAAGAAGAAACAGGATACAAAAGGCGGCCTTATCGCTTAGCAGCGATCTCTGCCAGGCAACCTTAGGATTAGGAAAAAAGAAAGTAGAAGAAAGTAGGTGGCGTAAGTAGTAATATAAGAAAAAACCTGCATACTAATAACTACATACTAATTCATACACCGGATTACATAAATAATACAATACATTAATAAATATGAATTAAATATACTAATATACATATACCTTATTTAGTAGTATTATTTGTTAGTAGTAGTTTAATAAACATTGAGACAGTCATAATGACAATGCGAAAGTTCCACGTCTACCCTCGTCAAATGCGAGCAGAGGTAACGAATTCCTCATTAGTCAGTGGTACCACTATCGGCGATAACATACTGAGAATAACTATATATTTCCGATATATTGAACTTGTGATGAAGGGATTGTCTCACTATGTATCCATAGTCAAACTCAAATTCAAAATAATCTTTATACAAATAGTCCTTAAAAAGGCACTTTTGACGCGTCAATAATTTACATAGTAGTTATTTCATGGTGATGACTATATTCGTAAACTTAAAACTAAAGCTATGAGGGCTCAAACGCGTCCCGGTCTAAGAAGAAGCCCACAACAAACTTAGCCAGGTAAATTTACATAGTATTGTATACTATGATGCCACTACAGAGCACGGGTCTCCTCTTAATATGAGAAGGGTTTGCCCACAGTCCACCACGCTGGCCATGTGCGGATTGGCAGACTTCACACGCCTTTGAGAACATTACGGAGAACTCTCAGGCGTGCAGGTTTCCTCACGATGTTTATACCAATCATTTAAATCCTTTATCGGATTCCAATAAACATGTAGCTCTTTTTATATTCACACTAACATTTCTTCAGTTCAAAATTATTGTGCAAAGCATCAAGAAGGTTTCACTTTTTGACGACCTCCGTGGCGCAGCGCGCGCTGTCACTTTATAAAGTTGGAGGTCCTGGGTTCGATTCCCGGCTCGAGTCTGCTCTGGTGGTAGGCTGCGGCCGTGGTTAGTTACCACCCTACCGATAAAGACGTGTCGCCAAGCGATTTAGCGTTCCGGCACGATGTCGTGTAGAAACCAATTAGGAGTGTGGATTTACCATACCCCTAACAGGTTAGCCCGCTACCATCTTAGACTGCATCATCACTTACCATAAGGTGAGATTGCCGTCAAGGGCTAACTTGTAGTGGATAAAAAAAAAAAAAACTTCAGATACCAATCAGCCTAGTCCGGGCAGATTTCTTGATCAAGAGCAGCACCTTTCTAAACTAAGTCCATTGGATGTTGGCAAATTAACGTTAAAGTCTTTATAGTCGCCTAATAGACCTCAACAGTCATAATGACTAAGCGAACGTGCCACGTCTACCCTCGTCAGACGCGAGCGAGGAATTAACGCGCTCCTTGTTATTCAGTCGCTTGTCATTCGCGCTAATATACTGAGACTATGCGTTACTACTTACTATGCTCCTTTATTGGATTACAAGTACTATGTTTGTGCGAATAATGGAGTGTTTCACTATCTTCACGATATACAAAGTGAATACATATATAAATATATAAAAAACATTATTGGTTTGAAATACTCACATCGGGTGCCAGTTTAGTTCAGGCAGTATTAAGAGTCCCACGTTGGGCGCCAATTTGGTACGAAAAGAAACGTTTCTATTTATAAAGTCCCACATTGGGCGCCACTTATCTAAGCTAATATCTATTGACAGTAAATTGTTGAAAAGAGTATATGTTACTAGTTACTATGTCTTGTAATGTAATAAAGAAAAGACAAGCTATTTTTAACTAACAGACAACGCTGTAATGAAGAAAAGACAAGCTATTTTTAACTAAAAGTCACTGGGACTTTAGCAAAAGTCTTACTCAAAAGTTAAAGACTTTAGAAAAATTGCTTTAACGACTACTGTTGTACTAAAAGAATTCTAGAAGGAAAATTTTAACTGTTATCTTTATATGTTTAAAAATCTGTTAGCAAGGTGGCTTGTAAAGAGTGAAAAAGAAAAATAATCAAAATGAAAGCTAAAGTAAACGCGCGATATAGTGAGTCGTAGCAAAGCTGATGAAACTTAAATATTTACTTACGAGAAATTGTACGCGACGAAGTCGGCTGGAATCAGTAGTTAAGTGATGAAGTTACAAGCACGCTGTTTCCGATAACCCTCCATTAATAACCAATACGTAATAACATTGTTTTCTACAAGAAAAATTGAATTTTTACAGTGCAACCCACAATTTTCTCTGCCCAGGTCGATTAGACCGACCGCTCCAAGTGGTTGCTCAGATCGTAAATCTGGCGGGGGTCCATTTGACACAGCTGTCGGCAGTTCACGGTTGTTTGATACGGTTTTTTACTGGTTCGATTATTTGCGGGTAGTTCGGATATTTCTTGATAGTTTCCGTTTTAATCGAACGTGTGATTTATTTGTATTGTTTTCAAGTTTAACTCATTTTTATGGTTCGCTTATTCAGAACTTAATGTAATTTTGGATTCTTATTGGCAACCGCATTCTAATTGATAGCTTACGTCATTATCATCATCATGATCAACCCATTACCGACTCACTACAGAGCACGGGTCTCCTCTCAATATGAGAAGGGTTTGGCCAAATTCAAAAATCAAATTCAAATAATCCTTATTCAAATAGTCCTTTAAAAGGCACTTTTGACGCGTCAATAATTTACATAGTAGTGATTTAATAGTAATAACTACATTCGTAAACTTAAAACTAAAGCTATGAGGGTTCCAAACGCGCCCCGGTCTAAGAAGAAGCCCACAACAAACTTAGTCAGGTAAATTTTCTTTTTGTTATCACCATCTCACATGCCACTTAAAATTATATTAAGAGCTATCTTATTAGAGCAATATTTCCATAGCCTAGCATGGCCAGCGTGGTGGCCATAGTCCACCACGCTGGCCATGTGCGGATTGGCAAACTTCACACGCCTTTGAGAACATTACAGAGAACTCTCAGACGTGCAGGTTTCCTCACGATGTTTTCCTTCACCGTTGCAAATGATATTTTAATATTTTAAATACGCACTTAACTCCGAAAAGTTAAAGATGCGTGCCCAGATTCGAACCGCCGACCTATGTTTAGGAGGCTGACGCCCTAACCACTAGGCTATCACCGCTTCCTTTATATTAGGCTATCAAAGCTGTCGTGACAGCTGTTTATTAGAAAGTGTAACGAATTCCATGCCACAATATGGTTCAACATTTAGCTCACACCGTTTAAATTTAGTAGTCTCATCCGATGGACATTCAGCGATGGGCATCGGGTCATTTGAAGGAATATTCATACTCCAGGGTCTTGAGCCGCTGGTCACATGCGACTCGCTGACGTATCCAAGGTAGATAGACGAAGCCAGTTGGGAGTGTACGCTGTGATTCTCTTAATGGGATCAGCATTCTAACTTGGGATCCCAATGTAATATGTACAATTCCATGCCTTTGATAGGAAAAACAATATCAAAAGAAATCGCACGAAAAGGGCGTCCCCGAGGCTCTGACCTCGACGCAAAGGAGAGATTATAGGGGAGGTTGAACCGAGATTAGTCCGTGCGCTGCCGAGACCGTGGATGGAAATAACTTCCGTCTGTAAGCAATCGGGAGAGAAATTATGGGAACAATATTTATGTAAAGATTCAGTTGCCATTTTTTTTTTCTCGGACTGTCTATTATCTGTACAAACCCTATTGGTTGCCACAGCGTAACCGGGCTGTTTGGCGAGCTTCGGAAAGAAGCTCTGCCAGAAGAAATTTTGAGCCCTAGGGCTCGAAGAAACTAAGGGAACGACTGCCTAAAGGCGCCTCCTTTGAGGCCGAATCTCGGCTTAGGCGACGTTTGAGATAACGGGGGGGTCGGACGGTGAGTGGTCCGTACGTCTCCGAGGCCGTGGATGGAGCCCACGTCCGGATGACGTAAGATAGCGGGGACCTCGTCTTCGCCGGCGAAGACGGGAGTTGCCATTGCTAGGTCGCCTGTCTATCGGCAATCTAAGAGATTTATTCTTGGGAGTGTACTCTGATACTCTTTATTGTACTAATGCATTATTCAACCGCAAGGCATTGAAACTACCTTTTCAAGTTAACCCTTGACGGCTATCTCACCTGATGGTACGTGATGATGCAGTCTAGGATGGTAGCGGGCTAAGATGTTAGGGGAATGGTATATCCACACTCCTAATTGGTTTCTACGCGACATCGTGCCGCAACGCTTAATCGCTTGGCGACACGTCTTGTCGGTAGGGTGGTAACTAGCCACGGCCAAAGCCTCCCACCAGACCAGACTCGAGCCGGGAATCGAACCCAGGACCTCTAACTTTATAATGTGACAGCGCGCACACTGCGCCACGGAGATGATGATGAATGGAAGACTTTTGACGACTTTCGTATTTTAAAGTCGGACGTCCTTGCGATTCCCGGCTGGAGTCTGGTCTGATGAGAGGCCAAGGGATTTAGCGTTCCGGCACGATGTCGCGTAGAAAACAATTAGGAGTGTGTGTTTACCATACCCCTAACAGGTTAGCCCGCTACCATCCTAGATAGCATCGTCGCTTGTGAGATAGTTGTCAAGGGCCAACTTGTAGTACTAAAAAAAAAAAAATACCCATGCTTCCTGGTTTTTTTTTTAATATATATATAGCGAGCAAACGAGCAGGCGAATCACCTGATGGTAAGTGATCACCGCCGCCCAGGAACCTTTTGAGTAATTTGTTTATCCGCCCTTTGAGGATCCCCATATTATAGACATTAGGGAACACAGAAGATGATCTTATACGTAACACAAAGCTCTAGAATGCCCCCCTACATAATATCGATATGGATAATACCCTCATCATCATCATGATCAACCCATCATAGACTCACTACAGAGCACGGGTCTCCTCTCAATATGAGAAGGGTTTGGCCATAGTCCACCACGCTGGCCGTGTGCGGATTGGCAGACTTCACACGCCTTTGAGAACATTATGGAGAACTCTCAGGCGTGCAGGTTTCCTCACTATGTTTTCCTTCACCGTTGAATACCCTCAAATCACCCAATATCCCGTGAGATTGTCGCTAAACAAAAAGCCTCCATCTTCACTCAGTTTATAAACCCACAGACGGCTTAATTAGCACCATTGTGCAAGTTATAATATGTGCCTAAATTCCAACTCGCAAAAGTTGGGCGTATCACACAAATTTAACTCCCATAAAATGGTGCTAAACAAGTGTTTGCACTCAGAACTCTCGTCGCGGTCACTCCTCAAACAATTTGTTTACCCGTGTTACCGCATCATCGCCATCTAGTGTCGGGTAGCGGCGACTATAATGTAATTTTTTTTATGCTAAAGTATTTTAATACTGATGCTGAAACATTTACTGGCCAGTCGAACTTAAAAGTTGTACCGCAAATAAAAGTTATCTGAATGTCTAAACGAATAAAACAAACTCAGATGAAATAGTTGTTTAGTCTGATTTTTAGTGTTGGTTTAAGTCTAAAACCCAATAATGTGTAAGTATGTATAGTCATGATCAACCCATCCTCGGCTCACTACAGAGCACGGGTCTCCTCTCAATATGAGAAGGGTTTGGCCATAGTCCACCACGCTGGACATGTGCGGATTGGCAGATTTCACACACTTTTGAGAACATTATGGAGAACTCTCAGGCGTGCAGGTTTCCTCACGATGTTTTCCTTCACCGTTGAAGCAAGTGATATTTTAATTGTTTAAAAACGCACATAACTCCAAAAAGTTAGAGGTGTGTGCCCGGATTCGAACCGCCGACCTCTGATTAGGAGGCTGACGCCTTAACCATGTGACAGAGTATAGGAACCGAGGACCTCGTTGTCTGTAGTAGTGTACTAGACCAGAGACAGTCAGGTCTAGAGCTTCGCAATATGTCTAAACGCCATTGTCTTAGTTTCAACTAAAAGGTTGACATAGGTATTAATAACTTAGGCGGAGCCCTAATTCCAATGGACCGCTCCCGGGCCGCAATAACAATCGCCTTCAATATTTAATTTCAATAGTGATTGCGATTACGTACCGCAATAAACCGCGCAGCCTCCACATCTCGACTTGTGATTGGCAAGTAACGCCATCTAGCGTCGACTAGCGGGGACTTCCCACGCATGTCATCTGCCGAGCGTCGAAATCGGTCAGTACGCGCGCAGTCGTCGACGCAGTCGGGCGTGATGGGAGAAATGTGTTTCGCACGAGTCATTACACAGCTCCATTGTAATAAATCGTTGTGCGGGCCTGCCTGTGACGTGTTGTCGTACCCGATTTTCGTGGTTAGTTTATTTCTCCCGTTTAGGTTTTATTATAAAATTGGTGGTGATTAATTTTTCTAGTGTAGACAGTTAATTTATTTCAGATACACTTGAAAAGCATCTGAGAAATTATATTTCCAATATGTTCGATTTCTGTTTAGGGTTTCAATTTATTAACTATTATTTTGAGCGTTGGTTATCGATTATTAAGGTGGGAACATACTTGTAATACGCCAACCCGATTGCCTTGCCCGGGGTTTTGTGAGAGTGAGATCGTTAAATTTTTAATGGGCGGAACGTTAATAGCTTGCGAAAATCTATCACCTTTCAAAGTTTTGCGTTCAGTTAAGGGACGGAGAATAATAATTACGGAGAGAAGCAGTTGTGACCCGTACTGAGAAAAACCAGGTATTGTACTAAGTCTCTTGATATATAATCATATTTCGATTACTCTGTTCGTTCTACTTTTTTTTTTAATTAAAAAAAAAAATCCGGTTGCTATTTTGGTCTTTTTTGAGGAGGCCTTTGGAAAACCAAATGATTTTTAGATAACGAATGTTATACTGTTCGAAGCTGTGATAGCCGAGTGGTTTGTACGTCCGCCTCCTGATCAGAGGTCGGGGGTTCGAATCCGGGCACGCACCTCTAACTTTTCAAAGTTATGTGCGTTTTTAAGCAATTAAAACATCACTTGCTTAAAGGGTGAAGGAAAACATCGGGAGGAAACCTGCACGCCTGAGAGTTTATAATATTCTCAAAGGCGTGTGAAGTCTGCCAATCTGCACACGGCCAGCGTGGTGGACTATGGCTAAACCCTTCTCATATTGAGAGGAGACCCGCGCTCTGTAGTGAGCCGGTAATGGGTTGATCATGATGATGATGAAGGTTTTTCGTCTTACAAATATTTTATAATTAAATATCTTCAGCTTTAACTTTAAAGAGTAACATCTTGAGGATACCTACATGCCTTTAGAGGCTTAGAGTGAAAATTAAAAGAAAACAAAAAGATTTATTCGTTCACATATTACAGTGTCTTGTAAAGAATATCTTCATAGTGCTTTCAAATGCGCAAGAAGTCTACCATTCAGCGCTTGACCAGCATGATGGGCTACGACCACAGCACACTTATGATATCATAAGTTACTTCTGCACTGAATAAAGAAAATTTTAACTTCTTACTTTAACATTCAGCTTAATCGTGATCAACTCACTACAGAACACGGGTCTCCTCTCAATATGAGAAGGGCTCGGCCATAGTCCACCACGCTGGCCATGTGCGGGTTGGCAGACTTCACACGCCTTTGAGAACATTATGGAGAACTCTCAGGCGTGCAGGTTTCCTCACGATGTTTTCCTTCACCGTTGAAGCAAGTGATATTTTAATTTTTTTTAAACGCACATAACTCTGAAAAGTTAGAGGTGCGTGCCCGGATTCGAACCGCCGACCTCTGTTTAAGAGGCTGGCGCCCTAACCACTAGGCTATCACCGTTTCTATCACATTCAAAATGAAAGGTACAAAATCCAATTTCCTGTTGGATACATTATTTCTACACAGATCCAGGTTCACAACGCTGGGCATATTGTGTTACGTCAAAATTAACCGCATATTCAAATTTAATTAAGTTTCTATCTTAAATGACCGGTCCCACGTTGGGCGCCAATTTGGTTTGAACTATTAATTCTTGATTATTGTTCTATATTGGTTACATTCATTAATTTTAATCAAATTCATTATGTTCATATGTCTAGAATAGAAGCGGTGATTGCCTAGTGGTTAGGGCGTCAGCCACCTAATCAGAGGTCGGCGGTTCGAATCCGGGCACGCACCTCTAGCTTTTCGGAGTTATGTGCGTTTTTAAACAATCAAAATATCCCTTGCTTCAACGGTGAAGGAAAACATCGTGAGGAAACCTGCACGTTTGAGAGTTCTCCATAATGTTCTCAAAGGCGTGTGAAGTCTGCCAATCCGCACATGGCCAGCGTGGTGGACTATGGCCGAACCCTTCTCATATTGAGAGGAGACCCGTGCTTTGTAGTGAGCCGGTAATAGGTTGAGCACGACGACTCTAAACTCTAGATCCACGTTAGACTTTAATGGGATAATGCATTAATTATTACTTTACTATTGTTTCAGATGCCTGTTAGACGGAAGAGGATGCTGGTTCTTCAGACCATGAAGAGGACGAACATACAGATGAATACCTTTGAGTTAACTTTTGCGTGCGGCTTCGTCCACGTTTAGTTAACGTTCTCGTATTTCTTAAAAAACCGGCAGTCTTTCGTCAAAAAATTTAAAACCCCTATTAAATGCTTAAATTTAAAAACCCCTATCGCTATGGCTAATTTAAGCCCAATCAGTCACTCAGTCGCCATTTTGTTTTAAATATTACTAGCTTTTTTTCGCGTATTCGGTCGCATTGACGCCATTCAATAAATACCAGAGATTATTACAATAAAATGAATCAATTTGATAACTATATTTTAACAAAATTTTTTATCTTTATTTTTTTTTTTTTTTTCAAAAGTTTTGCTTGCAACATCTCCAAGAAGTAAGTGTACAAAGTTTTATGATGATCGGTTAAGTAGTTCGTGAAAGCGTGACAAACAAACTTACATTCCCATGTATAATGTTAAGTATGGATATAAAGAACATCATATTAACACATGTTGACGAACTCCGTGGCGCAGTGCGTGCGCTGTCGCATTACAAAGTTGGAGGTCCTGGGTTCGATTCCTGGCTCGAGTCTGTTCTGGTGGGAGGCTTCGGCCGTGGCTAGCTACCACCCTAATTACAAAGGCGTGTCGCTAAGCGATTTAGCGTTCCGGCACGATGTCGCGTAGAAACCAATTCGGAGTGTGGATTTACCATGCCCCTAATAGGTTAGCCCGCTACCATCCTAAACTGCATCATCACTTACCATCAGGTGATATAGCCGTCAAGAGCTAACTTGTAGTGTATATAAAAAAAAACTTAACTAGATATCGTACCGGATTCTCCCACCTTATAATACGACAGCGCACTCCCAACGACACACAGTTCGTGAAAAATGTATTGGTTATTCAAAATAGAACGCACTAAATAATAAAATGCCTGCAAAAAAAGAGATTGATTTAATCAAGTAGTACGAAGCGAACGAATAAACTAATTAAAACTAATTCAAAATGTTTCATATTCCTTTCAGATTGCCGCCAACACAAGAATGAAAATCCTAGGATGTTAGCTACCATCTAGAAGATTCCACACACCGCTTCCCTATTCATCAGGAACCGGCAAGATCTGGTCTCCAATAGAAGATTATTTTACTGTCTTGCGTTTTAATTTGTGACACATTCAGCATTGTCACAATTTGCGACGCAGGGTCAAGACTACGTCACGTGAAATTCTCAAAGCAGTTTCAAGATGGCGGTTAGTCAATCGTATATGAAAACGGGTGATAAACGTCCAATTTTCTGTTAATTCACGAGTTTCAGAGGATAATAGCTAAATGTATAAAGCTTTTAATACTTTTTTTTTTTCGGACTGTCTATTAGCTGTACAAACCCTATTGGTTGCCACAGCGTAACCGGGCTGTTTGGCGAGCTTCGGAAAGAAGCTCTGCCAGGAGAAATTTTGAGCCCTAGGGCTAGACGAAACTAAGGGAACGACTGCCTAAGGGCGCCTCCTTTGAGGCCGAACCTCGGCTTAGGCGAGGTTTGGGATAACGGGGGGGGTCGGACGGTACTTTTAATCTGGAATGTACTTCGCAGACAAACAAGATGACAACTAAAAATCATTAAGAGACTTCTTTTTTTTTTATTTATCCCTCATGGGAAAGGCGAGGGGATCTGGGCCCATACAGCCATATCTTCAATTATTTCAAAGAGATTTCATTAAGATATTTACAGCTTTCCTTACCTTACCGTCAACTACTGTCAGTTTTAAGTTAATATCAACTGTCAAGAGTCTATGGTTGAGTTAGTGCTAAATTTAAACGATGATTTGAAAAAACGTGGTATTCATTCCAGATATATTAATAAAAATAATGTAATAAGTACTCTCGCTTACATTAAATAATATAATTCACCTACTTAATAATGAGATAATGATAAATACATTTTTATATACATTACCTATCATATTACATGGAAGGTACATACATAATTTAATGGAACCACAGACTTCCGACAAAGTAGTGTTTATATCCTCTTTGCATCTGACACTAGCTGTTTTTTTTTTGGACAAGGCAAAGGACCAATATCCATGAGTCCTCAATAATTATAAATTGGACGTTTATCACCTGTTATAAAGGAAGAAGAGAATGGAAGAGAGAAGATGAGAAAATGAGTGTGCAGCGATGGGCCCTTGTCATTCTTCTTGCCCGGTGTTTTAAGCTACTGGACGGAGAACTGATAAGGGCCTGTCCTGTAACAAATCGACTGGAGAAAACGGAGAAGACGGAGAAGATTCATGATACATGTAACTTGATTATTAATTTTGTTAGTGTGTATAATATAAATAAATCTGGTTATATATATAATATTAAAATTGTACTCATGACCAACCCATCGCCGGCTCACTACAGAGCGCGGGTCTCCTCTCAATATGAGAAGGGTTCGGCCATAGTCCACCACGCTGGCCGTGTGCGGATTGGCAGACTTCACACGCCTTTGAGAACATTACGGAGAACTCTCAGGCGTGCAGGTTTCCTCACGATGTTTTCTTTCACCGTTGAAGCATGTGATATTTTTTTTTTTTTTAAACGCCCATAACTCCGTAAAGTTAGAGGTGCGTGCCCGGATTCGAACCGCCGACGTGGATAAACACTAGGCTATCACAGCTTCCAATTTTGTAAATAAAAATTGTACTATCTTATAACATCAATCTATGTCAAACTATATTGCTCATCGAAGTGAAATTTGGCAAGCATTTCTGCCGGAACTGTTGATCTTTGTTTCATAAAATGTCCCATGTCTAAATTCCGGCTAAATTTCAAAAGGTGATAGATAAAGAGATAATTATATCTCTTAAAAATATAGCCAAATTAATTCTGAAGTTCCGGTGTAAATGTGTAACAAACAAACAGGCATTGATAATATTCTTTAATACTAAATACAAAAACAAGTTTTGATAGTTTTAAAAGGCTGATGTTTTTGTTTTTTTAGAGTTATTCTGTGACGTTCTAATTCTTAAGGGGGATTGGGTATAAACTTTGGTAGAACAAGGTATATATATGTCAAAAATTTAAATGATATTTGTAATGTTGTAGTACCGTTTAGTAGGCTGCACAAAATTAGTAACTCGTTCAAAGGAAATTTGTATTTCATTTTATAACAAATTACCTATTGATATCTCGGAGATGTCTATTAATAAGTTCAAAGTTTTTATAAAACGAAAGCTTATAAACAAGTCATATAACGATATTAAGGATTATATAAACGATAAAAAAGCTTGGCTGTGAATTGCTCTAACTCCATAGGTACTATAATTGATTATTGATTATGTGAGATGGTGATAACGAAAAAAAACCCGGCTAAGTTTGTTGTTGGCTTATTCTTAGAGCAGGCGCGTTTGGAACCCTCATAGCTTTAGTTTTAAGTTTACGAATATAGTAATCACCATTAACTCACAACTGTGTAAATTATTGCATCAAAAGTACCTTTTAAAGGACTATTGAAATAAAGAAAAAAATCTTTCTAATATAATTTCAACTGGAAGTTTAATTATATAATATCGTATTTAATTAACTAGAAAATTAGACCAATATCTGTGAAAGCAGAGCATGCTGAATCTAAAATCTTAAAATGGCCTTCCAATAAGTCCTTCTTCCAAACCTGTGATATATATTGTATATTTTTGGTCTGGTGGGAGGCTGCGGCCGTGGCTAGTTACCACCCTACCGATAAAGACGTGTCGCCAAGCGATTTAGCGTTCCGGCACGATGACGTGTAGAAACCAATTAGGAGTGTGGGTTTACTATACCCCTAACAGGTTAGCCCGCTACCATCTTAGACTGCATCATCACTTACCACCAGGTGAGATTGCCGTCAAGGGCTAACTTGTAGTGGATAAAAAAGAAAAAAAAATCTTGAATATAAGTTTATTATTTATTCTTGTATAACGAATATGTATAAATTTGTGCTGTTATTATTTTACCAATAAAATGATTATTTATAAATGTTGTTTTTATTTAAACTCCTACTTAATATTATTAACGCGTAAGTTTGTAAGTATGGATGGATGTTTGTTACTGATTTTTTGACGACCTCCGTGGCGCAGCGCGTGCGCTGTTGCATTTTAATGCCGGAGGTCCTGGGTTCGATTCCCGGCTCGAGTCTGGTCTGGTGGGAGGCTTCGGCCGTGGCTGGTTACCACCCTACCGACAAAGACGTGTCGCCAAGCGATTTAGCGTTCCGGCACGATGTCGTGTAGAAACCAATTAGGAGTATGAGTTTACAATACCTCTAACAGGTTAGCCCGCTACCATCTTAGACGCATCATCACTTACCATCAGGTGAGATGAAGTAAAGGGCTAATTTGTGGTGAATAAAAAAATAAAAAAAACTTTCACGTAAAAACTAATGAATGGATTTTAATGAAACTCTACAATAATATAGCTTATACATCAGAATAACACATAGGCTACAGTTTATAAAGATATTGTGTGAATTGTCCAAAATATGACGAAAAGTGTCAAGTAATTAGGAAATCTACCATCTGCGTGATAATTTTAATGTCATAATGTTAGTTCTTTTCTACGCCACGCTAATATAAGCAACTCGAAAGACTAATCCTGCGCAGACGAAGTCGCGGGCACCAGCTAGTATTATTACGTGTGCCTGGGTGCGATTCCCGGGTCTGATCAAAAGTTATCTGGTATTATCTATCAGGAAATTTACATGCAATACAAAAATACGTTGCAATAATTATGCAATGTTTTGTCCATCTGTTCTCAAAGGCGTGTGCAGTCTGCCAATCCGCACATGGCCAGCGTGGTGAACTATGGCCAAACCCTTCTCATATTGAGAGGAGACCCGTGCTCTGTAGTGAGCCGGCAATGGGTTGATCATGATGATGATGATGATTGTCAATCTTACATTTGAAGGTGTTCGTATGGTTTAGTCGATTTCATAGCAATTAGCAAAATTGTATACACCTGATTTTAAAACTCGAATTCGTCCAACCTTCCATATGTTTGACGACTCCCGTGGCGCAGTGCGTGCTCTGTCGCACTGCATTGCATTATAAAGTTGGAGGTCCTGGGTTCGATTCCCGGCTCTAGTCTGGTCTTCGGCCGTGGCTAGTTACAACCCTACCGACAAAGACGTGTCGCTAAGCGATTTAGCGTTCCGGCACGATGTCGCGTAGAAACCAACCCGCTACCATCTTAGACTGCATCATCACTTACCACCAGGTGAGATTATCGTCAAGGGCTAACTTGTAGTGTATAAAAAACTATGTACAGGATATTAGGGAAACCTCAATTTTTTGCAAAAAAAAATCTAGAACGATAACATATACGTTTTTTCAAGTATTAATTTAACGGTCTATGGGTTAGTCTGTAGAAATACGGATTACGAGGTCTTCAATTCGAATCCCGGGTCAGACTTAAGTTGGGTATTAAAGTTTAACTGTTTAGAAATTTTCAGAACCTACCATGGTTTGTATTTTGATACTAACTTATGATTTTGGTAACATCATGAACAACCCATTCTCGGCTCACTACAGAGCACGGGTCTCCTCTCAATATGAGAAGGGCTCGGCCATAGTCCACCACGCTGGCCGTGTGCGGATTGGCAGACTTCACACGCCTTTGAGAACATTATGGAGAACTCTCAGGCGTGCAGGTTTCCTCACGATGTTTTCCTACACCGTTGAAGCAAGTTTATTGCTTAAAACGCACATAAATCCGAAAAGTTATAGGTGCGTGCCCAGGTTCGAACCCCCGAACTATGATTAGGAGGCTGACGTCCTAACCACTAGGCTATCACAGCTTCCTATTATATATTATTTACATATATATATATTGTAACATACTTCGATTTTTTTTTTAAATATCACTTGCTTCAACGGTGAAGGAAAACATCGTGAGGAAACCTGCACGCCTGAGAGTTCTCCATAATGTTCTGAAAGGCGTGTGAAGTCTGCCAATCCGCACATGGCCAGCGTGGTGGACTATGGCCGAGCCCTTCTCATATTGAGAGGAGACCCGTGCTCTGTAGTGAGCCGGCAATGGGTTGTTCATGATGATGATGATGATGACTTCGAATTAAACAATGCGAAAATCTCAATTCATTAATCCACTCCATTGAAATCATCTGAAGTCTTCCCCAAAGACTCGATTTGTCCATACTGCGAGATAAAAGCCGCCACAAAACAGTTTTTTTTTTTATCCACTACAAGTGAGCCCTTGACGGCAATCTCACCTTATGGTAAGTGATGATGCAGTCTAAGACGGTAGCGGGCTAACCTGTTAGGGGTATGGTTAACCCATACTCCTATCGGTTTCTACGCTAACGCTAAATTGCTTGGCGACACGTCTTTGTCGGTAGGGTGGTAACTAGTCACGGCCGAAGCCTCCCACCAGACCAGACTCGAGCCAGGAATCAAACCCAGGACCTCCAACTTTAAAATCTGACAGCGCGCGCGCTGAGCCACGGAGGTCGTCAAAACACCTCATCAAAAAACGTCGTAGCGTAAACACCTGTCGCCTAGTGGCCGGTGATAGCAAAATCGTGTTTCAACAAAATTGGATCGTGTACTGCCATAAGCGACTCGCATTTGCGAATCGCCGGCCATGCTTAATGCGTTTATAATGTTTCTAGTTTTAATTAATACAACCGCTGCCCGCGGATATGTCTGCACGGTAATGCATCAAAGTAAAGTTTGCATCCATTAAACAAAAATCAAATCAAAAACTTATCACAGGAATTTATGTATCGTTCATATATATTTATCTATATATATAAAAGCGAAAGGTCACTTACATACTGACTTACTGACGTACTGATTAAACACGAGATCTCAAAAACTATTGTACGTATAAAGCTATAATTTAGCAAGTAGGTAGTTGATAGTTAAGAGATGTCAGCTAAGAAAGGATATTTGGAAATTCCACCCCTAAGAGGGTAAAAGGGTTGGAAGTTTGTATGAATTTTCTTTGTTTTTAGAGTTAAAGACACAAAAATTTGCAAAGTAATAATAAATAAAAAACATATACATAATTTTTTTTTTTAATATTACCTGTTAAGGGTGGTAAAATAGGGGATGATAGTTTTTGCTTATTTTTTTTATGAAGTCTACAAGCTTGAAATTTTGAAAGAAGTTTTCTTTTAGGGTGTAAGTATAAGGTTAGATTTTTTGTCATCCAAATCTACCCCGAAGAGGGTAAAAGAGGGGTTTGAAGTTTGTATGAAAGTCCTATGTTTTTTAATTTAGAAACACGAAAATTGACAAACGCTATTTGACATTTGCCTGTAGCTTCCTTTCTGAAGCAGGACATTGGTCGCACGGGTAACCTCAATCTCAAGGGAAATCAGCAATTCTACGCAGACGAAGTCGCGGGCAACAGCTAGTATTATTATAAATGTGAAAGTGTCGATGTTTGTTAATCAATCTCGCAAAAACAGCTGAACGAATTTTTATGAAATTTGGTAATGCATGTAAAAGAACATAGGCTACCTTTTATCCCGATTCCTTAAGTAGTGCTCGAGGGAAGATTAAAAATTGTTAAGGAGCGAAGCTTTAGACCCAATTCTGAAGTCCACGCAGACGAAGTCGCGGGCAGAAGCTAGTATATAATATATTTTTCATTGTTTTTATTCATGGAGCGATGGTGATAACTAAACTCGCCAACTTAAAACTAAAGCTAAGAAACATTTGGCCTAGCATTGCTCGATGTATAAAAAAAGAGATGTATGTATTAACTAGCTGGTGCCCGCGGCTTCGTCTGCACAGTTACACGTTAGTATTTCGAGTAGCTTATATTAGCGTGGCATAGAAAAGAACTAACAATATGACATTATGATTATCATGCAGATGGTAGATTTTTTCCTACTCACTTGACACTTATCGTCATATTTTGGACAATTCACACAGTATCTTTATAAATTGTAACCTATGTGTTTTTCTGGTGTATAAGCTATATTATAGTAAAGTATCATAAAAATCCATTCGGTAGTTTTTACATGAAAGAGGAACAAACATCCATCCAAAAAATCTCGTTTATAATATTAATGGGCTAGAGATGTAATACCCGTAACTCATCATCATCATCATCATCAGCCAGCATTAATCCACTGCTGGACATAGGCCTCTTTTAAGTGGCGCCAACTCTTCCTGTCTCTGGCCTTTTGCATCCAGTCGATGCCTGCCACTTTTCGGAGGTCATCACTCCACCTGGCCGGAGGACGGCCCACAGACCGTTTGCCGAGACGTGGTCTCCACTCGAGGACCTTCCGACTCCAACGTCCGTCGGTTCGACAAACGTGACCAGCCCACTGCCACTTCAGCGTGCAAGCCCTTCGAGCTATGTCGGTTACTCTTGTTTTTTGCCGAATTACCTCATTACGGACTTTATCTCTCAAAGAGATTCCAAGCATAGCTCTTTCCATGGCACGCTGAGCGACTTGAAGTTTGTGGACTAGCCTCGCTGTCAGTGTCCACGTTTAACCGTAACTCATATATATATGTCTATAATTTTATGACAGGCGCTATTATTTACATCGCACAGCTTTTATGCGAATCCTTGCCGCAACATTTAATCAAGACAAGTTATGAGCGGTGTCCAATCCCTTCCCCGCACCAAGCAATGAAGACGGCGGTGTACCTGTCTAGGTCTAGGTTTTAGTACTTAGTTCCTCATAAAAATTAAAAAACAGTCCAGAAACAAAGAATTTTCCGAGAATAAATATGCCTATATATCTCTCTTGCCCAGTAATTAGCACTTAACAAATATACAATATAATCCGTTGCTGCAAAAGGGCAAGCCAATAACATATATGCGCAAATATTTTAAAGGGTGCTAGGTCGAAGTATGCAAATATTGCTATTATTTTATGGCAGGCGATTTTACTGGCCAATCAAAATGTCACTGGCGTAAATGCAAGGACCTACAACTAATATTTAATCACCTAAAATCTAATGGGCTATTATGTTGATTCGGAGGGAATGTTGGAAAATCCCTTCTCCCAATCATGTAGCCATGTGTGGATTGGCAGACTTCACGCGCCTTAGAGAACATTACGGAAAACTCTCAGGCGTGCAGATTTTCTGACGATGGTTTCCTTCACCGTTGAAGCAAGTGATAATTTAATTGCTTAAAACGCACATAACTCCGAAAGTTATTGGTGGCGTGCCCGGGCTAGAACCCCAGACATCTTATTAGGAGGCTGACGTCCTAACCACTAGGCTATCACAGCTTATCCCGAGGGGAGACCCGTGCTCTGTAGTGAGCCGAGAATGGGTTGATCATGATGATGATGATGAATCATGTAGCCTTGTATTGCCATGCTGTGATTCAAGCTAGCGGAAAATCCCGTGTTGTGGTGGTCAGTGAACGCACGCCGTACAAACGTGGAAATAATAACATGAGAAACCTTTAGATATTTTATTTATTTATATCCGGGGCTATGATTGCTGAGCTCAACGAGGTAAGCGTGGAAGTCGGACTTGAGATGAATATGTTAAAGACCAAGCTCATGTCAAACAGCTCAAAGCGCAAGCTAGAAGTGGCAGGTGCGGGGATTGAATATGTTCATGAGTACTCATCTCTCTCTGCGCGTCGTATTCCTCATTACTGAGGGTCGTGACCCCTTTCACTGAAGACTTTCTTGCGGACGATGTCGCGCCATGTTGCTCTGTTGGTTGCGACGTGTAGAGCATCGTGGACTTTTGTGTCGAGTGCGGTGCGGATTTGATCTGACCAACGCATCGGACTCCGTCCCCGAGGTCTCTTTCCTTCCACTTTGCCGGTGATAACCAATTTCTCCAGGTTGTTACCTTCCCGTCGGGCAATGTGACCGAAGTACTCGAGAATCCTCTGTAGGAAGATGGTGGATAGCCTTTTCGTTATTTTGAGTTAAGTACTATGAGTACTCATACTTAGGCCAAATAGTCTCTTTCCAGGCGAGCCAAGACAAAGAAGTTGCAAGACGCACCGAAAACGCCTGGAAGGGTTATTGGGCTATGAAAGACCTAATGAAGGGAAAACTTTCATTAACTTTAAAACGTAGGCTCATGGATGTGTGCATTCTCCCTATCCTCACATATGGTGCTCAAACTTGGTCTTTGACATGCCATCAGAAGTCCGCACTCAGAGTTTGCCAGCGAGCAATGGAGCGTATCCTGGGAGTAAAGCTAACAGATCGTATTAAAAACAGCATACTACGCTCCAAGACTCATATAACGGATGTGGCAGATAAAGCCGCCAAACTGAAATGGGACTGGGCTGGGCATGTTATGCGCATGTCCGACGGACTGTGGGCAAAGGCCGCTACACATTGGGCGCCACAAAAAACAAAGAGACTTCGAGGCAGACCGAGGCGTCGTTGGCGTGACGAACTCGATGCCTTTATGTCGGCTTGGCCCCAAATATCCCTAGACAAAGACAAATGGAAGGAAGAAAGGGAGGCCTTTGCCCAACATTGGGACAGTACGGGCTGATAATAATAATAATATCCTCTTAATGCTAACCCTATAGGATTATAAACCTAACTTCCTAGAGTAGCCTGATATAAAAAGTATACAAATTTATGATCATAAAACTTTTGAACATATACAAATTGCTTAAATGTACATATCCCGGTAACATATAATCCACGATGCCTCTTGTGAGTTCACTCAGATTGCAACTGAATAGGTCCAGCCTCTCTGGGACAACGTTCAGTGATAAGTGCGCGCGTCAAGGGCGCCTGGTTGAGTGGGCTGATGCGTCCCGTCGGCACTGGAATAGCAATAAGGTAGATAAAAAGTAACATATCATCATCATCATGATCAACCCATTACCGGCTCACTACAGAGCACGGGTCTCCTCTCAATATGAGAAGGGTTTTGGCCATAGTCCACCACGCTGGCCTTGTGCAGATTGGCAGACTTCACACGCCTTTGAGAACATTACGGAGAACTCTCAGGCGTGCAGGTTTCCTCACGATGTTTTCCCTCACCGTTGAAGCAAGTGATATTTAATTTTTTTTTAAACGCACATAACTCCGAAAAGTTAGAGGTGCGTGCCCGGATTCGAACCACCGGCCTCTGATTAGGAGGCTGACGCCCTAACCACTAGGCTATCACCGCTTCAAAAGTAACATATATCAGTCTAAAAAACTATCTTCAAACAAATAACAACTTTAATCCGTTGCTGTAATATAAGAGACCACTTAGCTTTTAAAATATTAAGACGCGTAACTTCTATATTGCTATTATTTTATGGCAGGCGTTAATTATAATCTTGTAAGCCATTTCAATGGTAAGTATTCACTTTAATAAGACCTATTACGCTGATAGAGTAAGATCTATGCACTCGCTATCAATATTAGTGTCTAAGATGCAGGCTAATTGGATCAGAATAGTCTGTGCAAGCATGTGTTGATTTAGGTTTTTTTTCATTTAATTAGTAAAAAAGGTACTTTGTAACAAAAAAGTAAAATATCCCACCATCTAAACTTATACGTCAGTCAAAAAATATGGTACACTATAATATTAAATCAGAGGTCGGCGGTTCGAATCCGGGCACGCACCTCTAAGTTTTCGGAGTTATGTGCGTTTTTAAAAATTTAAAATATCACTTGCTTCAACGGTGAAGGAAAACATCGTGAGGAAACCTGCACGCCTGAGAATTCGCCATAATGCTCTCAAAGGCGTGTGAAGTCTGCCAATCCGCACATGGCCAGCGTGGTGGACTATGGCCAAACCTTTCTCATATTGAGAGGAGACCCGTGCTCTTTAGTGAGCCGGTAATGGGTTGATCATGATGATGATGATAATATTAAATTGCAATTAATAATTGAGTGTAAAAGATAAAGATAGATAAGTAGATATACGGACATCCTTGTATTGTAGGGCGCTCTAGTTTTGTAACTGGCTCGATCCCCGGCCATGCGTCTACCATAACAGGTTAAGCCCGCTTCCATCTTAGACAGCATCATCACTTACCACCAGGTTTATTTTATATACTACAACTTAGCCCTTGATAATAATCCCACCTGAATGCAATTTTTTTAAAGGTATGGTAAAATTATTTCTACGCGACATCGTGCCGGAACGCTTAATCGCTTTTGTGGTGGTAACTAGCCACGGCCGCCCAACAAACCAAACTCGATCGGGAATCGAACCTAAGACCTCTAGCTTTATAGCGCCACGGAGAACGTCATACGTGAGATTGCCGTCAAGTGCAATCGCTTTTGTCGGTAAGGTGGTAACTAGCCACGGACTGCCAACAGACCAGACTCGAGCCGGGAATCGAACCCAGGACCTCCAGCTTTATAGCGCCATACGTGGGATAGCCGTTAAGAGCTAATTAAAAAAGAAATTCTTCATCATTCGTGTTGAAGGCGATCTCAAGGGGTTTTTGAGGATTTGCAAAGAGGAACGTCTCCTCCCCCCAGCCCTCCGAGTCAGGCCTACAGCTGGGTGCCGTGCCGCGGCTGCAGGCAGAGGTACCCGCGCCGCCATTGTGGTGGTGAATAGGCGCGCGCACCGGAACTCGCTAATTGGTACCGCCGCGGGCCGCCCCGTCACCGGATGTTCATTTTTCTACATCTACAAAAGCCAAAAGCCGTGGAGTCGACGGCGTTTACATCTACTAAAAAAACCTGGCTAAGTTTGTTGTTTTAAAAAAAAAATATCACTTGCTTCAACGGTGAAGGAAAACATTGTGAGGAAACCTGCACGCCTGAGAGTTCTCCATAATGTTCTCAAAAGCGTGTGAAGTCTGCCAATCCGCACACGGCCAGCGTGGTGGACTATGGCCGAACCCTTCTCATATTGAGAGGAGACCCGTGCTCTGTAGTGAGCCGAGAATGGGTTGATCATGATAATGATGATGAAGTTTGTTGTGGGCTTCTTCTAAGACCGGTTCGTTCGCGTTTGGAATTTTCCATTTCTTCCTCATTTCTTCTTCGTCGTTACACTCTTTGCAGAGCGGTCGTGGTCATCACGAATCAATGTCTTTGAGGCCAGATGTTATGCGCCTAACAAGCATTCGCCACTTCCCTCTGCTGGCCGAAAGCCTGGTGCACTCCTGCAAAGGACCACCCGCAGCAGACTTTATCTGATCGGTCCATCGCTAGGGTGACCTTTTTCGCCCTCTGGTGCCCTCCACCTAACCCTGATGGACGCGTCAAAAGTGCCTTGTAAAGAACTATTTAAATAAAGATTATATGAATTTGAATTTACTCCTAGCTGTTGACATTAACTATGGAGTGTAGCTTACTAACAAGTCAAATCAAATCAAAAAAGCTTTATTCGTATAAACCTATTACAGGCATCTGTGAATCGTTCATATATAACACATTTTTCATTACTTCTATTAGTGATGGTGATAACTACATTCTTTCTTTTATGGTGATAACTACACTCGCCAATATAAACTAAAGCTAAGAGGGTTCAAAGGCCCAGGTCTAAGAAGAAGCCCACAAAAAACATAGCCGGGTTTTTTTAAATCACCATCTCACATAATCAATAATAAATTATAGTATCTACCTATGGATTTAGAGCAATTCATACCCAAGCTGTTTTATCGTTTATATAATCCTTAATATCGTAATATGATTTTTCTATAAGCTAACGTTTTATAAAAACTTTGAACTTATTAAAGTTAAACCATTTTCCGCCTCCCGTCGTATTTCGACGACCTTCATGGCGCAGTGCGTGCGCTGTCGCATTACAAAATTGGAGGTCCTGGATTCTATTACCGGCTCGAGTCTGGTCTAGTGGGAGCTCCGGCACGATGTCGCATAGATACGAATTAGGAGTGTGGGTTTACCATACTCCTAACCGCTAAGCCCGCTACCATCCTAGACAGCATCATCACCAGGTGAGATTACCGTCAAGGGCTAACTTGTAGTGTATAAAAAAAGAACGAGTATTCTGGAAATTTAGACAGAAGTTCTAGAAAGTCTAATAAGATAGCCAACCGAAAAATAAAAGGCACTTTTCATGCGTCAATAACTTACATAGTAGTGAGTTGATGGTGATAACTACATTCGTGAACTTGAAACTAAAGCTACGAGGGTTCCAAACGCGCCCTGCTCTAAGATGAAGTCCACAACAAATATAGCTTGGGTTCCGTTTTTTACCACAATCTTACTTATTTATTTATTCAAAGCGCCACCAACAGAATTACATGTAACAAAAATAAACATTTTAAAAACCTTTAAAAAAGTGCTAGAATACACATATAAATCAATTTAGAGGTAACTACAGCATGCCTAATAACTTAAGTCGACGCTAATATGTCGCTAATAATATAGTATGCAAAATATTTAGATTAACAAACAGCAAATAACAAAAAAGACAAAAAAGAACCTTGTGTTTATAATAATGAATAAGGAAGATACATAGTCTCTTAATTAACTACGAAGTTAGAGAAAATCATGCCCAAGGTTTTTTATCATTTATATCGCGGGCCACCTGATGTTAAGTGATTACCGTCGCCCAAGATCATCTGCAGCACCATGAACCTATTCTGCTGATCGGTTTCTACGCGGCATCATGCCAAAATGTACGCGAACGAATGTTGGAACGTTGTGCCTTGGTGGTTTCTCGTCTTAACTCGTTCAAGTTTCCATTACGAAAGCGTTCAAACTAAAATCGCTTTTTTTTAAATCAGTCTTTCGTAAAGTGATAACGCGCCCTTCTGGAGACATAGAGGGGGGTGTTAAGGGGCCCAGAAAAAAAAATTATTTCATGCCAAAACGTTCGCAAACGAATGTTGGAAAATTGTGCGTTGGCCTCGTCTTGCTTCGTTCAACATATCGAAGTTTCCATTACGAAAGCGTTCAAAATAAAAACGCTTTTTTTAGTCTTTCACAAAGATATTGAGTGATAACGCCCCCTTGTGGATACATAGAGGGGGGCATTAAGGGGCCCAAAAAGAAATGGCGTGGTTTAGAGTTTACATGGTTCATTTATAATTACATTTAGATACTTTATATTTTTTAAGATTTACTAAAATTAATACCTGCCCACTAGGTACTCAATGTCGAATAATTGGCTTATATTTTTGATTTTAATGATGGTATAAAAACTAGAAATACTTAACAAAGAATTAATCGCTCCCACTGATAATAATTTTTAGTTTAGATTGTAAGTTTTAACACCAGAACTGACTAATATAGTTACCATAACTAAATCAATTAAAGAAATTAAATTGTGATTTTTAAGTTATAAAAATTGGGTATAAAAGAATAAAAGCAGAAGCAGAAGTGGCGTAAAGCAGAGGTTATCAAACGTATTATAATCTCTGCTTTAAACCCTGTTTTTAATTATGTATTATAAATATTTCAATCGCAAATCGACTCAACGCCGTCCCTGCGCTGCGAAAGTTCACAGAATCACAGAAGTATGTTTTTCTTTTCAAAAAAAAATCTGAAATAATATCTATTCGTGTAAAATATACAAAATATCTAGACGTCACTGCGGAAAACTTTCACAAAATGTTTTTGTGTTATTTTTTTTAACATCCTTTAACATCCTTGTGCGATAATATACTACTGTACTAGATGTTTTTTTTTTTTTTTCGTACTGTCTATTAGCTGTACAAACCCTATTGGTTGCCACAGCGTAACCGGGCTGTTTGGCGAGCTTTGGAAAGAAGCTCTGTCAGAAGAAATTTTGAGCCCTAGGCTCGAAGAAACTAAGGGAACGACTGCCTAAAGGCGCCTCCTTTGAGGCCGAACCTCGGCTTAGGCGACGATTGGGATAACGGGGGGGGGTCGGACGGTGAGTGATCCGTACGTCTCCGAGGCCGTGGATGGAGCCCACGTCCGGATGACGTAAGATAGCAGGGACCTCGTCTTCGCCGCGAAGACGGTGTGTAGCGTATGATTGTGTGGTAGGTGGTACGGGTATGTTGTCAGTAGTCATCTGATCGTCAGGGTCGTGAAGGATATGTTCAGGTCTCCTCTTTCGGAGAGGAGCGCTTAGGTCGGGGGAGTACTGTACTAAAGGTGGCATCGCCAAGTAAGCTGCTAGGCAACACTTTGAATTTTTTTGCTCTAGAAAACTTTATATTAAATAATAAAACTCATGTAAAGTCATAAGGCTGTTTTTCTTTGTGTCTTATTACAATGAAAATGTAAAATGTGTTAAATAAATAAAAATAAAGTTATTAAGAGATCTAAATGTGCATAAGACAAAATTCATTATGATCAACCAATTACCCGCTCACTATAGAGCACGGCGTATCTCAAAGGCGTGTGAAGTCTGCCAATCCGCACACGGCCAGCGTGGTGGACTATGGCCAAACCCTTCTCATATTGAGAGGAGACCCGTGCTCTGTAGTGAGCCGGTAATGGGTTGATGATGATGATGATGATGATGATATACTGTTTGGTCTTTTCTTTTATATAAATCGTAATCTTATTTGGTCTTATTTTATCATTAAGTCTGAAACGTAAGTAAATTGTTTTAAACGCTGTTGAATACAAATGAATGAATAAAAAAAAACCGACCAAATAGGTATAGCAAACTAGCCGAGTAGCAAATTGCAGAGATATTTTTTATTAGCAAACTCTCTCCTTAATGAACCAGTTTTTGGAGCGAAAAGCATCACGCATTGGTAGATTCGAAATTATACTCGGAAAAGCTCGCTGGGAAATGCGAAGAGTGGTGCCCGAGTACGTACCGACGTATCTTGTAAAGTAGTGGTTTTTTGTGAACTTCAGTAATTAACACACTGCACTCGACGAGAGGTTTTTCTCCGTTGGGCTGGAAGGTGCTCCGTTCGAATCGGGCAAAACCAAACTCTTGCAATGTTTAAAATTTTTGGAACGAAGTTCCTTATCGCGCGTTGTGAAAGGGGGCTAGACGGAAAAAATTCTTACGAAAAGTTGTCACGACACTTTTTGTTATTGTAAGCTGTGCGGCGTCGCATGGTTCTCTGTCTGTCTCTCTCTCTCTTATAGAAAGCAAGCCAGATATTTTCATTTCTATTTCGCATTGAACAGTGTGGTGTCGCGACGGTTATTTTTGTTGAGTGTATACAGGTTTTTTGTAAATAATAAATAATAAAAAATAATAATAATAATGAATCCTGACAGTGTTTCTGCACAAGTTCCGGATATTGCTGATGGAGTACAAAATTGAGCCTACTGATTAAGTTTATATAACATTATATTTGTTAATAATAAAAAAAATATTATTATAACTTAAATAAAATAAAATTTTATTACAATTCCTTCACTAATTAATCGAAAGGAACTTCGTTCCATCCGGGTGTCCCTTGACACCTCTCAAGTTTTTTTTTATATGTACACTTTCAGGGTTAGAAAGATAAATGACGAAAAACTATTGTTGCACTACTTCGTACTGATAAATCTGGAGAGAATATCTGTAAGAATTTTTTAAAAAGTTTAAAATTACGCGGTGACATCCTGTCTACACCAGCGCTGGACTGCAATAGCACGTGATGGTGGGTGTCCACGTTTTTAGTCTTCTTTTTTGTCACATAAAAAGCTGGCTAAATTGTGTCTACATTCAAATATGTTTTTATTTTATCCTAAAAAAAGTAAGTCTAAGTTATCTAAAAAAAGTGAACGATGATGTTTGGCTTGATTTCACGCAGCAACGGAGCATCGATTAGCATCCATGCATAGGCATACCCTAACTTTTTCATTTGTCAAAGAGCCGGAGTAAGCCTGTGACGACAATCTCACCTGGTGTAAGTGATGATGCTGTCTAGGATGGTAGCGGGCTAACCTGTTAGGGGTGTGGTAAACACACTCCTACGTGACGTTGGTTTCTACGCGACATCGTGCCGGAACGCTACATCGCTTGGCGACACGTCTTTGTCGGTAGGGTGGTAACTAGCCACGGCCAGACTCGAGCAGGGAATCGAACCCAGAACCTCCAACTTTTTAAAATACGACAGCGCACGCACTGCGCCACGGAGGTCGTCAAACTAGACACATACTCCTAATTGGTTTCTACGTGACTTCTTGCTTGACCACTAAATCGCTTGGCGACACGTCTTTGTCGGTATCTAGCCAAGGCCGGAATCTCCCACCAGACTCGAGTCGGAAATCAAACCCTAAAGGCGTTTGTAAAGCGTTTTTGTAAAACCCTTCCTTATTATACCCGCTTTAACACTCCGTTGTAAAGGCGCCCTTTCGCGTAATCAATAGTAGGAATATTCATACGGGATGCATTCATAGTTCTTGTATTAACATAAATAATACAAGGTGTCTCAAAAGAAAGTTCACATTTAAATCTTTTTTTAAAAGAAAAGTCTTAGCTTTATTGAAAAAATGTTTATTTTATATTGAAGTACACTGTTTGGGAATTTATTTTTTAAAAATAACATCTTTCAAATGTAAACCGTTGCGCTCTCGGCATTCATTTAGTCGGGCACTAAAATTGCCTATGACAGCTCGGCAGGTAGTCTCCGTGATGGCTGCCATTTCATGACGGATATTTTCTTTTAATTGTGCCAGGGAAGTCGGTTTATTAGCGTAAACTTTTGATTTGACATAACCCCACAGGAAAAAATCCATAGGCGTTAAATCGGGACTCCGTGGAGGCCAATTTATGTCACCTCGCCTGGAGATTAATTTGTTCGGAAAAATTTCTCGAAGTCGAGGCAGAGATCTGTTGGACATGTGTGAAGTTGCTCCATCCTGCTGGAACCATGTTCTTTGGTTGTAACCAGGAAAGTTTTGCAGTTGGGGTACGAAAAACTCGTCTAACATCTCCACATAACGCTCTGAATTCACTGTGAGTGTGCGTCCCCTTCCATCTTCAAAAAAGTAAGGGCCGATAATTCCTCGCGCCGACATCGCTGCCCATACGGTGACTTTGGGTGAATGTCGGTTTCTGATGTTTTTGTTTTGGGTTGGTTGCACTCCAGTAACGACAATTTTGCTTGTTTACATGCCCATTCAGATGAAAATGGGCTTCATCGGAAAACAAGATGTTGGTGAACGTTGGAAAGCGCTCAATCATCTGATTTACAAGCCTCTGACCAGCATCTTGAGGCTTCAGTTCTTGCACTAACTGAATTTTGTACGGGTGCAGCTTTAAATCTTTGTGTAAAATGCGGCATAATGAAGATCTGTGCACATTTAAAGCAACAGCACGCTTCCGAATCGAGAGGTTTGGATCATCTCGAATAGACTGAGTAACACTGTCCACGTTTTCGGCTGTTCTTGATGTTCTTGGTCGCCCAGATTTTGGTTTCTCCAGAGTTGACCCAGTCTCTTCAAACTTCTCAACCCATTTTGCAATGAGACGAGTGCTAGGCGCATCATTTGAGTGACGAATATGTCGAATACTGCAGAATTTTCTACGCGCTACATTCGCCGAATTACCGTTTTTGTAAAACTCACGTACGCACAACGCACGGTCCGCACCAGAGAAACGCTCCATAGCGACTAAATTCCCAAGAGCCAGACTACCGACTGACATACCCCCCGCGCCCCTCAGAATAGTTGCTTTCGCGTAATAAGATAAGCAAATGTGAACTTACTTTTGAGACACCTTGTATAATAGTTTAAAAAACTAAAAAAACACGCTACTGCACGCATGCGTAGTTCGCGCACTAGCTCTGTCTCTCTTACTCGCATGCAAAGGATGCGGAAAGAAATTAATTAATCCTGGCGAATCTAATTAGGATAATCGGATATTTTGATCGGATTATTGCATTGTCATCGACCTTTGACAGGTGTGCAAAGTTTGAATCAAATCTGATCGTTCAAAGTAGGGCAAAATCGAGCTCAAAGGAGTCGGTTACAAACAAACAAACAAACATACAAACATACATACATACAGGTGAAGCTAATAAAAACGTGTTAAAAATGAATATTATCTTCAGTTTTTCAAATTCAAATGCTCGCAAGTGGGCGCGCCTCGCGAGTTCACCGAAAATAAAGCTCGTTGAATGAAACTACAGCCGGCCGGCGTCGAGTGCTGAAAAAATTGTGCTAGAGACGCGCCGCGGGCCGCCACTGGGATATAGATAAATCATCATCAACCCATTACCGGCTCACTACAGAGCACGGGTCTCCTCTCAATATGAGAGGGGTTCGGCCATAGTCCACCACGCTGGCCATGTGCGGATTGGCAGACTTCACACGCCTTTGATAACATTACGGAGAACTCTCAGACGTGCAGGTTTCCTCACGATGTTTTCCTTCACCGTTGAAGCGAGTGATATTTTAATTTTTTTTAAACGCACATAACTCGATCTCAAAAATTAGAGGTGTGTGCCCGGATTCAAACCGCCGACCTCTGATTAGGAGTACCAATAGGCTATCACGGTAGT
The DNA here is from genome assembly GCA_928268935.1 of Lasiommata megera. Lineage (NCBI taxonomy): Eukaryota > Metazoa > Arthropoda > Insecta > Lepidoptera > Nymphalidae > Lasiommata > Lasiommata megera. The sequence goes on from OV743334.1 coordinate 9,113,900, forward strand.
AATGGGTTGATCATGATGAATATTCACTGTAAAGGATTATTTGTTTTATTTCTTCAGTGATTTTAAGTGATTACCGTTACCCGTCGACATCTACAGCATCAGAAGTGCCAAAGATATGTAGCCAGTTGAGATAATGAAAATGTATTTATTTAACGGAATAAGAATTTAGAAAAGAGACCAAGTTCTCTTTCCTTTTGTAGTCTGTAATCTAAAATAACCTTGTTCTCGTTTTGTAGTCTGTAGACCAATTAACATTGTTCTCTTTCGTTTTGTAGCCTGTAGACCAATTAACCTATTTCTCTTTCATTTTGTAGTCTGTAGACCAATTAACCTTGTTCTCCTTCGTTTTGTATTCTGTACACTAAAATAACCTTTTTCTCTTTCGATTTGTAGTCTGTAATCTAAAATAACCCTGTTTTCGTTTTGTAGTCTGTAGACCAAAACAACCTTGTTCTCTTTAGTCTGCAAACTAAAATAACCTTGGTGTCTTTTCTAAATCCGTTAAATAAATATATTTTTCATTATCATTTTAACTTTGCGAGCTTATCGACGTTCGATGTTAATGCATATACATCACAAGCCTTTTAAAAGCGTACTCTTAATGTTTGTATGTAAACACATATATCATATAATATATCAAAATTCAAAAAATGGCCGCTCGCCTCGGCGCGGACGGCCCGGTTAGAATAAATGTAAATATTTTGGATTAACTCACGGACGCTTGGCTCGCTCCTATTGATGAGGCGAAAATATGTTCAAAGTGTAAATACGCTGGAGAGTGATCCAATCCATCATGCTACCTGTACTTCTTTTTTAGCAGCCAGCTTTTTGTAAGTAGAATCAATAAAAATGGTATTAGCCAATATATATATGAAAATTTAATGCATGTTCATAAAAATAGCGATAAATTCAAGAAAAATGGACTGTAACGCACTGAACATCAGAAGTAAAAGTAAACTTGTAGTACCGTTTAGTAGGCTGCACAAAATTAGTAACTCGTTCAAAGGAAATTGTATTTTAATAATAAATTACCTATTGATATCTTGGGGATGTATATCAATAAGTTTTTATAAAACGAAAGCTTGTAGAAAAATCATATTTCGATATTAAGGGTTATATAAACGATAAAAAAGCTTCGGTATGAATTGCTCTATCTCCATAGGTACTATAATGTATTATTCATTATGTGAGATGGTGATAACAAAAAAAAACAGTTAAGTTTGTTGTGGGCTTCTTCTTAGACCGGGGCACGTTTGGAACCCTCATAGCTTTAGTTTTAAGTTTACGAATGTAGTTATCACCATCAACTCACTGCTATGTAAATTATTGACGCGTCAAAAGTGCCTTTAAAGGTCTAGTTGAATAAAGATATTTGAATTTGAATTGAAACACCTTGGAAAAAAAATTGGTTTCTAACCAATTAGGAGAATTGGTTTCTAACCAATTAGGAGTATGGGTTTACCATACCCCTAACAGGTTAGCTGTTAGACGACATTATCACTTACCACCAGATGAGATGCCGTCAAGGGCTAACTTGTGGTGTATAAAAAAACCCTAAAACACGGCACTGATGAAATGGGAGTGAGTTTTTTTTACCCTAACTCAGCCGTTCTTGGGTTCATACAAGCGAAGCCCGCTTACCAAGTAAAGCCGGATGTAAATGTAGCGCGGTAAAGTGGGGTGATCAGTTAATTCCGGTGTACATCGCCGGAAAGTGTGAGTCACTCAGCCTACATTATCACGCACCTGAGCCGCCCGGTTGTACACCGCCGAGTCAACGGGGAATTAATTGATCATTGATTAAATCTACAAAAGCTGTGATAGCCTAGTGGTTAGGGCGTCAGCCTCTTAATCAGAGGTCAGCGGTTCGAATCCGGGCACGCACCTCTAACTTTTCAAAGTTATGTGCGTTTTTAAATAATTAAAATATCACTTGTTTCAACGGTGAAGGAAAACATCGCGAGGAAACCAGCACGCCTGAGAGTTCTTCATAATGTTCTCGAAGGCGTGTGAAGTCTGCCAATCCGCACATGGCCAGCGTGGCGGACTATGGCCAAAGCCTTCTCATATTGAGAGGAGACCCGTGCTCAGTAATGAGCCGATAATGGGTTGATCGTGATGATGATGATGATGATTAAATCTTCTTTCAATCAATCAGCCTATATACGCGCACTGTCACAAAATGTGTTATATGAGAAAAAAACAATTAGGTAACTAACCTAAGTAAACTATTTATGAGTGTACAATAATTATAACTAGATAAACAATAAACATCAAGTATAATTTGCTATATTCCGCCGACAACCGGGAGATTTGTACAATATAACACCACACAAAATCTTCCACTAGAACCTCTACGCACGTTTCGACCCGACACCCGATCATCCTCAGAAGATGTTGACTTCACAAGCGAGAAAAGTAAGAAGGTAATATAACGGCCAGATGTCTAGTGTATTAGACGGGTTGTAATACATCGATACACCGATATGTAGGAATGTATAGTTAGTTGGTGACAAATTCTCGCCTTGTTTTGTATGACGCGCTCTATCTACGGCTAGTGGTAATGAGTGTTTATTAAGTTTAAATTACACCCAGGGGAGTCGGCACCGAAGCTGAAGCACAGGTACACCTAGTTTGGATTCAGAGGTTTTATTATTACTTCATATTAAATTATATGTACATGTGGTTTGTTTTAAAACATGTGTGCAAAATATTGTATAAGGCCTATTTGAATAACGAAAAAAAAAATTTGAGACTTATATAAATTTTGTCTAGTGGGAGGCTTCGGCCGTGGCTAGTTACCAACCTATCGATAAAGACGTGTCGCCAAGCGATCTAGCGTTCCGGCACGATGTCGTGTAAAAACCAATTAGGAGTATGAGTTTACCATACCCCTAACAGGTTAGCCCGCTACCATCTTAGACCGCATCATCACTTACCATCAGGTGAGATGCAGTCAAGGGCTAAATTCTAGTGAATAAAAAAAAAATAATAATAACGCAACGCGTGCGAGGTCGCTGGAGGTCCTGGGTTCGATTCCCGGCTCGCGTCTGGTTTTGTGTGAGGCTTCTATTTGATGCTTGAGGATATTTAAAGACGGGAAATCGCAACACTTATACATATACACATACTAATATATACTAATAATAAAAAGTAATTTATTATAAGATAAAATTAAGTACAATTTCCTTTGAATGAGTGAAAGTTCAGTCTGCTACTGTACAAATGAAGTTTGCTTACAAATGTTTAGGCCAATTGTTAACTATGGTTTAACTTTTCTGTTAAACAGACGGTGGCACTCGTCACCAAAGTGACAAAAGTCCGCCAAGATGGAAAAACTTTCCTCCCGTTACGCGTAAAACCAAGACATTTATTAATTAGGCAAAATGTTACTGGAAAACTCTCGGGCACAGTGCGTATGACCCAGATACCGTACCGAGTCTTACATTCGGTTCCCAGTTTGGTAAATTTAGGTAGATGAACTAAGTAAGTTTGTTGCTATCATCATCATGATCAACCCATTACAGGCTCACTATAGAGCACGAGTCTCCTCTCAATATGAGAAAGGTTCGGCCATAGTTTACCACGCTGGCCGTGTGCGGATTGGCAGACTTCACACGCCTTTGACAACATTACGGAGAACTCTCAGGCGTGCAGGTTTCATCACGATGTGTTCCTTCACCGTTGAAGCGAGTGATATATTAATTGCTATAAAAGAAACAATTCGAGACAATAAAAATATTAAAAATTAACATACTAGTTCTGCCCCCGGTTTTATGCATTATTTGTTTGTGAATGGCTACTGAATACCGAAGTCAGGAGGTACCGAGCCTTCTAACTTTCGGAGTTACGTGGGTTTTAAATTCAATTTAAACAATTTTTAACTATGTTTCACTTGTTATAACGGTTAAGGATATAGCATAACTAGATATAACTAGCTTTTGCCCGTGACTGCGTAGAATTACTGATTTCCCGTGAGATTGAGGTTTCCCGTGCGGGATCTTTAAACATGTTGCGAGGCGCCGAACTCGTGAACAGCGGTACTAATTTGCCTATTTTTAGTCTATAATTCCAAGGAACTTTCTTATTCATCATCATCATCATCATGATCAACCCATTACCGGCTCACTACAGAGCACGGGTCTCCTCTCAATATAAGAAGGGTTCGGCCATAGTCCACCACGCTGGCCATGTGCGGATTGGCAGACTTCACACGCCTTTGAGAACATTATGGAGAACTCTCAGGCATGCAGGTTTCCTCACGATGTTTTCCTTCACCGTTGAAGCAAATGATATTTTAATTGTTTAAAAACGCACATAACTCCGAAAAGTTAGAGGTGCGTGCCCGGATTCGAACCGCCGATCTCTGATTAGGAGGCTGACGCCCTAACCACTAGGCTATCACCGCTTCGATTTATATAACTCAAACTTTCTTATTATAATTGAGGTTTTTAACTTTCTTATTATATAACTCAATTAAAATTGGCTAATAATTGTTTATAGTACGTATTTTCTGATGCAGGGAGAGTTAATAAATCCTTATAGGTAAATGCCGATAAAACGCCAGTTCGTTATACTTATATGAGAATATAGAAAGATCTGGATCTAAAGGGTGATGCCTTAAAATCAATGTCACATATCTAACCTGGGTAAACTTATTAGACACGTCGCATTATGAACTGACAAGAAAGAAACTGTATTATCAATAAATGGGTTCCGCACGACAGACTAAAAAAGTAAATAAAGATAAATGAATCTACAAATGATTTATAAAAATACACAAGAAGTTCACACTTAAATAATAAACAAGGCGAAATAGAAATGTCTGCTTCCAATGACTTTTACACTGAAACAATTAAAAAAGCACCCGAAACATTAAAAGGTTTAATATTTTAATAATTTATTAAATTAATGAATTTGACATTTCCTTCAAGTGTATGTAAAAACACTTTACTAAAATATTAAAATATAGAAAGCAACTCTAACTAAAAATCCACTTACGGTTTGTTGTGGGCTTCATCTTAGAGCGGAGCGCGTTTGGAACCCTCGTAGCTTTAGTTTTATGTTTAGGAATGTAGTTATCACCGTCAAATCACTATTATGTAAATTATTTACGCACGCAAAAGTGTCTTTTATTGACTATTTGAATAAAATTTTGATTAATTGAAAATAAAAGCTCATATAAACTCCCATTTCTAAAAGCAAATACTAAAATAGTGTCTCAAACTATGAGCAGCTATTAACGTGAAAATAAAATGATTCAATCCATTGCCAAAGGGAGATGTTATTCTATATACTACTCACAACTCTATTGCATTACAATAAGGTTGATATTCAATCGCATGGAGAGCATTATACGTTTTGGTTAGGTGATGATTTTTGTCAGTCAACTTCTACCGAAGGTAAGGCTTCTGGCAAAAATCGTCACATTGTTGAAGAACTTCTTTACTTGAAGTGAGTTAACTTGTTACTAAACGATATCATACGCCGGTCCCTTGCCACCGTCAACGAGCCAAGTCTACTTGAGCCGACTGGTATTGCAAGAGACGATGGCAAGAGACCGGACGGTATGAGTTTGATTCCATGGAAGATGGACCGGGTGCTGGTTTTGGATGCAACCTGTACAGATACGCTGGCCCTTCCCATCTACATGGAACCAATAATAGAGTTGGTGCGGCATTTGAAGCGGCTGAAAAAGCTAAAGCATGCAAATACAGGGGTCTAGGCTCCGAATATGATTTTGTTCCATTCGGTGTCGGTGTCCGTGGGGTCCTAGCGCTCTAAGGCTTTTTAAGGAAATAGCAAAAAGGTTGGTCGACATCACAGGGGACCGAAGAGCTGCCAGCTACCTCGGACAAAGAATTAGTCTAGCAATTCAAAGGGGGAACGCTGCCAGTATCTTCGGAACCTTGCCAAAAAGGGACTCCTTTTAATAATATATTTTGGTTATTATATTTATTAAGATTTTTAGTTTTAGATTCAATCTAAGGTTTATTTTAAGGTTCAGTTGTTATAAATAAATAATTACTTACTAAAGAAACTTGAAGCGGTGATAGCCTAGTAGTTAGGGCGTCAGCCTCCTAATCAGAGGTCGGTCGTTCGAATCCGGGCACGCACCTCTAACTTTCGGAGTTATGTGCGTTTTTAAACAATTAAAATATCACTTGCTTCAACGGTGAAGGAAAACATCGTGAGGAAACCTGCACGCCTGAGAGATCTCCATAATGCTCTCAAAGGCGTGTGAAGTCTGCCAATCCGCATATGGCCAGCGTGGTGGACTATGGCCAAACCCTTCTCATGTTGAGAGGAGACCCGTGATCTGTAGTGAGCCTGAAATGGGTTGATTATGATGATGATAAAGAAACTTATGTTAGTAATTGTCAGTCGGTTTGTCACCTTCGCCAGCGGAACCCTAAAACGTGTGCCACTCACCTGACACGAGCGCTGTTCATTTGGCACGTCTCGTATGCCGCCTCACGCGCCCCTATGTGCGACTTCGTGTAATGGGTTTGAAGATACCCCTTTTGCCCGACTAACGAAGGGTTCATGTTTAGGCTACGTTTCTCCGTCTGTCGGTCTGTAACCGATGGTTGAAAAATTCGCAAACCCGGCGAAATTTTTTCTTCTATGTATAACATAGAAGAGCGGTGATAGACTAGTGGTTAGGGCGTCAGCCTCCTAATCAGAGGTCGGTGGTTCGAATCCGGGCACGCACCTCTAACTTTTCGGAGTTAAGTGCGTTTAAAAAAATTAAAATATCGGTGAAGGAGGAAAACATCGTGAGGAAACCTGCACGCCTGAGAGTTCTCCGTAATGTTCTCAAAGGCGTGTGAAGTCTGCCAATCCGCACATGGCTAGCGTGGTGGAATATGGCCAAACCCTTCTCATATTGAGAGGAGACCGCACGGGTCTCCTCTCAATATCCTCCTCTCAATGTCCTCTCAATAATCTGTAGTGAGCCGGTAATGGGTTGATCATGATGATAACATAGAAGTCAATGAAATATGTCATCAATCAATAAAAAATACGTTATATTAGGAGTATGAGCTTACCATACCCCTAACAGGTTAGCCCGCTACCATCTTAGACTGCATCATCACTTACCATCAGGTGAGATAGCCGTCTAGGGCTAACTTGTAGTGGATATGAAAACAAATATCCAGTATAGAATGAAACAAGGCGTATTGAAATATGAACATTAAAGTATTAAAAATAGTACAAAAGTAAAAGCAAATATTTTAAAGGTTACCTTACAATGGGAAATGAAATGTTTTTTTTTTGTGTTCACAATGGCGGCTGGCCGATTGTTGCAGATCAAATGTACGTTTTCAATAATGCCCGGATCACGGTATTAACGGATATGCTGCGTGGCAACTGAGAATTCGGTCCACATTCAAATGGTCCGGTTTTTTTCTTTTCTTCACCATGATCAGCCTATTACCGGCTCACTACAGAGGTCCAAGTATGAGAAGGGTTCGGCCATAGTCCACCACGCTGGCCATGTACACCGGATTGGCAAATTTCACACGCCTTGGAGAACTCTCAGGCGTGCAGGTTTCCTCACGATGTTTTCCTTCACCGTTGAAGCAAGTGATATTTTAATTGCTTTAAAACGCACATAACTCCGAAAAGTAAGAGGTGAACCCTTGACCTCTGATTAGTAGGCTATTACAGCTTCAGCTTCAGTTATTTTTGGCTACTAAAAATCCTAATTTCTAATATATCTTTATAGTGGCAATGATTTTAAATTATTTATATCGTGATATATTCTGCCTTTATTATTTTTAGGTTGTGCTATGACGTGTTTTTTATATTTGGCTAACATAAGTTAACTAGTGAGCCGATTGCCCAGAAATTTGGCAGTATCTCATGTACCAAAATTGAGATGTGGTCAATAAATATCAAGAATTAGTAATAGTAATAAGCCATTTAATCCCAAATCCAAAGTGTCAATACAATAACAAATTTAGAAAGAGTAAGTTTACTAACAAACATAAAACATAAAAATTAACATTGATTTGAAAACAAAAATTAACTGAGATAAGATTAATTATTACAAACAATTATGATTATTTTATAATTTTTTTGTTTATAAATTTTAATTTAATTAAAGCTATTTAATCTTATCACTGTCACTTTATGATTATAGTTCTTACGTTCAATATAGTTCATCGCCAGATGCTGATTGTTTTGTCATTTTCATGTTTGATATGTCCTATATATTGCAATAAAGCTGTATAAATAATTAAAATAAATTCAAATTCAAATTTAAATAATCTTTATTCAAATAGTCCTTTAAAAGGCGCTTTTGACGCGTCAATAATTTACATAGCAGTGATTTGATGGTGATAACTACATTCGTACACTTAAAACTAAAGCTATGAGGGTTTCAATAGTTATCTACAATTGCTTAATAATTACTGCTTAATGTTAGCTCTGTGAAATTAAATACCAGCAGTTTGGTATTAAGACCTAGGTTGACACTTGAGTCGCAACACAGCTAGTCTCTTACAAATCCAGACTTATTGCGGACTGGCTGGCGAGTGGCGCGAATCACTCGCGGGTGCATTCACAAGCACTACTCTACAGAGCTGCTATTACCACTTCTATAAAAAGACTAAAACACTGAACTTAAAAAACAGGGTCAAATAGTACTTTCTTTTATAATATTTAATTCGACGTTAATATAAAAATATTAAAGTACGGGGATATTAAATTAGATCAATATAAGACGAGATGAGAAGAGGAAAGAATAGAAGCGGTGATAGCCTAGTGGTTAGGGCGTCAGCCTCCAAATCAGAGGTCGGCGGTTCGAATCCCGGCACGCACCTCTAACTTTTCGGAGTTATGTGCGTTTTTAAATTATTAAAATATCACTTGCTTCAACGGTGAAGGAAAACATCGTGAGGAAACCTGCTCGTCTGAGAGTTCTCTATAATGTTCTCAAAGGCGTGGGAAGTCTGCCAATCCGCACATGGCCAGCGTGGTGGACTATGGCCAAACCCTTCTCATATTGAGAGGAGACCCGTGCTCTGTAGTGAGCCGGTAATGGGTTCATCATGATGATGATGATGATGAGAAGAGGAGAAAATTTGAAATATATACATATTTTTTTTATTCTATT